>JAPDNY010000884.1:0-22628 GCA_029375565.1 Gekko gecko
GGGGCAGTGATGCTCTGTCTTCTTGGTGCTTGGGGGGCCACAGTGGGAGGGCTTCTGGAGTTATGGCCCCACTGGTGGACCTCCTGATGGCACCTGGGAAAATTTACAACTCGTATGGCTTTAAGAGAAAATTGGTACAAGATGATCTTCCAATGGTATCTTACGCCAATGGCTATCCACAAAATGGACAAGACCTACAAAGGGAACCTGTTGGAAACGTACGGAAGTAGAAGGCACATTTTACCATATTTAGGGGTCTTGCAAAAAAAAAAAATATGAGGAAATAATGGATTGAAATACATGCAGGGGTCAGAAATGTCTTAAAATTAAATTCCCACTGAAACCAGAGACACTGTTATTGGGAATGATTGCAGAGAAAGTTGGGGGAAAAAAACAGCACAAGAGGTCTTTAGATATACGTTAACAGTGGCAAGAATACCGTTTGTCCAACAATAGAAGCCTGGGGTGACAGATTAGCTGAATACGCTGTAATGGCAAAGTTAACGAACCTAATTAAAAAAAAAAGACGAATTGAAGAATTTCAGCAGAAATGGAAAGCATATTATTCATATGATGGACAAGGTTAATAATTGATGATAAGTCTGGATTAACTGATACAAAATTTGGCATCTCCTGAAATAACCACAGAGACAGGGCAGGGAGACATATAGACATTATTAATGCATGATAAAATTTTATAGTTTTTAATATATGTCACAAGCAAACAAGCAAAAAAGTTTAAAATTTTACTAAGTAAGGAATATATAGAGGATACCTAAAGAAAAAGAGTTATAAATGTTATCACTGGACAAACATATGGAGCAGAGGTCCATCAGTGGCTATTAGCCACGAGGTATAGTCAGTCCTAGGGGAAATCAACCCTGACTGTTCCCTGGAAGGCCAGAAACTGAAGCCAAAGCTCAAATACTTTGGCCACCCAATGAGAAGGGAACACTCTCTGGAGAAGACCCTGATGCTGGGAAAGACTGAAGGTCAAAGAAGAAGGGGACGGCAAAGGATGAGATGGTCAGACAGTGTCATCGATGCAACAAACATGAAATTGAGCAAACTTAAGAGGGCGGAGGAAGACAGCAGAAGACAGGAGGGCCTGGCGTGATCTGGTCCATGGGGTCACAAAGAATCGGACTCGACTGTGCGACTGAACGACAACAAAAATAGATAGGAACTCTCAGTCTGGGGCAAGTGATGCTCTGTGCTTGGAGGGGGTCAACAGTGGGAGGGCTTCTAGTGTTCTGGCCCCACAGGTGGACCTCCTGATGGCACCTGGTATTTCTGGCCACAGTGTGACAAGAGAGTTGTACTGGATGGGCCTTTGGCCTGATCCAACATTGGCTTCTCTGATGTTCTTATATGGAGTAGAGGTCCATCAGTGGCTCTTAGCCACAAGGTAGAGATAGGGACTCTCAGTCTGGGGCAAGGGGTGCTCTGTATTTTTGGTGCTTGGGGGGGTGTCAAAATTGGGAGGGCTTCTAGTGTCCTGGCCCCACTGCTGGACCTCCTGATGGCACCTGGTGTTTTGGGCCACTGTGTGACCCAGAGAGTGTTGGACTGGATGGGCCATTGGCCTGATCCAACATTGGCTCCTCTGATGTTCTGATGTTCTTATTATCCTAAATTGTTACAATTGGGTATGCTTTGGTTTGATTCTCAAATGAAAAAAGGACACTGATATATCAAGAAACGATTATATTCAAGTTGAGAAGATATCCTACTCTTGTTCCATGCATTAAATATCAGAACTGTGTCTTTGACAGAGGTAAAATGTAAAACGCTGATGATGATTAATGACTTTCTGATTTCTTGATAACCCCCTCTCTTCTTCTTTTCTGCTTCCTTTTGACTATATAATAAAATAAAGAATATATTAAGAAGAGGAACAGGGCCGGCCCTGGCTTGTACTTGGATGGGAGACCAAGGAAGTCCAGGGATGCTCTGCAGAAACAGCAATGGCAGACCGCCTCTCTTCCTCTCTTGCCTTGAAAAACCCCGCTGGGGGTCATATCATAGTTCCGCTCTATTCTGCCATGGGGTCAGGCCTCACCTGGAGTCCCGTGTCCAGTTTTGGGCAACACATTTTAGGAAGGATGTTGACAAGCTCGAGCGTGTCCAGAAGAGGGCGACCAGGATGGTGAGAGGGTTGGAGTCCAAGTCTTATGAGGAAAGGCTGAAAGAGTTGGGTCTGTTTAGCCTGGGAAAGAGAAGGCTTAGAGGGGACATGATGGCAGTCTTGAAGTATTTGAAGGGCTGTCATGTAAAAGATGGAGCAGATCTATTCCCTCTTGCTCCGGATTGCAAGACTAGATCTAACAGGTGGAAATTACAAGGGAGTCGTTACCAGCTAAAGATCAGGAGAAACTTCCTAACTGTCAGAGTGGCTGAGCAGTGGAACAGTCTGCCTCGGGAGGTGGTGGGTGCTCCTTCCCTGGACATTTTCAAGTGGAGGCTGGACGACCATCTTTCAGGTATGTTGTAGGTATGTAGGGCTATCTTTCGGCTATGCTCCTGCAGAGTGCAGGGAGTTGGACTAGATGACCTGCAAGGCCCCTTCCAACTCTTAACATTCTATAATTCTATGATAAATGAACTACCTGTCAACCAGTCATAATATCCCCAGGCCTTTTGCTGGTCACTGAGTACTTCCCTGCCCTGACCGGGATCACAGAATCATAGAGTTGGAAGGGGCCATACAGACCATCTAGTCCAACCCCTGCCCAGCGCAGGACCCGCCGAAGGCATCCCTGACAAATCTCCATCCAGCCTCTTCTTGAAAGCTGGCAGTGAAAGGAGCTCACCACCTCCCTAGGCAGCTGATTCCGCCTCTGAACCACCCTGACCGTGAAAAAGTCTTTCCTAATATCCAGCCTTTCTGCATGTAACTCAAACCCGTCGCTTCGGGTCCTCTCCTCTGCCGCCAACTGGAACGGCTCCCTTGCCCTCCTCCAAAGGACAGCCTTCCAAATATGTCCCAGCCTAGCCCATGGCAAACCATCTGTCCTTCTCGCTTGCCCAGAAAGCCCCTTCCTGGGGTCACCGTCAGATAGGTGCAACTTGATGGCACTTATGTATGTACCCGACCCGGTAGAGTTCACGCATGCAAGATCTGGAAACTATTGGAAAAGAGCAGAACAAAGGTTGAGTCGTGGGCACTCCCATGAAATTGCTGAGCAGTTGGGTTAGAACAGATAAAAGGAAGTACTTCTTCACCCAAAGAGTGATTAACCTATGGAATTCACTGCCACAGGAGGTGGTGGCAGCTACAAGCATGGACGGCTTCAGAGGGAATTAGATAAACATCTGGAGCAGAAGTCCACCAGTGGCTATTAGCCACAGGGTATAGATGGGAACTCTCAGTCTGAGGCAGGTGAAGCACTCTATTCTTGGTGCTGGAGGGGCAGCAATGGGAGGGCTTCTGGTGCCCTGGCCCCACTGCTGGACCTCCTGATGGCACCTGGTATATTTTGGCCACTGTGTGACAGAGTGTTGGACTGGATGGGCCATTGGCCTGATTCAACATTGGCTTCTCTTATGTTCTTATGTTCTTATGAGTCCGGCAGCCCCTCGAAGACCAACAAAGTTTTATTCACGGGATGAGCTTTGGTGCGCAAGCCCACGAAAGCTCACACCGTGAATAAAACTTTGTTGGTCTTTGAGGGGCCACCGGACTCAAAATTTGTTCTACTGCTTTGGACCGGCACAGCGACTCCACCTGGATCTATCTTGCTGTAAAGAAAGGTAAGCAGAGGCATTTTCAGCCGCTCTCACTGCATAGCTCCACATCTATGCCAGGGTCCTGCAAGCCCAAAGACTGAGAACGGGGGAAGTGGAGCAGTTTGATGAGCCCTGCTAAATCAACCGCAGGATGAGAGAGGTTGCCACCTTCCAGGTGGGACCTGGTCAATGTTCCCTCTAAGCTGTGGAGTCTTGTGAGCAAAAATTCTACTTGGTGAGCTACTGGCGTTAAAGTCGCGAGCCAGCAATTTGGCTACTGCATACATTAGTTTGCTCTGGAGCCGTCCCTTCCTGAGCTAAGACAAAAATGTGTGAGCCGGAGGCTAAAAACCTGTGAGCTAGCTCACACTGACTCAACTTAGAGGGAACTACTGGACCTGGTGCTCTCCCAGGATTACAACTGATAATTAGAGTTGCCCCGAATTATTCCCAACCTGGTTTCCCAATCCAGTCTGGGAAACTCCTGGAGATTTGGGGGGTGGAGCCCAGGGAAGACAGGGACCTCGGGGGGGGCTCGATGCCAACAGAGTCCACCCTCCAAAGCACCCATTTTCTCCAGAGGAACTGATCTCTGCAGTCTGGAGAGGAGCTGTAATTCCAGGGGGTCCCCAGGTCCCGCCTGGAGGCCAGCATCCCTAACTGATTTCCAAACACATCCAGGGGGTCGGCTGTGTTGGTCTGAAGTGGCAGAACAAATTTAAGAGTCCCGGGACATCTTTAAGACCAACAAAGTTCCATTCAAGGTACAAGAAGAAGAGAAGAGGAGATTGGATTTATACCCCGCCCTTCACTGCCCAAAGGCGTCTCAGAGCGGCTCACAAAATCCTTTCCATTCCCCTCCCCGCAACAGACACCCTGGGAGGTAGAAGAAGAAGAAGAAGAAGAGAATGGATTTATACCCCGCCCTTCACTACCCAAAGGAGTCTCAGAGCGGCTTACAAATTCCTTTCCCTTCCCCTCCCCACAACAGACACCCTGTGAGGTAGAAGAAGAAGAAGAAGAAGAAGAAGAGAATGGATTTATACCCCGCCCTTCACTACCCAAAGGAGTCTCAGAGCGGCTTACAAATTCCTTTCCCTTCCCCTCCCCACAACAGACACCCTGGGAGGTAGAAGAAGAAGAAGAAGAAGAGAATGGATTTATACCCCACCCTTCACTACCCAAAGGAGTCTCAGAGCAGCTTACAAACTCCTTTCCCTTCCCCTCCCCACAACAGACACCCTGGGAGGTAGGCGGGGCTGAGAGAGCTCTGACAGAAACTGTCCTTGAGAGAACAGCTGTGCCAGAGCTTGTGACTGACCCAAGGTCACACCAGCAGGTGCAAGTGGAGGAGTGGGGAATCAAACCCGGTTCTCCCAGATTAGAGTTTGCACACTTAATCACTACACCAAACTGGCTCTCGCATCAAATTGGCTCTCTATAGGAGGAGGAGGAGGAGATTGGATTTATCCCCCGCCCTTCACTTGGCGTCTCAGAGCGGCTTACAAACTCCTTTCCCTTCCCCTCCCCACAACAGACACCCTGTGAGGTCGGCGGGGCTGAGAGAGCTCTTGACACAAACTGCTCTTTCAAGGACAGCTGTGCCAGAGCTTGTGACTGACCCAAGGTCACACCAGCAGCTGCAAGTGGAGGAGTGGGGAATCAAACCCGGTTCTCCCAGATAAGAGTCCGCGCACTTAACCACGACACCAAACTGGCTTTCGTGTGCAGGGCACACTGTTTCAAATACATTGGAATGTTACTTTGCTGTTCAGCCCCTGCCTGTAAGTTTGAACCTTACGTTCCGTTCCAACGTATTTGGGAAAAGTGTGCCTGTGCACGAAAGCTCATCCCTTTCATAAACCTTTGTTGGTCTTAAAGGTGCCCCTGGACTCTACATTTGATCTCCAGGTGACAGAGATTGGTTTCCCCAGAGAAAATGGCAGGTTTGGAGGATCTGAGGTTCCGTCCCACCACTCCTCCCTGGGCTCCATCCCCGTATCCCCGGGCATTTCCCAACCCACCGCTGGCCACCTTAGGACGAGGCCACACGAGAAGAAGACAGGGCTGCAGAAAACATTTGCAGAAAAGTCTATCGGGGCCTGGCAGGAAAGCTCAGCCACCGGCCAGCGGATGACCAAGAAGCAATGCTCTGGGCACCAGCTGTACAGGCATTAGGGGGGAGGGTCTCAGAAGGCTTCCCGGGATGCCCTGATCTTTATCCTTTCGGGGGAGAGGGGAAGCTTGCATTAAGAGCAGTGTTCCCCCTAAGCTGAGTTAGGGTGAGCTAGCTCACAGTTTTTTAGCCTCCGGCTCACACATTTTTGTCTTAGCTCAGGAAGGAGGGCTCCAGAACAAACTAATTTATGCAGCAGCCAAACCGCTCGCTCACAACTTCAATGCTAGTAGCTCACAAAGTAGAATTTTTTGCTCACGAGACGCCACAGCTTAGAGGGAGCATCGATTAAGGGCCAGGAAACTTGCCTGACTTCCTCTCCAAGCGAAACATCTGGGCTACTTACAGCCGCCCGGTCAGCCTCCCAACTTGTCTTCCAGCTGCCTCCGCCAGTGTGTGGTGCGGCTCGTGGCAAGATGTTCACTTTACGGTCTCCGGCAGAGACAGGAAGAGACTTAGTGCTGCCTCGCCTTCCTGAACTCTGCCAGATCCACTCCCATTTTCTGGCACGCTTCGCTGTCGGCCTGAAACGGTCCCTTTTTTCCTTTTACTTCTCTCTCTCTTTTCTTATTCGACATTCTGGATCTAAACTCAGAAAGGTGGAGCCTGTTCTGTCAACATTCACGCACGGGGCACATGCACTCCACAGGCCCAAAACAGCTTCCAGATGTGACTCCCGTGGTCCCTGAAGATCTGACGGCTTCTTAACGGACCGCTGTAGGTGGGCCTTTCACTGCGGCATGCTACAGAGAAGTGAATCCACAAGTTTTTGGCGTTGGCTTTGACCTGCAAGCCGTAGTTTGTGAACGCTGCCGACCCTTTCCTAAAAGGGGAATCTGCCGCATCGGTTCGGGCTGGGTTGGGAAATCCTGGAGTCCAGAAGGTCAGGATTTGGGGGAAAGGAGAAGGTTAAATGGGTTAAAAGAACTCGTGGGCACTCCATGAAATTGCTGAGCAGTCGGGTCAGAACAGATAAAAGGAAGTCCTTCTTCACCCAAAGAGGGATTAACATATGGAATTCACTGCCACAGGAGGTGGTGGCAGCTACAAGCATGGACAGTTTCAAGAGGGAATTAGAGAAACATCTGGAGCAGAAGTCCATCAGTGGCTATTAGCCACAGGGTATAGATGGGAATTCTCAGTCTGGCGCAGGTGATGCACTCTATTCTTGGTGCTGGAGGGGGCAGCAGTGGGAGGGCTTCTGGTGTCCTGGCCCCACTGCTGGACCTCCTGATGGCCCCTGGTATATTTTGGCTGCTGTGTGACACAGAGTGTTGGACTAGATGGGCCATTGGCCTGATTCAGTATTGGCTTCTCTTATGTTCTTATGTTATGTATCACAGAATCCACCTTCCAAAGCGGCCATTTTCTCCAGCAGAACGGACCTCTGCCAGTTTGGTGTAGTGGTTAAGAGTGGCAGACTCTCATCTGGGAGAACTGGGGTTGATTCCCTTCTCCTCCACATGCAGCCAGCTGGGTGACCCTGGGTCAGTCACAAGTTGTCTCAGAGTTCTTCTCTCAAGAGCAGTCCTTAAAAGAACTCTCTCAGCCCTCCCTACCCCACAGGGTGTCCGCTGTGGGGAGGGAAAGGGAAGGTGCCATTAGGAGGTCCCCACTGCTGGACCTCCTGAGGGCACCTGGTGTGATCCAGAGTGTTGGACTAGATGGGCCATTGGCCTGATCCAACATTGGCTTCCCTTATGTTCTTAGATTGTAAGCTGCTCTAAGACTGTGAGTGAAGGGCGGGATAAAAATCCAATTCTTCTTCTTCTCCTCTGTCACCTGGCAATCACCAATAATCCTTTGGAGATCTCCAGCCACCACCTGGAGGCTGGCAACCCTAGCTTTAAAGCCGGCAGAAGCCTTGTCAAGTAGAGGCCATGGCTCAGGGGAGCACCCCTGCTTTGCACACAGAAGTTCCTGGGGAACTGATCCCTGTAGCCTGGAAATTGGGGGTAATTCCAGGGGTCTCCAGGCTGTCCCTGGAAATTGGCAACCCTATCTGCAGTCTGTTGGAAATATGTGCGTGTGTTGCAAGGTCTAATTCAGTCATTATAGGGTTAATCTGTTTACCTTGTGTGCTATTGTGTAGACTGACCTAGAAGGGAAACCTGGCTCAGAACCTATATTATTATTATTATCATTGTTGTTGTTGTTGTTGTTGTTGTTGTTAGATTTATACTCTGTCCTCCATGTGAACAGGCTCAGGGCAGCTGAGAAGAAAGCCCGGGAAATTTAAGTCTGTTTACTCACAATCATTGGTTAATGCACTCAGGTGATTTCCTTCTAGAGGTCAAGAAGAAGAAGAATCTCCGTTGTTGTTGTTGTTGTTGTTGTTGTTGTTGTTGTTGTTGTTGTTGTTGTTGAGAGACCATGTGGTTGGTCTGTTCTGTAGCTGTAGAGATGTAGCCTTAGGGAAATCTAAGTCTGTGTACTCACAATCATTGGTTAATGCATTCAGGTGATTTCCTTCTAGAAGTCAAGAAGAAGAAGAATCTCCATTGTTGTTGCTGTTGTTGTTGAGAGACCATGTGGTTGGTCTCTTCTGTAGCTGTAGAGATGTAGCCTTAGGGAAATCTAAGTCTGTTTACTCACAATCATTGGTTAATGCATTCAGGTGATTTCCTTCTAGAGGTCAAGAAGAAGAAGAATCTCCATTGTTGTTGCTGTTGTTGTTGAGAGACCATGTGGTTGGTCTCTTCTGTAGCTGTAGAGATGTAGCCTTAGGGTCTTTGTTATTTTGTAGATTTCCCTGTGTACCCTCCCCTTAGAAATAAAGATTTTTACACAGAAAGAAATGCCCCCTCTCCAGTGAAGCAAAGATCCATTGCAAACTCTGAATATCTAAGGGTGCGGTCATATGTGCCAGATAACGTGGGGGTGAAGCGAGGCTATTTGCTCCACAGCAATTTGACCTGCCACTGTGTGATCAGACCCACCAGCGGATGAATTTTTTTTCCATCGCCGTGTGTTTCCGGCGTGCTTCAACGAGGGATCACTGATGCAATGGGACCGTGCTGGAGCAATCATACAGGGAAGTCTGTCTGCGGCCCGTCGCAAATCTATTCGATACAGCACTTTCCCTGGTATTTTTTAACTCCGCTTCTTCGGCGGGGCGAGACGGGTTGCTGACGGGTGCGGGACGCTTGCCAGATGCTCCCGTGTGATCGCGCCAATGTTCCCTCTAAGCTGTGGAGTCTTGTGAGCAAAAATTCTACTTTGTGAGCTACTGGCACTAAAGTTCTGAGTGAGCCATTTGGCTACTGCATGAATTAGTTTGCTCTGGAGCCCTCCCTTCCTGAGCTAAGACAAAAATCTGTGAGCCAGAGGCTAAAAAACTGTGAGCTAGCTCACACTAACTCGGCTTAGAGGGAACACTGGACCGCGCCCTTAAAATCTGCCCGGCATTCGTGCCTATCACGCGGCTACTTCTGTCCACGTGTGATCGGGACCTAAGTGTTTTTGCCATTTTCCCAACACAGTCTTCAGAAAGATTCTGGAGAAGGGGGGCGGAATTTAAGGAAAAGGTAAAAGTTCCCTTGCTCGAAAGCCAGTCGAATCCGACTCTAGGGTTGCGGTGCTCATCTCCGTTTCAAAGCCGAAGAGCCAGCGCTGTCCAAAGACGTTTCTGTGGTCATGTGGCCGGCATGACTAAACACCAAGGCGCACGGAACGCTGTTACCTTCCCACCGAAGTGGTACCTATTTATCTACTTGCAATTTCTTGCTTTCCAACTGCTAGGTTGGCAGGAGCTGGAACAAGAGACGGGAGCTCACCCCGTCATGCAGCACTCACGGGTCTTGAACTGCCGAACTACTGACCTTCCACAGCCTGCAGTTCAGCGTCTTAACCACTTGAGCCACCGCTTTAGAAGTGAACCTGCTTTAGAAGTGAAGGGATCCCGGCGAGGCGCAGTGTAGCTCTTGCAGAAGTCAAACCCGTCACCGGCGCTTCCCCTTTTTGGGTCCAAAGCTTTCGAGGCCCTTTCAATCTCCTCTTCTGAGCGCTGGTTCGCCAGTCACCTGCCGGCTGCCCTGATTTCGGCTTCCACGCTGTAGGCGCACCTGTTACAAGCGCCTTCCCTTTTTTTCGTAAGGAGTCCGCAGGGTGGAGGAGTTGGTGACTTCCCTAGGGGCTTGCGCAGGAATAAGCTCTTTCGGGTTTTTTTATGCACGACCTCGGGAGGAGACTTTCCGAGCTTCCCGAGATTAGACACGCCTCATCAGGAGGGAGAGAAATGGCCAACACAGTAAGAAAGTCGCAGCAGAAGCTTTCGAAAGTCCTTTTTGAGAGATGGAAGCGTTTGCTCTCAAAGTTTGAAGGAAACAGTTATTCTGCCCTGGAATGCGGCACCGCACCCTGAATCACAGTAAGGTTTACAGATGTTTTCAGATATTAACGCTGGTGTCGAGCTCTGTCCTTCAGACCCGAGTTCCTCCGGTCCACAGGTTTCCTGTAACCTCCTGATAGCTGTAGGGTGCTGTGAACCTTGAAGCTGCCGGCTGGGTGACCTTCGGTCAGTCACAAGTTCTCTCGGAGCTGTTCTCTCACGAGCAGTCTTCGAAAGAGCTCTCTCAGCGTGCCCCCCCCCACAGGGTGTCTGTTGTGAGGCAGGGAAGGGAAAGGAGATTGCAAGCCGCTATTTCGGGTAGTGAAAGGCGGGGTACAAATCCAATCTCTTCTTCGTCATACTGAATCAGGCCCTTGACCCATTGGGGTCAGTGTTGTCTACTCTTTTGGGAACTGCTCCTGAGAGACCAGCTCTGAGAGAACTTGTGACTGACCCAAGGTCACACCAGCAGCTGCATGGGGGAGCGTCAAACCCGGCTCTCCCAGATTAGAGTCCGTGCTCCTAACCACTGCACCAAACTGGGTCCCGTCAATGCATGACTGTCAGAGGAACCAGAGGAAGAGTCCACAGTGTCCAGATCTGAATACAGGTGAGGCCAGGGTCTAGAACGATTGGGACTGAAATGGCCTGGAACACTGTGGTAGATCCACAGGAGAATCCATCTGGCATCAGATTCAGTTGCGAGGGCCTGTGCCCCATGGAATTCACTGCCACAGGAGGTGGTGGCGGCTACAAGCACAGATGGCTTGAAGAGGGAATTGGATAAACATATGGAGCAGAGGTCCATCAGTGGCTATTAGCCACAAGGTATAGGTAGGGACTCTCAGTCTAGGGCAAAGAATGCTCTGTATTCTTGGTGCTTGTGGGGGGGCAACAGTGGGAGGGCTTCTACTGTCCTGGCCCCACTGCTGGACTTCCTGATGGCCCCTGGTATTTCTGGCCACTGTGTGACACAGAGTGTTGGACTGGATGGGCCATTGGCCGACCCAACATTGGCTTCTCTCATGTTCTTATATGGAGCAGAGGTCCATCAGGGGCTGTTAGCCACAAGGTATAGATAGGAACTCTGGATGCTCTGTATTCTTGGTGCTTGGGGTGGGGGCACTGTGTGACACAGAGTGTTGGACTGGATGGGCCATTGGCCTGATCCAACATTGGCTTCTCTTATGTTCTTATATGGAACAGAGGTCATAAGAACATAAGAACATAAGAGAAGCCAATGTTGAATCAGGCCAATGGCCCATCTAGTCCAACACTCTGTCACACAGCGGCCAAAATATACCAGGTGCCATCAGGAGGTCCAGCAGTGGGGCCAGGACACTAGAAGCCCTCCCACTGCTGCCCCCCCAGCACCAAGAACAGAGTGCATCACCTGCCCCAGACTGAGAGTTCCCATCTATACCCTGTGGCTAATAGCCACTGGTGGACTTCTGCTCCAGATGTTTATCTAATTCCCTCTTGAAACTGTCCATGCTTGTAGCCGCCACCACCTCCTGTGGCAGTGAATTCCATGTGTTAATCACTCTTTGGGTGAAGAAGTATTTCCTTTTATCTGCTCTAACCCGACTGCTCAGCAATTTCATGGAGTGCCCACGAGGTCCATCAGGGGTTATTAGCCACAAGGTATAGATAGGAACTCTGGGGCAAGGGATGCTCTGTATTCTTGGTGCTTGGGGTGGGGGCAACAGTGGGAGGGCTTCTGGTGTCCCGGCCCCATTGCTGGACCTCCTGGTGGCCCCTGGTATTTCTGGCCACTGTGTGACACAGAGTGTTGGACTGGATGGGCCATTGGCCTGTTCTAACACTGGCTTCTCTCATGTTCTTATGTTAACAGCCTGCCGTTGACAGCCTTGCTCGGCTCTTGCAGACGGAGGGCCTCTGTGGCTTCCTGGACTGGGTCAATCGATCTCCTGTCGGGTTTTCCTCTTTCCCTGCTGCCCTCCGCTTTTCCTAGCATGATTGTCTTTTCCAGGGACTCCTCCCCTTCTCATGATGTGACTACAGTAACACAGCCTCAGTTTAAACCAGGTAAGATCAGGAAACAGCGCCGGAGTTTCTTGTCTCCGTCCTCCACCCAGGGCCTGAAGACACGAGGGCAAAAAGCGAAACCTTTCTCCGAATAAGGAGAGAACAGCTCCTTGTCGGCAGGTAAAGGTAAAGGTAAAGGTTCCCTTGCTCGAAAGCCAGTCGAATCCGACTCTAGGGTTGCGGTGCTCATCTCCGTTTCAAAGCCGAAGAGCCAGCGCTGTCCGAAGACGTTTCCGTGGTCATGTGGCCGGCATGACTAAACACCAAGGCGCACGGAACGCTGTTACCTTCCCACCGCTTGTCATATACCCACCGGTTAAGCTGTCCTGAGGCAGGACATTTCCTAGGCAGGTTTTTTTTTGGAGGGGGGGGTTCCTGCCCGCACAGTAATATCCTGTACAGAATGCAGCCTGTGACCGAACGGCCGAGGACAGAACGGCGCTTTGGGAGGCTGTAAAAGCAGGCCTGAAAGGGCCAATCGATGCGTGCCTGCAATCTCTCCCACGGCCGATAAAGATCGCATAAAGCAGAACGACGTCGCAAAGCAAGATCCGGCTGCCTTCTCGCCAGTTCACTGCGTCCCTAAAGCATGCATTTGGCGGCGGCGGGGGGCGGGGAGCAATCCCAATTATTACCCGGTCTCCAAACTGAATGATTAAGACATGGGAGCCATGTTATTAAACATAAGAACATAAGAGAAGCCAATGGCCCATCTAGTCCAACCCTCTGTCACACAGCGGCCAAAATATACCAGGTGCCATCAGGAGGTCCAGCAGTGGGGCCAGGACACCAGAAGCCCTCCCACTGCTGCCCCCTCCAGCACCAAGGATAGAGGGCATCACCTGCCCCAGACTGAGAGTTCCCATCTATACCCTGTGGCTAATAGCCACTGATGGACGTCTGCTCCCTATGTTTATCTAATTCCCTCTTGAAACTGTCCATGCTTGTAGCTACCACCACCTCCTGTGGCAGTGAATTCCATATGTTAATCACTCTTTGGGTGAAGAAGTATTTCCTTTTATTTGTTCTAACCCGACTGCTCAGCAATTCTACCTAGGGTGCCTTGAGGAGCAATTCCTCTTGACCTCAGTAGGATTTGGACAGACGACAACCGTGCTTTCTCACTGTCATGCTCAAATTAGGGTTGCCACCCTACAGGTGGGGCCTGGAGAACTCTCAGAACTACAGCTGATCTCCAGATTACAGAGGTCATAGATCATAGAATCAGAGAACCATGGAACAGGTCTAGGAATCGTAGATCATAGAACCATAGCATTGGAAAGGAACCTCCCGGGTCATCTATCTAGTCCAACCCCCTGCTCAGTGCAGGGAATTCAGAAGAAGAAGAAGAGATTGGATTTATACCCCGCCCTTCACTACCCAAAGGTGTCTCAGAGTGGCTTATAGTCTCCTTTCCCTTCCCCTCCCCACAGCAGACACCCTGTGAGGCAGGTGGGGCTGAGAGAGCTCTGACAGAAACTGCCCTTTTTTCAAGAACAGCTCTTATCAGAACTACGGCTTGCCCAAGGTCACCCAGACAGGTGCAAGTGGAGGAGTGGGGAATCAAACCCGGTTCTCCCAGATTAGAGTCCGCTCACTTAACCACTACACAAATACCTCCCCCACCACACACACACCCAGTGACCCCTGTTCCATGCCCAGAAGATGGTAAAAAGCCTCCAGGAACTCCGGCCAAACTGGCTTAGAGAAAAATTGCTTCCTGACCCCAAAGTGGCGATCAGCATTTCCCTGGGTGTGTAAGAAAGGGCCACGAGAACTAAGCATGGAGGCAACCCTTCCTGCCTTCCCTCTCGTGATCTGCCTAAATTCACAGAATCAGCACTGCTGTCCGATGGCCTTCTAGCCTGTGTCTGAAAACCTCCAAAGAAGGAGAGCCCACCACCTCCCGAGGAAGCCTGTTCCATTGAGGAACCGCTCTGACTGTCGGGAAGTTCTTCCTAATGTTTAGCCGAAAACTCTTCGGATTTAATTTCAGCTCAGTGGTTCCGGTCCGACCTTCCAGGGCAACAGAAAACAGCTCTGCACCATCCTCTATAAGACGGCCCTTCAAGTACTTGGAAGATGGTTATCATATCACCTCCCAGTCCTCTCCTCTCCAGGCTGAACATACACAGCTCCTTCAACCTTTCCACCTAGGACTTGGTCTCCAGACCCCTCACACCATCTTCCTTGCCCTCCTCTGGACACGTCCCAGCTTTGGAGGGTGGGCTGTATAGCCTGACACCCCTCCGAAGTCCTTCCTCTCTCCAAACCCCACCCTCTCCACCCCCAAATCTCCGGGAATTTCCTGGGCAGCCCTCTTTTGCACTGTTCCTGGCTGCCTGCTGAGGAAGGGATGGCGCGGAATATAGAAAAGGGCGTTTCAAATTAAGGTCGCAAAGGTGAGCACGAAATCTGCTGCAGAGAATATTTTAGAAGCGACACACAAAAGAAAGGGAAACTTCCTGAGTCAGAACTGGAAACGCTGATGTGAAATGAACAGCAAACCAAAATCCTCACCGGGGGAGAATCATGCTGCCACCTAAAGACCGTGAGCCGCATTTTACAACTTCCCAGCCAAGAGCAGGCAAAGAACCGACAGTAGCTGTCATTGACCTCATTCGCTTGTGATTTTCCCATGGCATTAAGCAGGGAGTGGTGGCCGGGAAGGACAACCAGACCAAGCCGGCAGGTTCAGAATCTGGGCTTATCGCCAGCTGTTCCCTCTAAGTTGAGTTAGTGTGTTTTAGCCTCCGGCTCACACATTTTGTCTCTAGCTCAGGAAGGATGACCCTCCAGAGCAAACTAATCTAGGCTGTAGTCAAATCTCTCGCTCACAACTTGAATGCCAGTGGCTCGCAAAGTAGAATTTTTTTACTCACAAGACTCCACGGCTTAGAGGGAACATTCACAGACAGGTTTGAGAAGCTGGCTCCAAAATTTTTCCACTAAAATTAGCTCCTGTCTTTCCAGTTGGTATTGACGGCATCTCAGAAAGTATCTGGACCAACTGGGCCCCTTTCATGGAGATAGATCAGGATGGGCAGCCGTGCTAGTCTGTCTGCAGCAATAGAAAAGAGCCTGTAGCAGTAGAAGAGAGCCAGAGTCACAGCAGCACGTTCAAGACTAACAAAATGTGTGGCAGGGGCAGGAGCTTTCGTGAGTCTCTGCTCACTTCCTCAGATACAGCTAGAATATGAGTGTGTCTGTCCTTCTATCACAAGGCTGATGGATTCCCCATTCTGTACAGCTAAACGTGGTGCCTCCCATGGAGATAGATCAGGATGGGCAGCCGTGCTAGTCTGTCTGTAGCAATAGAAAAGAGCCTGTAGCAGTAGAAGAGAGCCAGAGTCCCAGCAGCACCTTCAAGACTAACAAGATTTGTGGCCGGGGAGGAGCTTTCGTGAGTCACGGCTCACTTCCTCAGATACAGCTAGAATGGGAGTCTGTCTGTCCTTCTATCACAAGATTCATGGATTCCCCATTCTGTACAGCTAAATGTGGTGCCTCCCATGGAGATAGATCAGGATGGGCAGCTGTGCTAGTCTGTCTGTAGCAACAGAAAAGAGCCTGTAGCAGTAGAAGAGAGCCAGAGTCCCAGCAGCACCTTCAAGACTAACAAGATTTGTGGCCGGGGAGGAGCTTTCGTGAGTCACGGCTCACTTCCTCAGATACAGCTAGAATGGGAGTCTGTCTGTCCTTCTATCACAAGATTCATGGATTCCCCATTCTGTACAGCTAAATGTGGTGCCTCCCATGGAGATAGATCAGGATGGGCAGCTGTGCTAGTCTGTCTGTAGCAACAGAAAAGAGCCTGTAGCAGTAGAAGAGAGCCAGAGCCCCAGCAGCACGTTCAAGTCTAACAAAATGTGTGGCAGGGGCAGGAGCTTTCGGGAGTCCCTGCTCACTTCCTCAGATACAGCTAGAATGGGAGTCTGTCTGTCCTTCTATCACAAGGTTGATGGATTCCCCATCCTGTACAGCTAAATGTGGTGCCTCCCATGGAGATAGATCAGGATGGGCAGCTGTGCTAGTCTATCTGTAGCAACAGAAAAGAGCCTGTAGCAGTAGAAGAGAGCCAGAGCCCCAGCAGCACGTTCAAGTCTAACAAGATTTGTGGCAGGGGAGGAGTTTTCATAAGTCCCTGCTCACTTCCTCAGATACAGCTAGAATGGGAGTCTGTCTGTCCTTCTATCACAAGGCTGATGGATTCCCCATTCCGTATAGCTAAACGTGGTGCCTCCCATGGAGATAGATCAGGATGGGCAGCCGTGTTCGTCTGTCTGTAGCAACAGAAAAGAGCCTGTAGCAGTAGAAGAGAGCCAGAGCCCCAGCAGCACCTTCAAGACTAACAAAATGTGTGGCAGGGGCAGGAGCTTTCGTGAGTCTCTGCTCACTTCCTCAGATACAGCTAGAATGGGAGTCTGTCTGTCCTTCTATCACAAGATTGATGGATTCCCCATTCTGTACAGCTAAATGTGGTGCCTCCCATGGAGATAGATCAAGATGGGCAGCCGTGTTCGTCTGTCTGTAGCAGCAGACAAGAGCCAGAGTCCAGGAGCACCTCAAAGACTAACAAAACTTGTGGCAGGGTGTGAGCTCTTGTGAGTCACTGATCACGTCTTCAGATATCTGAAGATTCTACCCATAGACAACCTGGAGGCAGCCCTACACCCACACACTCTTGTCATCTTCAGAGCCCCTGCTTTGGTTGCCCCTGCCAATTGAAGCTAGACACATGGCTATCCAAGGAAGGGCCTTGTCTGTCGTGGCACCAAAACGTTGGAACTCCCTCTGCAGGGAGATTCTTCTGTCTCCCCCATTGGCATTTTTCACCAGAAGGTAAAGCCTTTTTTTTGTTTGTTTCATCTGCCATACCCCCAGAGAGCCAGTTTGGTGTAGTGGTTAGGAGCATGGACTCTAAACTAGGAGAACTGGGTTTGATTCCCCCACTCCTCCACAGGCAGATACTGGCATGACCTTGGGTCAGTCACAAGTTCTCTCAGAGCTGTTCTCCCAAGGGCAGTTCTCGAAAGAGCTGTCTCAGCCCCACCGACCTCACAGGGTGTCTGTTGTGGGGAGGGGGAGGGAAAGGAGATTGTGAGCCACTCTGAGACTCCTTCGGGTAGTGAAGGGCGGGGTAGAAATCCAATCTCCTCCTCCTCCTCTTCTTCCTTCTAGTGTTGTTTGTTTATGCGTTTTTAATTGAATTGTTTTATCATTTTAGCTGTGCTCTTAATTGCTCTAATGTTTTAATATTTTATGTTTTATGTTCGTAATTGCTTTAATGTTTTAATGTTTTCCCACTTCCGTGGGAAGGTAACAACGTTCCATGCGCCTTGGTGTTTAGTCATGCCGGCCACATGACCACGGAAACGTCTTCGGACAGCGCTGGCTCTTCGGCTTTGAAACGGAGATGAGCACCGCAACCCTAGAGTCGGATTTGACTGGCTTTCGAGCAAGGGAACCTTTACCTTTACCTCTTTAATGTTTTTATGTGGGATGCTTTGTGGACCCTGATCGGGTGGGAAAGGTAGCATAAAAATGTTTTAAACATTAATAAAACAACAACAACGAATAGGCACCAGAAATGACCAGTATCCCCATTTACTCCAACCCCAGTAGCCAATCTCTGGTCTATGAGTAAAAAGTAACCCTGTTTTGAACGTTTCATCGTCTGCCAGTCTCAACCGTATCCCGGTTACTAGATCACCAGCTTAGAGCTTAAGCACGCAGCCCGTTCTATGTGCGAGGAAATTAAGCCCCAAAACAAACCTTGTAAATGCACTTGGCGCAGCACAGGGAGCTGTAAGAATAACCGTGCAGGGATACAGATGGGTTTCAAGCGCCCGGAAAATACAAATCCATCGTGTTGGACAGCACCAATTTCCTACTGATAACTTTCCTTTAGAGTGCCTGTCCTTCTGGCAACATTGCAGTGTCGGTGTTATGGACAACTGAATCTGATGTGATTAAATGCTTTACAAGGAGAGAAAAGACGTTTTACAGGCCCCGGATAAGATTTTGCCCTTGACTGAAAGCAAAGCTACAGAATACGGTCCTGGAATTGGAAGATTCCAGTGCTCCGGAATATTCAAAAGTACCTAAAGGCAAGCTTTTCAAGGTTAATTGCTGTAGATTTTTCCAGGTTGTGTGGCCGTGGTCTTGGCATTGTAGGACCTGACGTTTCGCCAGTAGCTGTGACTGGCATCCTCAGAGGTATGACACAGAAAGATGGAGGACTCTCTGTGTCAAGGTGAGCAGGAAAATGGTAGGCAGGGAATTTACATCTACCCTGGAAGGTGGGGTAGGGCTGAGTCATTATCTTGTAGGAGTTCTCCAGGCCAGGAACATGCTAATGGAGGAGCTTTCCTGAGGAGGTCCTTTTGCCTATGGATTGTTTCCTGAGGAGGTTACTTAAAAAAAAAATGGGTGTAATCTTCAGATGTAATCTTAACAGTTGGTGTAGTGGTTAAGAGCGCGGACTCTAATCTGGGAGAACCGGGTTTGATTCCCCACTCCTCCAACTTGCAGCTGCTGGATGACCTTGGGCAAGCCATAGTTCTGACAAGAGCTGTCCTTGAAAAAGAGCAGTTTCTGTCAGAGCTCTCTCAGCCCTACCGACCTCACAGGGTGACTATGGTGGGGAGGGGAAGGGAAAGGAGTCTGTAAGCCGCTCTGAGACTCCTTTGGGAAGTGAAAGGCGGGGCAGAAACCCAATCTCTTCTTCTCCATCTGATGCACTTTGCAGTCCATTACTCATGGCTACTTCAGGGAGGGGCAGTGGCTCAGTGGAAGAGCCCCTGCTTGGCATGTAGAAGGTCCCAGGTTCAATCCCCGGCAGCATCTCCAGGTAAAAGGAGCTGGCAGCAGATGATGTGACAGACCTCTGCATAAAACCCTGGAGAGCTGCTGCCAGTTTGAGTGGACAAGACTGAACTTGATGGACCTAAGGTCTGATTCCCTATAAGGCAACCATGTGTTAGGAGGACTACAGTTCAGTGGCGGAGCGTCTGCTTGGCATGCAGAAGGTCCCACGTTCAATTCCCAATTCTAGTTGAAAAGACCAGGCAGTAGATGATGTGGATGACCTCCGCCTGAGACCCTGGAAAGCAGCTGCCAGTCCTAGTAGACAATGGGCCAAGGGGCCGTCGTTCAGTGGCAAAACCTCTGCTTGGCATGCAGAAGGTCCCACTTTCAGTCCTTGGCATCTCTAGAGAGCCAGTTTGGTGTAGCAGTTAGGAGCGCAGACTCTAATCTAGGAGAACCGGGTTTGATTCCCCTCTCCTCTGTATGCAGCTGCTGGTGTGACCTTGGGTCAGTCACAAGTTCTCTCAAGGGCAGTCCTCGAGAGAGCTCTCTCAGCCCCACCTACCTCACAGGGTGTCTGTTGTGGGGAAGGGAAGGAGACTGTAAGCTGCTCTGAGACTCCAAGTGAAGAAGTAAATCTAATCTCCTCCTCCTCCTCCGTCTTCTTCCAGTTGAAGAGCACTAGGCAGGAGGTGATGTGGAAGACCTCTGTCTGAGACCTTGGAGAGCTGCTGCCAGTCTGAGCATGCAATACTGACCTTGATGGACCAATGGTCTGATTCCATAGACGGTAGCTTCATATGCACTTTAAACTGCATGGCCCCATATTGTATGACAATCCACCCCCCACTTGCCACTGATGCCTGAGACATTTGCTCCTCAAGGTCCCTTGGCCTTCAGATGGCCTTCTACTGAGTCAGATAATCAAGGTCGTATTGTATTGTCTACTCTGACTGGCAGCCGCTCTCCCGGGTCTCAGACTGAGGTCTTTCCCATCACCTCCTACCTAGTCCTTTTCAACTGGAGATGCCGGGGATCAAACCTGGGACCTTCTGCATGCCAAGCAGAGGCTCTGCCACTGAACCACGCCCCCTCTTTACAGCTCTCCAGGGTCTCAGGCAGAGGTCTTTCCCATCACCTCCTACCTGGTCCTTTTCAACTGGAGAGGCCGGGGATTGAACCTGGGACCTTCTGCACGCCAAGCAGAGGCTCTTCCACTGAACCATGGCCCCTCTTTACAGCTCTCCAGGGTCTCAGGCAGAGGTCTTTCCCATCACCTCCTGCCTGGTCCTTTTAACTGGAATGGAAATGGCAAGGGAGTCGTTACCGGCTAGATATCAGGAGAAACTTCCTAACTGTCAGAGTGGTTGAGCAGTGGAACAGTCTGCCTCGGGAGGTGGTGGGTGCTCCTTCGCTGGGCGTTTTCAAGCGGAGGCTGGACGACCATCTTTCGGGGATGTTGTAGGGCTCTCTTTCAGCTATGCTCCTGCAGAGTGCAGGGGGTTGGACTAGATGACCTGCAGGTCCCTTCCAACTCTGACATTCTATGATTCTATGATTCTCATTCGGGTATGTTGTAGGTATGTAGGGCTCTCTTTTGGCTACACTCCTGCAGAGTGCAGGGGGTTGGACTAGATGGCCTGCAAGGTCCCTTCCAACACTAACATTCTATGATTCTTCCCAAAATGGGTTATTGTAATTCTCATATCTCCTGTTAACCCGGAGGAACAGAAGCCGGTCGCTTGAGGCATCTTCTTCTGAACGGATTGTTTTCTCTGAAGACCGGACGGTATACATTCTCCCCTGGCAGGAGGGCAAGATGTTTACTGAGCTTCTTAGGAAAACTGAGGATCATTATAAGACTGACTAAAGTTCTCCGGCATCTTTTTTTCCCTTTCTTTTTCCTTTCGTTCTGTCACCGTTGGCTTAGAGCAACCCTGCAGGGCTTTCAAGGCAAGAGACGTTCGGAGGTGGTTTACCATTGTCTGCCTCTACATCACGGCTCTGGTACTCCTTGGAGGTCTCCCATCCCAAATACCAGCTAGAGTCAACCCCGCTTAGCTTCCGAGATCTGATGAGATCAGGCTAGTCTGGGTCATCCAGGTCAGGGAATCTTAGGCTAAGTTCAGACTGGCAGTTTGCAGCGGGAGCCGGTCGTGGCAAAAAGCCCCGGAACAAACTGTTCCGGGTTTTCCCGGTCACACTGCGCCGACTGATGTGGGAGCATACCGGGAGGAGGCGCATGGGAGCATTCAGACTGCTGGCCCGGAGGCGCAGCTGTAAACAGCTTTTTCCTGGTAATTTGGCTATGTGCACATGTGTGCGCTCATGCGCATAAGCGCATCTGGCCCATTTTGGGAGGATCTCGTTGTGCCGGCACCGCATTGGGCGGTAGAGCAGAGCACAGCCAATCATATCGCTGCCGCCTTATGCACAACGCGGGTTGCTCCCAGCTTTTCGGGTTGGCGTTCACACTACCCGGAAGCAGAATGAAGCGGGATAAAGGCACTCTCCGGGATTTGCTACCGCTTTCACCAGGTATCTTTTAAACGCGGGAGTGAAACGGAACAGCACGGGTTGACTACGGGTGGGGAACACCAGGCAGATGTGCCTGTGTGAACGCCCCCTTTAATCCGCTTGGGAAGAAGAAGAAGAAGAAGAAGAAGAAGAAGAAGAAGAAGAAGAAGAAGAAGAAGAAGAAGAAGAAGAAGAAGAAGAAGAAGAAGAAGAAGAAGAAGAAGAAGAAGAAGAGAGAGGAGGAGGAGGAGGAGGAGTATGAGGAGGAGGAGGAGGAGGAGATTGATTTATACCCCGCCCTTCACTGCCCATAGGCGTCTCAGAGCGGCTGACAAACTCCTTTCCCTTCCCCTCCCCACAACAGACACCCTGTGAGGTAGAAGAAGAGGAAGAGATTGGATTTATGCCCCGCCCTTCACTGCCCAAAGGAGTCTCAGAGCGGCTGACAATCTCCTTTCCCTTCCCCTCCCCACAACAGACACCCTGTGAGGTAGAAGAAGAGGAAGAGATTGGATTTATACCCCACCCTTCACTGCCCAAAGGAGTCTCAGAGCGGCTGACAATCTCCTTTCCCTTCCCCTCCCCACAACAGACACCCTGTGAGGTAGAAGAAGAGAAGAGATTGGATTTATACCCCACCCTTCACTACCCAAAGGAGTCTCAGAGCGGCTTACAAACTCCTTTCCCTTCCCCTCCCCACAACAGACACCCTGTGAGGTAGAAGAAGAGGAAGAGATTGGATTTATGCCCCGCCCTTCACTGCCCAAAGGAGTCTCAGAGCGGCTGACAATCTCCTTTCCCTTCCCCTCCCCACAACAGACATCCTGTGAGGTAGAAGAAGAGGAAGAGATTGGATTTATACCCCGCCCTTCACTGCCCAAAGGAGTCTCAGAGCGGCTGACAATCTCCTTTCCCTTCCCCTCCCCACAACAGACACCTTGTGAGGTAGAAGAAGAGAAGAGATTGGATTTATACCCCACCCTTCACTACCCAAAGGAGTCTCAGAGCGGCTTACAA
>JAPDNY010000885.1:0-22623 GCA_029375565.1 Gekko gecko
GGTGAAGGCTGCTAAGAAAGAGTTTTATGAAGCTTCCATCGCAGAGGCCAGGTTGAAGTCCTCAGACCAACACGGCTACCCAGATGGATCTATCTAATAATGAATAGGTCAAACAAGCCACTTCTGAAGGCCCGCTGACCCTTAGAGTGATCATCAGAAATTCTACACTCTGTCCCATCAGAGAAATCTTTCCCCTGCATATCTCAACCTTTCCATCCTTAGTTATCCCCTTTATCTTTCCTTATATATAATTGTGTTTTGGAGTGGCACTTTGCAGCTCTATTATTGGCTATGCAGTGCACTTCCTCAGCCATTGGCCCATCAGCCGCCACTCAAGAGTGGATGCATGCCATTGGCTGGGTGTGCTCCTCTTCCCCGCCCACTCCCCCTTCAGCCATTGTGCCCTGTCAGAATTACTGGCAAACAGCAGTCTTTCTTGACGAAGACGCTTCTCCTGCTTTCCTCCTGTGTGAGACTAACTTTCCCCTCAGTGGCTGTTGGTAGGTGTAACAGAATGGCAGTTATGTGTGTTTGATGAAAGATGGCTGCCATCTGTGGTTGTTTGTTTAAAACATTCCCCCATGAGATTTAATTGAGCTGTAGTTCCAGAGAGGAGCCTCCTGGGCTATCACTCACTGGGTTGAATGGGGCTTCCTCATCTGCTGGTCTACAGTTTCCGGCTGCCAAGGGGTCAAATGGGGCTTCCTCATCTGCTGGCCTACAGTTCCAAGTTGCCATGGGGTGGGGCGGCATCAATATAGACTCCAGCCCATTCAGGGAGAAGGCAGTCTTTGTCCTACAGGAGGTTAGAAAAGGCTCTTGCTGCCTGTGCTGACCAGGCCACAAGCCAGAGACATGGGGGAACCCTGGGAGGCAGTAGAAATTCAGCTATTCCACAGTCGGCTGGGCTGGGGAATGAATGGAAGTTTCCCTGTTCTCTTGAGCAAGAGAGAGAGACTGAAGCAGAGCCAGAGACTGGTCCAAGGAGAGATCCTATCCTTAGCCCACAACCTCCAGAGGTAAAGTGTATTGTGTGTGGGGAAAGAGGATTGCATTTAACCCCTGTTGATTTATGCCCTGTTGGTTTATATTTTGTGCTCTCTCCTACAGTTCTGCCTGATCCATTCAGTGTGTGCTCCATGATTGTGTAAATAGTTAATAAATTATTTTATTTGGGCTAATATTCTGTGTTGTGCTCTGACCACATTGTATAGAAAAATTATTTCTCTGATTCAGTGATTAACCTCAACTGGTTGAGCTGGGAACAGATCCCTGTGACTTTCACACCTGACCAGATGGCCGGCACAAATGGCAAGTCTGGTTCTACATTTTAAAGGACACTTTGACACCTCACAGGGTAAGGGTAGACATTCAGACTCTTTCCCAAACTTCAAAGCCCAGCCTACGTGCCCAGTCCCACGTAAGCGATGTAGGATCTTACTGAGTAGACACGCCTTTCTGCTCTGGCATAATTTGGTACTGGCCATGCTCAATTATGACAAAGGTAGAAGGAGAGTTGTCTTTAGCTTATAAAAAAGGCACCCAGAACTCTCTTGAAAAGAGGGCCCCTTTCTAAGAGTTAGTCTCTGTTTGGATTACATTCTGGCAAGACTGAATTTTGCAAGGGGGGCAACAAGCTGACCTTTATTGCCCATTGCAAGCATGGCTTTCATCTTTAAAATCCCTTGGAGAAGGGACTTCGCTTGAACTGTTATCTGCACCAAGGATTGGTAACTATGATGCTTTTGTATGTTTTAGTCAGAGCTCTATAAAGCTGTAGAACTGTTTATTATTTTGTATCCTAAGTAAGTCTCATGTTTTATACCTGCTGTATTTAATAAAGATCTTATATAGATTAACCTGATCTGGTTTGGATCAATATTGTACCTGAACTCTAGGGCTAATTCCAGAGCCTTACCTGCTCGCCTGGAAGCTACTACTGTGTGTTAAATCATCTCCAGCACTACCCCAGAGCTGATAAGTTGCTAAGTTCCAAGAACCAGGAAGGAGGTGGGACCTATTCTCCTGTCTGGTTGGGAATGTCCTTAAATAGGTCCTGGTGGCAAAACACTGATTTCAGTGCTCTTAAAAAGCATGAGGGGTTGGCTCGCTCTCTCACTCCTGGAGGGGGGTGTAAGAGGCAAGAACCCAGTGCTTGTTGGCCGAGTCAGGGTCTTATACTTGTTGGCAGTGTACAAAGAAATCTGTGCATGGTGCCTGCGTGTACGGATCCTGTGCATGGAGGCAGTATCTGGATTCTCTGGACCTGTGGGCAGAGTCTAGATCCTGTACACACATAGTCTCCCCTGCTCTCTACAATACCAAAGGGAGGGGGTAGCCCAGGGAAGGAAGGACGGCCAGATGATTTGATTGCCAACTATCCAGGGATCCCCCCAAAATTGGGGAGTCCATCTCCAATTAGGGACATTTGGCCAGAGGGGTCTCACTGTCCCTCTAAAAAGAAGTGACAATTCAGTGAGTGGTGGCAGTGAACTTAAGGATTGAGATATGCCCAAGGTGGGAGGCAAACAGCTGAGTTGTAAACCCACCTTGGGCATATCTTGGGAGGCAAACAGCTGAGTTTCGCCACAGTAGACAACCAAGCTTGGTTCAGACAAAGGAAGGAAACCCTTCACAGGCCTTTGTGAGGAACTCATGGGTGCCAGTTCTGCCTAGGGTTTCCAGCTCCAGGTAGGGAGATTCCTGGAGATTTTCTGGTAGTAGAGTCTATGGAAGCCAGGGTTTGGGGAGGGGAGAGGCCTCAGCTGAACAGAATGCCATAAAGCCCACCTTCCAAAGCAGTTATTTTCTCTGCGGTGGAGAGGAGAGATCTGGAGTTCAGTTGTGATACCTGGTGATCTTCAGGCTCCACCTGAAGATTGGCTACCCTAGGCATAGCAGTCAGTGCTTCAGAGCAGGGCTCTTGCTGTAGAAGCTGTAGGGTTCTTGCTGTAGATCAAGGTTCTTGCTGTAGAAGTGGAGTGGGTGATTTTGAGCCTATCACAGACTTTCAGCCTAACCTACCTCACAGGGTTGTTGTACGAGTCAAAAGGGGGAGAGGCAAATGCTGTAATCTGCTTTGGCCCCTATTGCAGAGAAAGACTACTTTTCCTCCTGGGGAACCATTGCTGCCAATCTCCAGGGGAGGGCTGTAGATCACTCAGAATTACAACTGCTTTCCACGTGGCAGAGATCAGTTCCCCTGGAGAAAATGGTGGACTCTGTCTCCTTATACCCTGCTGAGATGCCCCCCCTGACAGCCAATGTGATGTGGCAGTCAGGGCTTCAGAGCACGGTAGAGACTGCACATGCAGGGGGGAAGGAAAGCTGAAGAGGGAGGGGGAAATAAAGGTAGGTTGATTCTTGGCTGGGAAGGAGATAGGGTTGCCAACTCCAGGTGGGAAATTCCTTGAGATTTGAGCAATGGAATCTGGAGAAGGTGAGGTTTGGGGAGGGGTGGGACCTCAGACAGGTGCAGTGTCATATACTCCACCCTCCAAACCAGCCAGTCCCTCCTGGGGAACCACTGTTGCAAACTCCAGGTGAGAGGTGGAGATCAGTCAAAATTACAACTGATCCTCAGGAGGGAGTGGAGAGGAGATCCAAAGCTGAAATCAGAGGGGCAGATAATGGCAAGTTGATGCTTGGCTGGGAAGGAGATAAGGTTGCCAACTCCAGGTTGGGAAATTCCTGGAGATTTGAGGGATGGATCCTGGACACGGTGAGGTTTGCGGAGGGGTGGGACCTCAGACAGATACAATGCCATAGACTTCACCCTCCCAGCCAGCCATTCCCTCCTGGGGAACCATTGTTGCCAATCTCCAGGTGAGGGGTGGAGATCACTCAGAATTACAACTGATCTCCAGGAGGGAGGGCAGAAGTCAGCTGCAGTCAGAGGGCAAATAATAGTAGGTTGATGGCTAGCTGGGTTGGGATTGCCATCTCCAGGTTGGGAAATTCCTGGGGATTTCAGGGGTGGAGCCTGGAGAGGGTTGGATTTGAGGATGCCTCCCCAGCAAATTGGCACTGAGTGTCCAAGGCCTTGGTACTCTCCCAGAGCCTCTTTCTAGAGCTCGTTGTATTTATTTCTGCAACAGGCCTTATTCCTAGTCTGAAATTTTACTGTATTCTCCCTCAAGCAGCTAGTGCCATACCCATGGTGCGCAATATCCAGCCATGACTATCATATTCTTTCTACTTTGAATGTCTGACAAAATGCACAATGCCCTGTGCTCTTTTCAAACCTCCCCTGATCTAACAAGGACACTTGTGCAGGCTCTATCAAAAGACACTTTCTAAAGAAAGGACTCACCAGGATTGTCAGCTGATTCCAATCGTAGATCCAAGTGTCTGTGGTGATAGGAAGGTTCCAGCCGTACAATTTATATCTCTCCTGTCTGATGGCTTTCATCCAAGATATCATTTACCATCACATCCTTCCCTTTTTAAAATAATAATCATAATAAGAATAATGGGAACTCTTCCAGGCATGTCAGAAGTCTTACAGTCAGGGCCGGCTCCAGGTGTCTGGGCGCCCTAGGCAAGAGAACTTGGGGCGCCCCCACCGGGATGCCAACCTCCCGGTGGGGCCTGGAGATGGGGGTGGCAGAGCGCCAGCTTTTCTGGAGACTCCGCAGCTGCAGTGCCCCCAAGAAAGCCAGGGAAGGGGTGGAGGTTGCAACCACCGCCCCCTCCCTCCCAGCACCACTTTCCTGGAGGCTCCACAGCAGCGGGGCCCCTAGGAAAGCCAAGGAAGGGGCGGAGGTTGCAACCGCTGCCCCCTCCCTCCAAGCGTCGCTTTCCTGGAGGCTCCGCGGCTGCGGGGTCCCCAGGAAAGCCAGGGAAGGGGCGGAGGTTGCAACCACCACCCCCTCCCTCCCAGCGCTGCCTCCTGAGCCCCGCTGGGGCGCTTGGCGGTGGTGGGGAGGCGTTGGCAGGGGGCGCTTTCCACGGGGGAGTGGGGGGCGTTTTGGCTTGCTTGGGTGCTCTGCAGCTGTAGGGTGCCCAAGCAAGCCAGAGAAGAGGTGGGGGGTTAACCCCCTTCCCTCCCAGTGCCGGCTTGCTTGGGTGCAGGGCACCCAAGCAAGCCAGGGAAAAGGCAGGGAGGGGCTTTTCACGGGGGGGCGCCTTTTGGTGCCCCTGTGGCTGGTGCACTCTAGGCGAGCCTAGTGGGTGAGCCTGGTGGGTGAGCCGGCCCTGCTTACAGTACTTGATTCCTTCTCGGCATGCTCGCTGTTCTTGATGTAGTTCCCTTTGTGTTTTGAAATTGTTGTCATGGAAGCCTTTTTGGTTTCTTTGCTGTGATAGCATAGAGGCTAGAATGGTGATCTGGATAGTCCTGCATTCAAGTATCACAGCCCCATGAAACTCAGAACCTCTCACCTTTTGCTTCTTTGTTTTCCAGCCCAGTTGGAATCTTGACTGTAACAGAAATCTAACTTACATGAACATCGCAATGGCTGGCCATTAAGATCATGTATGTACATTTAATTTAACTTGTGATAATAAAAGGATCTGCCCATCTGTCAATCTGACTATCAGTCCATCATTCTGTCCATCCTTCTGTGGCATGCACAACTCCTCAGAAAATAAAGCTAGGAGTATCAAAATTGACAACTGGCTTCATCATGATCATCGGAATCATGAAATACCCTGCTTTTATGATAGGAAGTCATTGTTGAAGTTGTTTCTCCTCCAGAAAAAATTAATCCTGGTCATTTTGTAAAATATGATTATTGCATTGTAAATTCAGGAGCCATTCTGTACTATTTGTTTGATGACTGAGGAAGGCCAATGGGCCAAAATGTGTGTGGTCAGGGTCAATAATGGTCATTTATGTCACTGTACAATTTGATAATTGTGGCTATCACCAGGGACAATATCTGGGGCATCTGAAATGACAATATTGGTTTGCTCTATCTTGCTCCTGATAATATCTGAGTTGTGACATTCTATACCAACTTGAGTCTCCATATTGACTTCGAGGGGAAACCTATATAGCATTCATTACAGTAACTTAGTCTCGATGTTACCATGGCATGGATATAGGTTGCTAGATTAAAAATGTCAAGGTATAGGCCTTCTTGTAAGCTAGGCTGGAAGGAATATCTGGAGAAGAATTAAGTCAGAGTTATTGATGTGATGAAATAGGATAGATGCTTTATACACTCTGAACATCTGGTGGGGAAACACACAAAATATTTTCATATTCTTGAAGGAGGAATTTTATAAATTCTGAAATACATATTAAACAAAAGCAAAAAGACTTAACATCTTTGAAAAGTATCTTTCCTTATATATAATTGAGTAGTGGGGTGGCACTTTCTGAACATTCCACATGCACCTAAATCAGTTGGCTCCACAATGTGTCAGTCAGAAGCTGTCCCTATCCATTGCCTGCCTTGCCTGAGTCCCACCCACAGTGTGCTCCCTCAGCCATTGGCCCGTCAGCTGCCACTCAAGAGTACTCACGTGCCATTGGCCAGGTTCTGGGTCTGCTCCTCTTCCCCGCCCACTCCCACTTCAGGACAAACTTTTCCCTCAGTGGCTGTTGGTAGGCAACCAGGCTTGTTTCTGTCAATAAAAAGACAAAGAAATGAAACCCTTTCTGCACCTCTGTGAGGAACTCATTGGGGCCAGTCCTGACTAGGGTTGCCAGCTCCAGGTTGAAAAATTCCTGCTGAGTCCTTCCGCGCCCCCAATGCTGCTCTCCACAGAATACACCCCTAAATCTCCAAGTATTTCCCTACTCAGAGCTGGGAACCCTACTTTCCCCTCAGTGCCTGTTGATAGTGAACTTACTCTGTCAGTAAAAGGGCCTTTCCACACCTATTTTGGCCTTTGGGAGAAAACTCTTTGGGGACAGTCTTGACTAGGGTTACCAACTCCAGGTAGGGAGGTTCCTGGAGCTTCTCTGGTAGAGTCTATGGAAGCCATGGTTTGGGGAGGGGAGAGGCCTCAGCTAGACAGAATGCCATATAGCCCACCTTTCAAAGCAGTTATTTTCTCTGGAGGGGAGCAGATCTGTGGTCTGGAGTTAAGTTGTGATACCTGATAATCTTCAGGCTCCAGCTGGATGTTGGCTACCATAGACATAGCAACCAGTGCTTCATAGCAGGGTCTGCTAGATCCAGGCTCTTTCTGTGAAAGCTGACTGGGTTATTTTGGGCCAGTCACGGACTTTCAGCCTAACTTACCCCACTGGGTTGTTGTACAAGTCAAAAGGGGGAGAGAGGAGAATGATGTAAGCTGCCTTAGTCCCTATTGCAGCAAAAGACTACTTTTCCTCCTGGGAAACCATTGTTGCCAATCTCCAGGTGAGGGCTGGAGATCACTCAGAATTGCAACTGCTCTCCAGATGGCAGAAATCAGTTCCCCTGGAGAAAATGGTGGACTCTGTGTCCTTTTACCATGCTGAGATGCCTCCCCCGTGACAGCCAATGTGATGCAGCAGTCAGGCTTTGGAACATGGTAGAGGGTGCAGGTGTGGGGGGAGATGGAAAGATGAAGAGTGAGGGGAAAATAAAGGTAGGTTGATGACTGCCTGGGAAGAAGGGGTTGCCAACTCCAATTGGGAAATTCCTGGAGATTTGAGGGATGGAGCCTGAAGAGGAGGATCGTCCAATGCCATAGACTCTACCCTCCAAACCAGCCATTTCCTCCTGAGAAACCACTGTTGCCAATCTTGAAGTGAGAGCTGGAGATCACTCAGAATTACAACTGCACTCCAGATGGCATTGATCAGTTCCTCTGGAGAAAATGGTGGAGTCTATGTCCTTATACCCTGCTGATATGGCCTCCCGTAGGACAGCCAATGTGATGTGGCCGCCAGGACTTCAGAGCATTGTAGAGGCTGAAGGTGGGGGGAGATGGAAAGCTGAAGAGTGAGGGGGAAATAAAGGTAGGTTGATGCTTGGCTGGGAAAGAGATAGGGTTGCCAACTCCAAGTGGGAAATTCCTGGATATTTGAGGGATAGAGCCTGGAGAGGGTGAGGTTTGAGGAGGGATGGGACCTCAGACAAATACAATGCCATGGACTCCACTCTCCAAACCAGCCGTTCCCAACTCGGGAACCACTGTTGCTATTCTACAGGTAAAGCGTGAAGATCACTCAGAATTTTAACTGTTCTCTAGGAGGGAGGAGATGGAAAGCTGAAATCAGAGGAGCAGATAACAGGTTGATGCTTGGTTGGGAAGGAGATAGGGTTGCCAACTCCAGGTTGGAAATTCCTGGAGATTTGAGGGGTGGAGCCTGGAGAGGGTGAGGTTTGAGGCGGGGTGGGACCTCAGACAGGTACAATGCCATAGACTTCACCCTCCAAACCAGCCATTTCAGATCACTCAGAATTACAACTGCTCTTCAGGTAGTAGAGATCAGTTCCTCCAGAGAAAATGGTGGGCTCTGTGTCATTATCCCCTGCTGAGGTCACCACAGCAAATTGATGCTGAGTGCCCAAGGCCTTGGCACTCTCCCAGAGCTTCTTTCTAGAGTCAGGGTTTTTTATTTCCACAACGGGTCTTATTACTCGTGTGTGTGTGTGTGTGTGTGTATGAGAAACCCAAAATTTTTAATATCAGAATTATTGGTCCAAAATTTGTTAGGATGTCACTTTGATTATTTAAATAATGAATGAAAAGGAATAGTAAGTTTGTTATCTGATAAATAATACCAAAGTATTGTTGGACAGACTTTGCTTCAGTCACTAGTATCAATCTAAAAATAAACTTCTATAAGATGTTATATCTATGATATCTAACTCTGCATAAACTAAAGCAAAACTGAGACATACCCATATTTATCCTGGGAGGCTGGCTTTAAAAGAGCTGACTTCCAGGACATTTGATGGTGGCGTCGTCCCATAGTGAAGGCATTTTGGGGGAAAGGTACTAGGAGAGATAAAAGGATGCTTGGTTTTATATTAGTAAAGATCCCCTAGTCTGCTTAGTAGGAAAGTGAAATGATTATGCCTTCCCTAATTGTAAAAACTGTTTGGGGATATGCTTAAAACAGCAAAACAGCAGACTAGGACTAGTTCTAGTGATTCAGTAACACTGTTATAGGAAGTGCTGACTGCAGAATTTCTGCAGAGCAGGCGCAAGTGTTAACCTGATTGCTCTTACTTATTAATAAAATTATGGGGAATATTAGCTCTTATCAATAAGCAATCGGTTGCGGGATGCAACACCAATTTATACAGAGATCCCGCCCTTCCAGAACTATCAGAAACAGACACAGAGACTTTATAAGGTTGAAATTAAACTCTTTTACTGGAATCTTCTTCTCACACAAACAAATACAAGCACACACACAATTACTCAAGTCTAGGAAATAAAGAGAGAGAGAGATAAGCACATTTGCATTAGCAGGTATTCATTGCTGGGAGGTATTTACCTGTCCTTGTAGTATGAGCTGTTCCAATGGAAGAATGGAGGGGAAGAATGGAAAAAGGGGACACGTGGCCTGAACCAGCAGGTAACACGTGGAACTCAGGCTGCAGACCAGAGTTTAAAGATAGAGGCAGGAGTTGGGGATAGCAAGCTGGACATAATGAGGGTCAAAGCTTTGATAGGGGTCATAGAGGGAAGAGGGAGCATGTGGCCAGATTGCCCCTTTTATGCATGAGGGTGGGGGCTGGCCATAACCCCTGGTCACACCTCCTGGTAAGTCTGTCCCAGAAAACATACTATTGGCTGAAGGGAGTAGGGGATCGGAGAACTGAGGAGTGGTCAATGTTTGAGAGCTAGAAACTTAGCTTGTGCCTGGCACCTGGGGGCAGGTAAATGAGTTATCGGCCACAGTCATTGTTATCCTGATTGCATCAGCCAGCTCCTGGATGAGTTGCTAGGTGGCCATGAATAGGGTCTCTCGACCTGCATGGTTGCTCTGCATGTGCTGGAGGGGGAAGGGGGTTGCCTACATGTGTTGGAGAGTTTTCTTAATGGCGGTTTGGAGCTCTCTTTCCTCATGCTCAGGCATGGCATGGCTTTTTTGCTGTGTACATACTGTGGAACTGGTCCTTCTTCCATCCAGTAAAAGGCTGGTAACCTTGTAGAGCCTACTGGAACAGCAAGGGAACAAAGGAAGGTGTCCTTCTTTCTCAGATTACAGTCTCTTCTGGCTTCATAGGGGCTACCTTGTTGTACAGCTCCTTTAAGCATGCTTGTGCACAGTTCATACTTTATTTCAGTTCATGAAAGGCATAAAAAGCCTTGCAGGGCAACACAAGATCAGAGCTTAAGAGATAAAGTATTGTTGCCCTGCTGCGACCTTCTGTCCACGCTTGATAGAATAAAAGAACTGGAAGCCCATTGGCCATCTTCGGGTCCAGTTTTGGACTGCTTCAGTCCACTCTCCCAGGACAAAGTTGACAAGACTCTGGCAGCTGTGAAGCCTATCACGTGCTTCCTAGATCCTTCTCCATTGTGGCTGGTCAAAGCCTGTGGTGATGAGTGTTAGCCAAAATGCTTATCTACGCATTGATTGGTCTAAACTTATACTGAGTTCTGGTCTATGTATACAGAGAAAGTAGTTTTGCCCAGAGAACCCATTTTTAAAGAGACCACATGACAAGGTTTCTTTAGTTAAATCAGTTATTCTCTTTACTGAATAATATCTTTTGAATCACAGGCAAACAAAACAGATGCATACACACATACACACAAGTTCCTTTAGATACAATAGAAATGGAATACAATATGGGTTTTTAAACTAGAAGATATTTAGGAAGGGAAAATCACATGATACTTATCTGATTCCTGTAGCTCGACCTTCACAGTGAAGAATACAAGAGTTGATTCTAACTAAGGAAAACTTTTACTGCACACAGTTGGAACCTGCCAACACTTGTGAGGATTAGATGACTTACTAGCTAGCTGGAAAGGTGCGCCTGTCTGACCTATAACAAAAGGTGAACCTTGCTTTTATCAGCTAGTTTTGGGGGCTGGCATTAGGGTCGTCTTCCAGTCCATCCCATTCCTATATCGTTATCCTATAGGATGTGGGGGTGCCCTCCTACTAAAAGAGGTGGGGGCAATATTGGAAATCTACACCTTTCACTAAAGGGGACATTTGGTCCAAGGTGTGAAGATGGGTTGTCATGGAAACCTTAGAACTGCAGATGACTCTAGCTTGGTCCAAGCCACAAACAGGAAACAGTCTTTACACTTGCAAAACCCAAGCATCCTGTGGGTTACGTGATGACTTTGAATTCCTTCATGGTAGACAGGTTGTCGTTTTTGTCATCCTTCTAGCAGACCATAATGGAGATGCTTTCTTGTTCCTGGTGCATGTTGGGTAGATGTATGTGCATATGTGTGTGTGTGTGTGACTTCAGTAGCATGAAAGTGCAGACTGAAGGGCAACTTCCTAGTGCAGGTGGTCACATCAAACAAAGCACACAATCCTCCCAAACCATAGAAACTTGTGAGCACACATTCAGGTGTGTGTGCAGGTCAGCAAACAACAAATAAAAGCATTTTAAAAGTACATCTCCTAACGTGAGGTGTAGACGTCCCTAAGGGAGATTATCAATCTTTCCCTATCAATGGAGATCTTCCCAGGGGGATTGAAGGAGTTGATGGTGCTCCCTCTCCTCAAAAACCTTCTTTGGACACTACAGTCCTTATTAACTACCACCCAGTGTCTAACTTACTGTTCCTGGGTAAGGTAGTAGAGAGGGCAGTGGCAACACAGCTTCAGGCTTTTGTGGATGAAGCTAAAGTCCTGGAACCCTTCCAGCCTGGTTTTTGCACTGCCCATTGGACGGGGACAGTGCTGGTCACCCTGGTAGATGCTCTCTGGAGATATTTGGGGTGGATTGGTGCTGCTGATACTTCTTGATCTGGCAGCAGTGTTCAGCATGGCTAACTGTGATGTGTTAACCCATCACTTCACTGGCACAGGGATACGGGGGCTTGCCTTGCTGTGGCTGACCTCCTTTGTCCAAGGTCAGGGACAGAGGGTGGAGAGTCATCCCAATAGCACCTACTGGAATGTGGCATGCCACAGGGAGAAATTCTCTCCCCTATGCTCATTAACATCTATATGGGCCCCCTCTCCCGGATTATCTGGAGATATGGGCTGGGATGTCACCAGTATGCGGATGACACCCACCTCTACCTACTGATTGTTTCCATGCAAAGGCCTTATACAGCACCTACAAAGGCTATGAATTATAACTGCAAAGCTGGACTGTGAAACAAGTGTGCCAGGATAATGGACTGAATGGTAGCCATGAGGTAGTGCCATTCTACTGGACTGTAGGCATGTGCCCAGCCAAGGGAAACCTTGCTCTGAAGCAGCATTGCCAAGCCAGATGTGGACCCATGGAATACCTGATGTCTCTTGTACCTGCATCTCTGCAGCCTCTGCAGAGATATGCCAGAGGACTAGCCAGCGTCCCTGACCCCACAGATATCCAGACCCAGCAGCACTTCACTAAAAGAAGCCATGCTCTGCAAAGGGAACCAGGCATTCCTGTGCAGAAGCCATGAAATGGCCTCTTCTCCCTCATGCAGCAACCTTCCCCTGAATCTATACCTATTAACCTCACCAGATGTTGCATGTATTCCTCAGCCTAAACAAAAGGACGTACTCCATTATAGGATTAGTCAGCTTGCACATCTGCCAGCTGCCCATCCAGATAACACAGCTGTTAATCATTGGATCATCAAGACCAACTGCCATCAATGGAGCCGGGACATTACTACTTTTCTATCTCTCTCAGAGGTGTCACCATTAGTCAACCATTATTGAAGTTGCCCAACGATTAATCCCATCTTCCTGACCCATTAGTAACTGGATTTTTCTAGGTTTCCTGGAGACCTTGTGACTAGTGAAGTATCAGCTTCCAGTCATTCTAGGGTATAAAAAGAGAGCGTCACCCCATTTATCTCACACGCACACATTTCCTACCTCCTGAACCCACCCTACCTTGCTGGCTCCCACATGCGTTGCTGGCCAACACACAACCCCTTTCCCCTGGTATCTCCCATTTTTCATTGCAGGATCACCTCTTCACGGATGAAGTGCTGTGTATTAAGGTGGGGGAAACTGCCAAAATCACCCTATCATTCATAAGAGAATTCTGAGATTACCTACAATAAATGAATTCAAGATCGACTTCTTTGATCATAAAAGAATATTAAACTGTTCATTGTGTATTGTCTGGTCAAACTGGGGCTGTATTGGAAGGTTTATGTTCAATAAACATGGGTGGGGTTGGTTTTTCCCCCAGGAAATGCAGCCATATTTATTATGAAGATTTTATAACCAATTGTGTGAGTTTGTGGGGGATAAATTTTGTGTGATGTTACCAGATCTAGATTGTGAGACTGAAGGATGATCTGCCAAGACAGCTGTTTACAAGGACCAAACCATCACAACTTTTAGACTAGCCATACGACTATTTGCTTGTGAATGTGGAGCTGTGCCTCTTTCCACCAGGGATATCACCATTCTACTTTCAGGAACTCCTTATGGATGTGTGTGCATTGCACCATCACAATTTCTGTCAAAGACCTCCCTATTCCTGTTTCCGCAATGCCTCATTGCAAGTCCTCAAATTGCACTGAACATGCAGAAGTCGTATAAAACCAGTTCTGAACATAGATCTCCTTGTTCTATTTTGAAGAACAGGTGATGGATTGGAAAACAAAATGAAACAAAGAAGAACAAGAATGCATTGTGGGAAACACAGAATTTAATCACGTAACCTTGGACAGAATTTTGCAACTTGAATTTTGGAGAGCTGTTTTTTTCTGGGGGTAATCATTATGTTTTTGCATCAGTGTTTATGGGAAATTATGGACCAGCATACAAGCAAGACCTTTCCCCAGTTTGCTTCTTTGCAGCAGCTCAGATGGATAGAAAGCAGTCTGAGGAAAGAAGAACAGAGGTCAGGCTGACTGGCCTCAAAAGAAGCTGATGACCTGTGACTGATGTATTCAGGTTTTTTTTAATCAGGTCAGTGTCAACGTAGAAGGAGCTCCACCCAATATTCTGACAAATTTAAATCAATTTTAGGGGGGAAAACTTTGATTAAACAGAAACAATGTGATAATGAAGAGATTTCACGGCCTACGTCAAAGTGCTTTCATCCAAAGAAGTGGCAAGCTGAAGGGGGCCAGCCAGGTGATGCGGTCTGAGTGACCAGTCATGAGATGGGGTTTTGTTAGTTTGTCGCCCCACTGCTGGACCTCCTGATGGCACCAGGTATATTTTGGCCGCTGTGTGACAGAGTGTTGGACTAGATGGGCCATTGGCCTGATTCAACATTGGCTTCTCTTATGTTCTTATGCTGCCAAACATGAGTGGGTTTTTTTTCCTGTGGCACTAAAAAAAACAAAAACATACTGCGTCCTCCTGCCAGAGGAGGGTGAAATGAATAGATCGACAGATGCTGAAATGACAGAAGAGGTGTTCAGGAAGGTCTGAAGCAGAAGAACTTTCAGAGTCACGTGAAGGAATAGAAAATGTTTGCTTAAAACCTGGTTTTGAACAACATCTATTACGAAGATTGTCATGTTGGTTCCTGGAATGGATAATGGACTCGAGTGGCTTGTGTCATGACACTTTCTGTCAAATCCTCCTCATTAGAGTTCCTGGAAAATGTGCTGGAAAGGATTTGGAGGCGTTGCATCAGATGGCTTCCCGTCAAAGATCTCCCTGTCCTGCTTTCTGGAAGAGGCGCCAGACGTAAACACTGGTTCCGAATCTCCAACGTGCACAGACAGAATCCGGAGAATGCATTCTGAAAATGTTCAAGCAGCTGCGTTAGCTTTGTTTTGAGTCTGAGTGCAATTTAAAGCATCCATTGTGAACTTTCAAAATCTTCAGGTGCTACACATCTACGGGGTCATCTCCTTTCTTAAGATTTGACCTTATTTGTGTTGGGCTTGGGTACTGCCGCAGTGGCACTGGTTCTACGTGGCACATTACATTAGTTCTGCTGCTGGCCTTGCAAACTTGCCCCCTCCCAAACCTCACTTTTTGCTGCAGAGACTCTCTGGGAGAATCTGCTGGGCTTATTGTATGCCTGCCTTACCTTTTTTACCTCCACTGGAAGCAACAGAGATTCTCAGATGTGCAAGCAGGCCATGGTGGGGAATCCTGGGAGAGGCAAGTCTGATCAGGGAGGAATGTTGATATGCCTCCCCTTTCCTCCCTCTGGTGGGGCACCAGAGGCGGGAAGGTAGATTGGGGAGGCATGTCAATGTACCTCCCTCCATTGTCCCCTCTAAGCTGAGTTAGTGTAAGCTAGGTCACAATTTTTTTTTTAGCTTCTGAGACACACCTGTTTGTCTCAGCTCAGGAAGGATGGCTCCAGAGCAAACTAATTTATGCAGTAGCCAAATCACCTGTTCACAACTTTAATGACAGTAGTTCACAAAGTAGAAGTTTTACTCACAAGACTCCTCAGCTTAGATGTGGAATTGCTCCCCTCCCCTCCCCCGGCTGCCCAACTGTGGGGATCCCACAGCAGGGAGCCCAAGAGAGGCAAGACAGATCGAGGAGGTGTAAGCCTCCCCTTTCCTTCCTTGTGTGCCCCACTATGTTGGGGAGCCCGGGGGAGGGAAGTCAGATTGAGCACATGCTTCCACTTTCCAAGGAATTGAGGCTCATCTTCTTCCTTGAAAGGTCCCATCGCTGCAGAGCCAGCATAGTGCCGAGAGACGACTGCCAGATGAGTGGATGTGGTCAAAAGATAAAAAATTCAATATTGACACTGTTCCTAAGGCGAAAAGGTTTGCAGACCAATATTTCAATTCCAAGCAATGCAACAAGGACAGGAAGTCTAAAACAGAAGAGGAGGAGGAGGAGGAGGAAGAAGAAGAATCCTACTCACAGGATTCATCAAGCGGTAGTTCTGAGCTTTATAGTTCTTCAGATACATTGGAATCAGAGAAAGGAGCAGCTGCTCTCAAAGTTTGAGGAAAAAAGAAAAGCAAGAAGAAAAGACTCTAAAACAAAGATATTTGCTGCAGTTTTTTGTTGACTAGATAATGAATGCATCTCTTTACTAATTTTTGTTAATTTTTTTTTGTAAGCAATAATAGGCCTGTATCACTAGGTGACAAAGCTATACCATTATGTAACCAGATCGTGTCACCTGTTAGTTTGTCCTTCCCCATCACCATTAGTTGATTTAGAGTTAGGGATATAGTTGCCCTTCCCGCTCCAATAGATTGCATTGTATTAGCTTCCCTTTCCCGTTTCCCATAGTACTTAGAGATAGGGATTTAGTATCCTTACCCCATATCTAGTAGTATTTCAAAATCAATAAAATTCATATATATATATATATATATATATATATATATATATATATATATATGAAGAAAGTCCAATGCTATGCTTTATTTAATATTTATTATTTTCCATTTATATCCTGCCTTGCCGAAAATCGGCTTAAGGAGGCTAACAACATTCAATCAATAAAACAATGCATTAAAATACACTAAAATATACCTTCTACCTAGCATCCTAAAATTAACAGTGCTAGATAACTGAACAAACTGATGGTGGCCTCAGTTTACCTTCCCCTCACCAGCAGCAATATCCACATGATATTCATCAGCCCATAGCATGTTTCGATGGTGAATTTGATCAGTGGCAGCTCCTAATCGAAGGCCTGGTGGAAGAGCTCCGTTTTACAGGCCCTGCAGAACTGTATAAGGTCTTGCAGGGCCCTGATGTTCTCTGGGAGCTCATTCCACCAGTATGGAGCTGCCACTGAAAAGGCCCTGGCTCTGGTAGCAGCCAACCTGGCCTCTCTCGGGCCAGGAAGAACCAGGCGACTCTGGGTCCCTGACCTCAGTGCTCTCTGGGGCACATATTGGGAAAGGCGGTCCCTCAAGTAGTCAGGCCCCTGACCACTTGCTGGGGATTATTAGGAAGGGAATTGAAAACAAATCAGCCAGTATCATCATGCCCCTGTATAAATCAATGGTGTGACCTCATTTGGAGTACTGTGTACAGTTCTGGTCACCACACCTCGAAAAGGATATTATAGCTTTGGAAAAAGTGCAGAAAAGGGCAACTAGAATGATAAAAGGGTTGGAACACTTTCCCTATGAAGAAAGGTTAAAATGCTTGGGGCTCTTTAGCTTGGAGAAATGATGACTGAGGGGTGACATGATTGAGGTTTATAAGATTATGTATGGGATAGAGCAGGTTGAGAAAGAAGTACTTTTCTCCCTTTCTCACAATACAAGAACTCGTGGGCACTCCATGAAATTGCTGAGCAGTCGTGTTAGAACAGATCAAAGGAAGTACTTCTTCACCCAAAGTGATTAACACATGGAATTCACTGCCACAGAAGGTGGTGGCTATAAGCATGGACAGCTTCAAGAGGGAATTAGATAAGCATATGGAGCATATGGAATGTAAGGTCTATGAATCAAGGCAAGCTTGACGTGGTCAAAAATGAGATGGCAAGAATGAACATCGACATCTTGGGAATCAGTGAACTAAGTGGACAGGAATGGGCGAATTTAACTCAGAAGATCATTATATCTACTACTGTGGCCAGGAATCCCGTAGAAAAAATGGTGTGGCCTTTATAGTCAACAAGAGAGTGAGAAAGGCAGTATTGGGATACAATCTCAAAAATGACAGAATGATCTTGGTCCGAATCCATGGCAAACCATTCAATATCACAGTAATCCAAGTCTATGCCCCAACCACTGCTGCAGAAGAGGCTGAAGTGGACCAGTTCTATGAAGACCTACAACAGCTCATAGAACTAACACCAAAAATGATGTCCTCGTCATCATAGGGGACTGGAATGCTAAAGTAGGAAATCAAAAGGTAACTGGAATAACAGACAAGTTTGGCCTTGGAGAACAAAATGAAGCATGGCAAAGGCTAACAGAGTTTTGTCAAGAGAACATGCTGGTCATAGTGAACACCCTTTTCCAACAACCTAAGAGGCGTCTCTACACATGGACATCACCAGATGGGCAGCACCGAAATCAGATTGACTATATAATTTGCAGTCAAAGATGGAGAAGCTCTATCCAGTCCGTAAAAACAAGACCTGGAGCTGACTGTGGCTCAGATCATGAGCTACTCATTTCAAAATTCAGACTTAAATTGAAGAAAGTTGGGAAAACCACAAGGCCATTCAGATTTGACCTAGATCGCATCCCCGATGAATATACAGTAGAGGTGAAGAATAGGTTTAAGGGACTAGATTTGATAGACAGAGTGCCCGAAGAACTATGGACAGAGGTCCGTGACATTGTAAAGGAGGCAGCAATCACCGCCATCCCAAAGAAAAAGAAATGCAAAAAGCAAAGTGGCTGTCTGATGAGGCTTTACACATAGCAGAAGAAAGAAGGAAAGCTAAAGGCAATGGTGAAAAGGAAAGATTTGCCCAACTGAATGCAGATTTCCAGAGAACAGCAAGGAGAGATAAGGAGGCTTTCCTGAATGAACAATGCAAAGTAATAGAGGAAAACAATAGATAGGGAAGGACTAGAGATCTGTTCAAGAAAATTGGAGAAATCAAGGGATCGTTCCATGCAAAGCTGGCCATGATAAAGGACAAAAACGGTAGGGACCTAACAGAAGCAGAAGAGATTAGGAAAAGATGGCAAGAATACACAGAAGAACTATACAAGAAGGACCTCAATGTCCTTGACAACCACGATGGTATAATCACTGACCTCGAGCCAGACATCCTGGAAAGCGAAGTTAAATGGGCCTTAGAAAGCATTACTAACAACAAAGCTAGTGGAGGTGATGGTATCCCAGCTGAGTTATTCAAAGTCTTAAAAGAAGATGCTGTTAAAGTGCTGCACTCAATTTGCCAACAAATTTGGAAAACACAACAGTGGCCACAGGATTGGAAAAGGTCAGTGTACATTCCAATCCCAAAGAAGGGCAATGTCAAGGAATGTTCAAACTATCGCACAGTTGCACACATTTCACACGCTAGCAAAGTCATGCTCAAAATCCTACAAGCTAGGCTCCAACAGTATGTGGATAGAGAACTGCCAGAAGTACAAGCTGGGTTTCGAAGAGGTAGAGGAACTAAAGATCAAATTGCCAACATTCGCTGGATTACGGAGAAAGCAAGAGAGTACCAGAAAAACATCTACTTCTGCTTCATTGACTATGCTAAAGCCTTTGATTGTGTGGATCACAATAAATTATGGCAAGTTCTTAAAGAGATGGGAGTACCGGACCACCTCATATGTCTCCTGAGAAACCTGTATAAGGGCCAAGAAGCAACAGTTAGAACCAGATATGGAACAACTGATTGGCTTAGCATAGGAAAAGGAGTACGACAAGGATGTATATTGTCACCTTGCTTATTTAATTTATATGCAGAGTACATCATGCGAAATGCTGGCCTGGATGAATCACAAGCTGGAGTTAAGATTGCTGGGGAAAGATCAATAACCTCAGATATGCAGACGATACCACTCTGATGGCAGAAAGTGAAGAGGACCTAAAGAGCCTCTTGCCCAGGGTGAAAGAGGAGAGCGCAAAAGTGGGCTTGAAGCTCAACATCAAAAAAACTAAGATCATGGCATCTGGCCCCATCACTCCTTGGCAAATAGAAGGGGAAGTCATAGAAGTAGTGACAGACTTCACGTTTCTAGGATCCCAGATCACTGCAGATGGTGACTGCAGCCATGAAATTAAAAGACGCCTGCTCCTTGGGAGGAAAGCGATGGCAAACCTAAACAGCTTGATAAAAAGCAGAGACATCACCTTGCCAACAAAAGTCTGCATGGTCAAAGCAATGGTATTCCCCGTAGTAATGTATGGCTGCGAGAGTTGGACTATAAGGAAGGCTGAGCGCCGAAGAATAGATTCTTTTGAACTATGGTACTGGAGAAGACTCTTGAGAGTCCCTTGGACTGCAAGGAGATCAAATCAGTCAATCCTAAAAAATCAACCCTGATTGTTCCCTGGAAGGCCAGATCCTGAAGCTGAAGCTCAAATACTTTGGCCACCAAATGAGAAGGGAGCATTCACTGGAGAAGACCCTGATACTGGGAAAGATTGAAGGTCAAAGAAGAAGGGGACGACAAAGGATGAGATGGTTAGACAGTATCATTGATGCAACGAAGATGAAATTGAGCAAACTTCAGCGGACAGCGGAAGACAGGAGGGCCTGGCGTAATCTGGTCCATGGGGTCGCAAAGAGTCGGACTCGACTGTGCGACTGAACAACAACAACAACATGGAGCAGAAGTCCATCAGTGGCTATTAGCCACAAGGTAAAGATAGGAACTCTCAGGCTGGGGCAAGTGATGCACTGTATTCTTGATGTCGGGGGGGACAGTGGGAGGGCTTCCAGTGTCCAGGCCCCACTGATGGACTTCCTGATGACATCTGGTATTTATTTGGCCACTGTGTGACAGAGTGTTGGACTAGATGGGCCATTGGCCTGATCCAACACTGGCTTCTCTTATGTTCTTATGATCATTGTATTTTACAGGAAATGTCTCAAAAATTGTGATGAAGGGTGTTTTGGAGAGAAGTAATTTCTTATTTTTTTGAAACACTCTGCAATGTGTAAAATGTATAACAACATATATAGTTTGTTATAGAATCTCTTTCTTTTTATATTTTTTATATATATATATATATATATATATATATATATATATATATATATATATATATATATATATATATATATTAAAAATGTTTGGTTATCTACCCCCCACCCTGTCTGAGATTGTTCTGGTGGACTTCTGTGTATTAACATTTGTTCCTTTGGGGCATGCAGAAGTGCCCTACCTTTGGTAGAGGTTGTTCTACTATGCTTCTCTGGGTTGACATTGTGTTGCCCGAGGCACTGCCTTTTACTCTTGGGTTGCCCCAAAGCAGGGGGCCCCACTTTCTAACCTGAACCAAAGTCCCTAAAAGTCAAGCACTCTCAGCTCGAACCACAAAGTCAGGCTGCAAGTGCTCTGCAAAAAGGGATTTAATATTCAGGTGGCAGGCAACCTCAGAGTAAGTCTCCAGTCTTCCCCTCCACCCAGCAGAGATTATGTTTATCGAATAACAGTGGGTTTTATCAGGTAAAGTATCTGCATTTCTAAAGTCTATTCAGGAGCCACCTGGCACTCTCCAGTACCTCACCCAGCCCTTTTGTGTCCTATGTGTAAATTCTTTGTCTTTCCTGCTCTGTCCCTCAAGATACTGGGATAAACCAATCAATCATTCAAATGTTTAGCAATCCTTCCTGATGCTAATCAGGGACGTCTTTTGTCTACCGTGGCCAGGACCATTAGTAAGTCAGATAATCCATTTAACTAGCTACCTAACACCTGGCTTCTATTGTTAAATCTAGACCCTGCCTCTCTGGAAGCTCATTGGTCATATCTAAGGTCTGCCCCTACTGGCATCACACACCCCTGGGACTCATCATTGGTCCAGGTAATTTATTGTTCCCACCTAAGACCAGCCCCCAGGGCCGCCCATTGGTCTGCATTCTTTGCCAGTGCCTACATCCCAGCACACACATGGCCTTAGACCGTATGTTTTCTGCCATGATCCAAAATGGCAGTCCACCCCTGAATTCTCTGAGTTCAGGCCAGAATCCATGGACCTCTGCACATCTGGACAGGTTGTATCACCCCTCTATAAGCCATCATTCACCTCGGCTTCCTTATTGTGTGACTATTGTTTATATGCTTGAGAATATTTAGTAAAGAAATAATCTTTTAGTTACCCAATTTCTGTGTCTATTCCTGGGTTCTTGGGAATTCTAACTCTGGTATGCACAATTGCATATTAATAATTATAATTCCCCATATTTATTAAATAATAGAGCAATTAGGCTAACAATTGGTACTGATGGGCTTGCAAAAGTGGTCCCCTTTTCTTAAGATTGTTCTACTGGGCTTCTGTGGATTGTCCTTGGTTCTGCCAACCTCCCCCTCCTCCTGGGATAGGATTCTTTAGTTTGACAATGGTTTTGTTGGGATTGCATGCCACATTATGTCAGACTTGGGCACTTGACCAACTATACCTGTTGTATTTCTACCCAGTGTATTCGTACTCTTTGTATCCCATTTATGGGTGGTGGTTGGACCAAATGTAAAGTGGAACGGGGGCTGAGTAGTAGCCACCACCCTGAAACAGATGGACAGACAGAATGCACCAACCAAATACTTGAACAATTTTTGAGATGTTATGTTAATTATCAACAGGACAACTGGGTGCACCTCCTACCATTTGCAGAATACAGCTACAATAATTCTCTCCACAGCTCTATAGGTACATGGCTATGAGGGAGGTCGCCTCCCAACCATGAATTTAAATGAACCAATTAAGGGGGACGCACAGCTGTGGTGGTCTAATGTGAGGAAGAATTGGGATGTGTTACAAAAGATGTTAAACAAGGCTAAAGAGGACTATAAACACTATGCAGATGGCAAGTGTAGTCCTGAGTGGGGAACTAGCCCCTGGAGATTCTGTGTATATTTCTAGCAAGCATATCAAGGGGTTGCAACCAAGGAAAAAACTTGGGTGGAAGTATGTGGGTCCATTTAGAGTCTCATGGGTGATCAATAAAGTGGCTGTTGAGGTGGAATTACCTACATCTCTCCATTCTTTGCACCCTGTATTTCATTTCAGCCTCCTGAAAAAGGATC
>JAPDNY010000886.1:0-22621 GCA_029375565.1 Gekko gecko
CCAAGGGCGTAGACTTTGCAATTTCCCAGGGGGGGCTGGGGCTGGGCCAGAGGCATTGCTAAGTCATTAAAAGAACTGGGACCCAATGACATCATGGGGAGGAGCCAGTGACATCACAGGCCATTGTCACTATTTATGGAGGTGGAACTATGTGGCATTTAGGGAGGGGCTCCCCAGAAAATTAGGTGGCCTGGGAACCCCCTAACAATGCCCCTGGGCTAGGCTAACCCCAGGAACAGGTGCCTTCTCAGCACACTGCTTAGAAACTCCACCTTAAAATGCAGCACAGATTCTATTGCTAGGGACTGTTTTTCCACTCTGGGAACTGTCATTACAGTCCTAGAGTAGCCTATCTGGGCCCAAAAACCTTATTGGAAAAACCATTCTGCATTTTCTTTGCAACTTTTTTTGGGCTGCAGTGTATTTCAGCAGAGCCCATGCAAGTCAATTGGCATTCCTGACTCCCATTATCTCCAGTGGGCCTTCAAGCCTCTCCCATTATTCCCAATGGCAATCCTGCCATTCCTTTTAGTACATCCCAGTTGGTTGCCCCTTTGAAACTACCACACCATTTTAAGTAACAGCAAAACGAAGAGCATAAACATAGAGTGCACATCCCTTACCAATGTTCTCTCTAGACTGCACACAGATCAAAAGGAAATTTTAAAAGGCCTCTGATATGCATGCCCCCCCATCTTCTTCATGCAGATGGGCTTACAATTTAAAAATGAAACAGAGATTGAAAGAAGAGCTTGGGAGTGGCTGAAGCAGCCCACCCCCCACTACCATGAAAAAAACAACTGTTCTCAATCAAGGATGTAGACCCAAATAAAATATACCCCTCCCCTCCTCTACCTGGCAGTTGTGCATCCTACATGAAGCAGGGTGATTCAGCAGATGCAAGCCAATGTCAGTGGTCTGCATCCACCATCTCATACAGAAGAACCAGAGCTTCCAGTTTCAGCAGTGGAGCTAGGGGTGCCAGCCTCCAGGTGGGACCTGGGAATCCCCTGGAATTACAGCTCATTTTCAGACTACAAAAATTAGTTTCCCTGAAGAAAATGGATGTTCTGGAAGGTGGACTCTATGGCCCCTCTGAGGTCCCAGTCCTCCCCAGGCTCCATCTCCAAATCTCCAGGAGTTACCCAACCTGTATTGGGCCACCCCTCCCCCCATCCCCCAGAGGTGGACAGAGGGAACCTGGCAACCCTAACTAGGGATGTTTTAACAAGGGAGGAGGGAGGCGAGAGGTGGAAAGAAAGCAAATAGATGGGAAGAAAGGAAGGAAGGAAGGAAAGAAGGGGGAGGGAGGGGAGAAATGAAAAGAAAGAAAATAGAAATCCCTCTCCATAATTTATCCAGGACTTCAGGGGAGAGTTGGTCTTGAATGTATGCATTTAAACTCTTCGAGGTTTCACCTGACCTCCTCCCCCCTCCCCCTCCCCCTGCACGGGCTGTGTGTGCGATTTCAGTGATTGTAAACTGCTGATTCCTGGCTTTCCTAATATCCTCTCTCTGTCAAGGGAAGGGGTGGAGCTCAACAAAGGACTCAGAAGAGTCTCCTCTTGGAGGAAATAAAGGGCTCTGGTTAAGTAGTGAACTCGGGAGCAGGAAAACAATAGCAGTGGCACAAGGCTGCAGGAAAGGTGCCCGGGCACCCAGCCTCCCAGAGATCCTCTATGGATGCCGGCCTCCCCCTCCTGACCTCCCTGCATGGCTCTGCAAGGCAAGCCTTGTGTGTGTGGGGAAACAGAAGAACAAGGGAGCAAGGCCCCCAGCTATCCCAAGGCCGGCAATCCTCCATGGATGCCAGCCTCCCCCACAACCTCCTCGCATGGCTCTCTGCAAGGCAAGCCTTGCAGGGAGTGGGAAAACAACAGCAGTGGCACGAGGCTGCAGGAAAGGTCCCCAAGAGTCCAGCTGCCCCAAGGCGGGCAATCCTCCATGGATGCCGGCCTCCCCCCCCACTTCACCCACCTCCTGTCCTCCCTGCAAGCCTTGCAGGGAGAGAGGGAAAAAACCCTAGAAGAACAAGGGCGCAGGGTGTCCAGCCTCCCCAAAGACGGCAATTCTTCAAGGATACCAGCCTCCAACCCCCAACCTCCTCGCATGGCTCTCTGCAAGGCAAGCAGGAGAGCAGGAAAACAACAGCAGTGGCACAAGGCTGCAGGAAAGGTGCTCGGGCACTCAGCCAGCCAGCCTGGGCACTTTCTGCCTAGTGTCCACCACCCCACCCCTGAAAACATCCCCCCCACCGTCGCTGGAGCCCCAGGACAGCTCCTTACCTTTCTGCACGGGAAAGCTGAAAGCACTGAAAACATGTGCAGCCCCCAGCTCCACCAGGCCCAACTGAGGGTTTCTGGAAGCTGGGGGTGGGGCTTAGCTTTCAGGAAGTAAGCCCTGAGTTTCCTGCCACCCCACTCGAAGTCTCAGAAAGTGGAGGGGAAAAACCCTCTGCTTTCAAAATGGGCTGGGGGTGGCATGGGGTGGTAGTGGCAAGGCTTGTGAGCCTGGTTGCCCGGGGAGGCTCAGTCACCCTTGGAAAAATTCGGAGGTAGCCTTAGCCCTCAAGCCTCCCTGAAGTTGACACCTATGACCCGGGCTGTGAATCTCTGCGTTGCCCAGGCAACCTCCTCACCTCCTCACATACCAGACATGACACAATACAGACCAACTGGCACCTCCACCCCTCCCTTCTACCCTATGGCAGGGTCACCTGACAAGATGGTGCCTCCTCACCTCCTCAGGGAGTCTGTTCCAGCAGGTGGGAGCCAGGATAGAGAAGGAAAGGCTGTAGTAGATGCCAACTCTTGTAGTATGAAAAATGCTAATTAGATTAATGTGTATATATAGCACCAGTGGAAATCTATGGAGTTTAAATATTACAAAATGTATTAAACCACAATATTTTATGGCAGTAACTGTGGCAAATTCCTTTCTTTGTGCTACTGTACATAGAATAACAACAGCTATGAGTCATGCCTCTACAGTTCATACACAAGCATCATCCTCATTGATCTCAGTAGGAGACTTGCTGACGTAACAGCTGCAGGATTAAATCCTGTATGAACACTGAGTCAGCCTGAGACAGTAAAGGCCATTGATTTATTTAAAGGAAAATGATATTTAAAAAAATTCAGATCTGGCTGCTTCTAGTGACATTTCTTAGAACCTTTATTGACATGATACCAACTCATGAACAAATTGACTGAAAACGTAGCAAAACTAAGGAAGCAGAGAGCATTAATAAGGAAATATGATGGCTATTCTTATATTGTCTTCTTAGAAAGAAAGGAAGAAAAGAGCAAGTACTTGGAATTTTGCTTTGTAAAACTGGAACAGGTCTTGCAAACTACTCACTGGTTCTATAGAATGAGACCTTTTCTGCACACTTGAATTACTTCTGATTTTCTTGGAAGACAATCCAGAAGCATTGGGATGGGTTTGAGCAGGGTTCTTCCACATATGTCTGTGTCCCCTGTGCATTTTTACAATTGTCAAGTCAGTTTATTTTCTTCTGCACTAGGCTTAAATAATGAGGATTTTCAAGGGAGGGTGCTGTCATTTTCACTGGTGTCACAGCAACCCCATTATTTTTTAAAATGACCCCAAAATATCATAATAATGCTGTAGTGTTATAATTATAGTTTAAGCAGGTTCTCTGAATCCCCAGCTTTCATTTTTTAAAAAAGCAAATCTCTATCTTTGTTCCTCATGGAGATATAAGGAAAAAGACATATCTCCTCGAGGGAAAAGTCTAGAGACTTGCTTTAAAAAAAGTGAATTTAGGCTGATGATTTTATGTATTTTAATCATTGTTGTAATATGTTTTAATTTGTAAATCTGTATTAATTGCAGATATATGTATGTTGGTACCTGCCCTGAGCCTACGACGTGGGGAGGGTGGGATTATGTCTAATGAAATAAATAAATAAATAAATAAAGCTGGAATTTAGAAAAAACTCCTTAAACTTTCATTACAACACCACAGCATTATAGCAATATTTTAGGGCCTTTTTGAAAAAAATGAAATCACTTGTCTTGGGAAGGAGAGGGAATGAGGGGAGAGAGGAGTGATTTAACAATGATGAGAGTCCAATAATTGAAAAGTGGGCTGAAGATGGGTGGGACAAAGAAAACCAATAGAATCATTAAACACTAGGAAAAAGCGAACTCAGAATAGGCTTCCAGAAAAACATTGTGGTAAAAGTGGTTTCCCAAGAGCCAGAAAAAAGCCTAAACAAAAACAAAAAAAGTGAAAATTAAAGGCATAAAAATGTGTGTGGAAATTAGGGGATAAACTGAAGCAGTACGGGACCAGAACTGACAAAAAACAAACAACCTCCCCCAACAACAAAAACAACAACCAAAAATCCATGTGGAAAAGCCCTCTCACCCCATGCTGGTGAGCCATTAGAGCTGACAACCTCCAGATGGAACTTGGTGTTTGCCAGAATTACAGCTGGTGTCCACACTGCAGAGATCAGTTTCTCTGGAGAAAATAGCTGCTTTGGAAGGTAGTCTGTAGGGTATTATACCCCTCTAGTCAGTATACCTGTTAAAAATGCATCTACTGAGTCACTCTCTTTGTTCATGGCTCTAATATGCCCTGTTGATAGTGTGGTTATGATAGCAGTGGTGTTGTATTGAGTGACTTTTAGGCCTAGCTAGAGTTAACGGTTACAGTGTTGACTAGGGTTGCTAACCCCCCCCGGTTTGGCAGGGGTCCCCACTTTTGGGGGGCTTCTACCCGACACAAGCCAGCTGGCCACCGGGGGAAGCCCCACCCCCAAGCCCCAACACCTGCAGCCACCCTCTTCCTTCTCTCTTCAGAGAGAGAGAGAGAGGGGTGGCTCTTGGAGAGAGGAGGGAGAAGGGTGGCTGTGGACCATATGCCTGAATTCCGTGGAGCTTGGGCACACGGGGAGGGAGATGCCAGCTTTCCTGCGCGCTCAATCTCCGCAGAAACATCTACTCCTGCTTCTCATTGCCTGGGAGAAAATCGTTTTAAAATGGCACTGTGCCAGCTGCACAATGTCACTTCGGATGAATACCCAGAAGTGACATCATGTCTCCAACATGGTGATGAGGTGACACTCCAGAATTTGGGCTAAACATAATCGGGGCAACACTCTAGAAATTGGGTTTTTGTTGGAAGTGATGTCACACTGCCAGCATGGCAGTTTCTTCAGCATCCCTCTCCTAGTTGCCAGCCATCAGGTGGCACTCAACATATATATAAATCTGATACATATTTGGAAATTTTTCCATGTAAGTATTTTTATTTAGCAGTGTATGAGAAATCATGAAACAAAAAGTTATTTTTCTGCAAAGGTTTGGTGTCTGACTGGCTACATTAATATAGTTTTTTTTCTTTCCTTTCATTTGTCTCTTGGTCGTTCACTGTTCATCTCCACAGTTGTTCAGCCATAATCCTAAATATGGGTAGGCAGAAGATGGAGGAAAAAAGGTAGAGTGCACTATTTACAGTTTCCTGTAATCACAGCAATTTTAATGTTCATTTTTTTCTCATAATCTGCCTATACTTACTGAATGTATACATGTGTTTGTTAAATATTGTAAAATTATGATAGATATACCATGAAATATTGATAATAGTACATAAAGCCCTGAAGATAGTGATTTTTAATAATCAGGCACTCCAATTAATGGATGCTCTGTTCACCCACAGCCTCATTTACATGGGGAATTTGCTATGATTCATAAAATTGATAACCTCTGTTTTGAAATAATGGAGGTTGTAATGAAAGGTATATAGAAGGCTGTGTTTATACACTGTTCAATTTTTAATGTAAAATTGCTAATACTGCTTTATTATAAATGGGTATGTCATGTAGTCACACACTTTTTCAGTGATTGATACTAAAAGAAGGGGAGATTTTAGATACCTGTAAATGAATGAAAGCTATCTTGTACACTTTAGTGGAACTAGGATTTATCCCTTAGGTATTTCCCCAGGTTTATGGCTTTATTTTGGTATTTCCTCATGAAATTTGCATAACGTATTGCAGAAAGGAACATTTTAAATGGACCTATGAGAATTTTTGAAATTAACTTAGTGAATAGGCTGTGAAATCTTGTATTTTAAAATTACTATTAATCTCTGTCTTCCTACTGAGTTCAAATGCATAAGCATAAAATTCCCTTTCCACATCTAGGTGTAATTGGTATAGGTTTATGTGAGGATGCTCTTGCTTTCATAGGATGCAATCTAACATTCTTAAATCCTACTCATTTCAAAGATGTACATATTTTGCCTCTGAGAATCCAAAGATTTGTATGAGGCATTCAGAGTTATTATATCTCTCTGCTTTCCTTTGCACTGGCTATCATTTCTGCTGCATACTCAACTTCTTGGTCTGTTAAAACATCTTCACCATTTTGCATACTAATTTACTACCTGCTACAGGAGCTGCGGTGGCTCAAGTGGTTAAGACGCTGAACTGCAGGCTGTGGAAGGTCAGTAGTTCAGCAGTTTGAGACCCGAGAGTGCCGCATGACGGAGTGAGCTCCCGTCTCTAGTTCCAGCTCCTGCCAACCTAGCAGTTTGAAAGCAAGAAATTGCAAGTAGATAAATAGGTACCACTTCGGTGGGAAGGTAACAGCATTCCGTGCGCTTTGGTGTTTAGTCATGCTGGCTACATGACCACGGAAATGTCTTCGGACAGCGCTGGCTCTTCGGCTTTGAAACGGAGATGAGCACCGCAACCCTAGAGTTGGATTCGACTGGCTTTTGAACAAGGGAACCTTTACCTTTATTACTACCTACCCTCTATATGGACGCCTGCTATTTGTAATTCCATTTCATTGTCCGACTAAGTGTGCTTGCACACGAAAGCTCACACCTTGAATAAAACATTGTTAGTCTTAAAGGTGCCACTGGACTCTAACTTTGTTCTTCTACTTGGTCTCTGAATTTGTTTGATTTTCTGACACTCATTATGCCTCATTTTTTCCTTCTGTTTTACTTAACATAAGAACATAAGAGAACATAAGAACATAAGAGAATCAGGCCAATGGCCCATCTAGTCCAACACTATGTCACACAGTGGCCAAAATATACCAGGTGCCATCAGGAGGTCCAGCAGTGGGGCCAGGACACTAGAAGCCCTCCCACTGCTGCCCCTCCAGCACCAAGAATAGAGTACATCACCTGCCCCAGACTGAGAGTTCCCATCTATACCCTGTGGCTAATAGCCACTGATGGACTTCTGCTCCATATGTTTATCTAATTCCCTCTTGAAACTGTCCATGCTTGTAGCTGCCACCACCTCCTGTGGCAGTGAATTCCATATGTTAATCACTCTTTGGGTGAAGAAGTATTTCCTTTTATCTGTTCTAACCCGACTGCTCAGCAATTTCATGGAGTGCCCACGAGTTCTTGTATTGTGAGAAAGGGAGAAAAGTAGTTCTTTCTCAACCTGCTCAATCCCATTCATAATCTTATAAACCTCGATCATGTCACCCCTCAGCCATCGTTTCTCCAAGCTAAAGAGCCCCAAGCGTTTTAACCTTTCTTCATAGGGAAGGTGTTCCAACCCTTTTATCATTCTAGTTGCCCTTCTCTGCACTTTTTCCAATGCTATAATATCCTTTTTGAGATGTGGCGACCAGAACTGTACACAGTATTCCAAATGAGGTCGCACCAATGATTTATACAGGGGCATGATGATACTGGCTGATTTGTTTTCAGTTCCCTTCCTAATAATCCCCCAGCCTTCTTTATTGCAGTTACACACTGTCTAGACATTTTCATTGAGTTATCTACTATGACTCCAAGATCTCTCTCTTGGTCAGTCTCTGCCAGTTCAGACCCCATCAATGTGTATTTATATTTAGGATTTTTGGCTCCAATGTGCATCACTTTGCACTTGGCCACATTGAACCCCATTTGCCACGTTGACGCCCACTCACCCATCCTCGACAGATCCCTTTGGAGTGCCTCACAATCCTCCAAAGGGATCTATCGAGGATGGGTGAGTGGGCGTCAACGTGGCAAATGGGGTTCAATGTGGCCAAGTGCAAAGTGATGCACATTGGAGCTTTGAGGTTTTTTTCTTTTCTTTATTGCTCCCTATTTATGGAATTCTTGCCAGCTGCAGTTTGGTTAACTGATTATCTTCCTTTTGTTTGGAAAAAAAATCAAAAGTTGTGTTTGTTTTTGCTGCTCCACATCTAAGTTGCTATGGTTTTAATTTGACATTCTCATTTGTTTCCTCAGTTCTTAATTGTTTCATATTTTGTTTACGTAGATTATATTAAGCTGCTGGGCAGGGACAGTTGTCTTATATTTTCTGTACACCACTTAGTTTTGCAAATAAATAAACAAATAAATAAATACCAGGAGGGGGCTCACATAACAATTCATTTTATCAATCACCAATTTAATTATATATTTTTTTAAAATATACATTTGCTCCCTGCTTTTCTCTCACACTGGAGACTCAAAGCAGCTTACATATAAATGTCCTTAAAAATACAACTTAAACCGAGATATACAAGAGAACAAGTACTTTCTAAAGCAATTGTTCCAGGTTTTTGCATTCCCTTGGTTCTTGCCAAAGGCTCATGCTTCTGGCTAGCCTAAGTTCAGAACACTGCAAAAAGGAAAGGAACAGATGCTCATCCACAGGTCCCATTCAGCTGTCCCATAAGTGCTCAATTCGCTCCCATTGGATTTCAACAGTGGTGACAAGGCAGGACAGAAATTGTAATTACCTTTTTCCATGATGGAAAATCCGGTGGTCTCTCACTAGTCTCATAGGTTTTTTCCCCAGCAAGTGGAAATGAGCATATAATGCTAAACACAGCATTTCTTTTAAAACATACACTCTGATCTGATCTCTAGAGTTTTGTTTTGTTAAAAGAACATAAATTTTATCCTGAGTGATGCTCTAATAGCCTGCTCCAGAACCTATTTTCAACTCAAGGATTCCTACAAATTCTAAGAATTTGGGTAGATATCTGTAGGCTAGCTGGTGAAGTGCCTGAACTGGATACCTTGCTTTCTTCAGATTTCAGAAGCTAAGTATTTGTATGGCAGACTACCAAGGAATACCAGAGTCACTTTGCAGAGACAGGCAATGGCAAACAACATCTGAACATCACTTGCTTTGAAAAAGGGTCACCATAAGTTGGCTGTGACTTAATGGGGGTGGGTGGGAAATGCTGGAGACGTGCCTGTTAGATTTCCACAGTGTCTTCCATACACCCAGCTTCCACATGGGTGTAAGATGACTGTTTGGTGTACACCAGAAAAGTTTGTGCGACTATGTGATTCAAAAACAACAAAAATATAAAATGTGCAGTTCACTAGGAGAAATGCCAGTGTCTACTGACATTGGCTTGGATCTAGAACAAAGCTATTTATTTAAAATGTTTATACCCATCTTATTTAATTGGACTCAAGATGGTCAAAAATTCAACTGTAAAATATAAAAATCCATTAACAGACAGAAACCTAGCACAGATTAAAAAATACACAGATTTAAGATCAGATAGCATAATCTGTTGCATGCCCTTCCTGCTATAGCCCAAAAGCCTCCTAAAATCCTGTTCCTAGACATGGAAATTCAGGTACAGGATTGGGGTGGTGATATTTGTGGCTGTTGAGAGAAATGGGAGGTGAGAAAATCACACTGTTCTCAAGCCAAGTAACAAACTGACTTAGTTGCTTCTGATGAAAGATACTGAAGAATGTTATGAGAAATGTAAAATAAAGAGTTTAAAAAAGCAAAACATGTTTGGTAACTGGGAAGGGTGGACACTGATCTCAAGTTAGGGGAAAGGGACACTGATCTCAGATAAGGGAAAGGGAAGAGGTAATGCTGCCACTAAACGCAGAATTTGCTCCCACAAATTGGGTAAATTGGGTCCAAGGCTTTACCTAAGTCTTGGCACTGTAACTAGTAACCTATCAGCACAGGTAAAGACTAACCCTTGTTTTGCCTCAGTGAAAACTTCTTTAATGAAGAAAAATAACATAATGGATGCCTGGGGCTTTTTGTACAAAACTCACAACTAGTTTATGTTAATGGCTTGCTTTTCTCATTGTGAGGATTCATACTAATTCCAGCATGACATCTCAGTGGTGGAGTGAATTACTGATATAAGCCAGTCCCTTGAAGTAATAATCAATGCACACAATAAACTTTGTTGCACAAGGGCACTGCCGTGCCTATTGATCACAGGCATAGTGTATAATATTGATCTGAATCCAAGTTCAGAAGTTTCATGTTGGAGTAGGGCTCCATTTTCTTGCTGGGGGTGGGGGATCCCTGCCTGGGTCCCCTGCCATTCCTGAGGCTGATGGGAGAAAAATAATTTTAAAAACCAATGGGACGAGATAGTGCAACATCATTTCCATTCAAGGAATTGCCCGAAAGGCTACGATTTGTGAATGAGTTTCTGCTGATTTCTAGAGAGGTGTGACATCCCCAATGTGGTGACTGGCAGGTATGGCCTAGCTACTGATGTGAGTCCAGGTAGTGGGGACATGGGGAACACTGTCACCAGACAGTGCCCCCCATGACCTCACTTCCTGGACTCCCATCAGTAGCCAGGCCATACCTGGCAGCTCTGTGCTGGAGTCTCCCTTTGAAACTTTTCTGCAGAAGTACTGCAAACTCTCAGTCAATTAATTAATGCCCAGAGAAATTGTGTATTAGTCTGACAGTAAGGTAAAGGTTTCCCTTGCTTGAAAGCCAGTTGAATCTGACTCTAGGGTTGCAGAGCTCATCTTTGTTTCCAAGCCGAAGAGCCAGCACTGTCCAAAGACAGTGGTCATGTAGCTGGCCTGACTAAACACCAAGGCACACGGAATGCTAGTCTGACAGTAGGGGCAGGCAAATATTTGCAAGGGGAAGGTGAACTGGGAGGAGGGACAGAAGTGGAGACTATTTGGTCTAAGCTTGTATCCTCTGTAAAGCTGCCATTCTGCTGGAGGGTTGCCAGGTCTTACCTCCTTGCTGGTGGGGGGTGGGAGGGATCTTTTCGGGAGTGGGGTGGTGGGGTGACTTCACTGCTCATGACATCCTTGGTATGATGACGTCACTTTCACATGCCGGGTCACGGCTGTTGGGAGCAGGGCTTCTCCCCACTGGCCAGCTGGCTGCTGGTGGGCATGAAATTGGGGGATCCCCTAACCCCACCTGGGGGCTGGCAACCCTATGGAAGTGAGGGGGCAGCTAAATAGCCAGAAGCCAGTCTTGCTGTGCTTCATTCTCTGCATATTGCAGCAGCCAATTTGCCTGCTTTGCAAATGCATACGAAAGAGCAGGGTGAGATTAGAGAAGGACTGGACTTGTCTCCACATCTAAAAGCAGCCCTTGGCTGGGGCACAATTATGTGGAATATATATGTAAAGTTGGATGGGGATAGGCATATTTATTTTCTACAGAGCATGCAGGTAAAGAGGAAAAACCTGTGACCTGCTATGGCCTGAATTGCTGTATTCCACTGTGTGGAACATTAAATTTTTGCCAAGTAATCCCTTGGGTTCCTTGATGGATACTGGAAAATGTTAGTTAGTGTAGGGAGCAGGCGATGCGATCAGCTGTAGTGCTGGCAGACCACACCGCGGCTGCGCATCCTGCTGCCCCTCTCACCCTATCAGCGGTGGACACCTTGTACTGCACTGTCCGTCCAATCCCCTCTGTACACGTTGCCCTCTGACCTATAAATAAAGCAGCGCTCCTAAGTCGGGAGGTCAGCTTTTGCCACACTCGTCTCGTCTCGTTTCTTCCCGACAAGTGGTGACCCCGATGTGATTCCTGGCGCCTCCCTGCTTGCCCGACTGTGATAGTCTACGGTGCACCTCAGCTTCGGCTCCCTTTTTTCAGGTAAGTATGGGTGAATCATTGTCCAAAGAGCAGATTGAGCATGCGACAGAACTGGCGGCGCTGATAAAAACCATGGCCCGCGACGAGACGGTGTCAGCAAAAGAGATCCAAGAGCTTCTCCGAGAGGTGGATTGCCAATGTCCTTGGTATCCCCTCCGGGGTAGCTTAAAGCCGCAGGATTGGGAAAAAATAGGGCGGGAACTCAAGGGCGAACCCCGGGCCCCCATAAACCTTCTGTTAACATGGCAGAAGGCCTTTGCGGCGGTCTGTGCATTCTCACCGGCAGAGAATGCCCTCTTACAATCTACTAAGCCGCCGCCGGACGACCCTGGGGCATCGCCGCCTCCCTACCTGTACCCTGCTTTGACTTCTTTGAATATTTCTGATCAGCTGTTGGCTCCGCAGGCTTTGCCTCAATATCCGCCACCAACTGTACGCAGTAAAGTGGCACAGGCCATCGCTACCGCTCGTAAAGAGGGTACGTTGGACCCCATGGAAGAATGGAACGGAGAGTCACCCGCCTTCTTCCCCTTACACGGACTAGGAACCCCAATAATGCTGACGAGCTCCAGCTTAACTGGGAGCCACTTCCGTACAGCGTGCTCAGAGAGCTCAACAAATCCATCAAAGACTTCGGCCTCAAATCCTCCTACGTGCTAGGAACTATTGAAGGCCTCTCGAATGGTTATAAAATGCTCCCACGAGACTGGAAGGATCTGTTTCGCATGGTCCTTTCCCCTCTCAATACGTGGTTTTTGACAGCGAGTATAAGGCTGCCGCTACTGCTTCAGCCTCGGCGCAAATTACTTACGATCAGATGTATGGCGCTGGTCCATTTGAGCCGATAGAAGCCCAAGTACAGCTCCCCGACGAGCACCTCGCGGCTACTGGCCTATGTGTATTACGGGCCATCCGCCGCGTCCCCGTCACCGATCGGCCCGCCAAGTCCTTTAGTCTCATCAAACAAGGCAATGGTGAACCTTATGGTGCCTTTGTAGATCGCTTGCAGGAGGCGATAGCGCGCCAACTTGACAATCCACAGGCCCAAAACGAACTCTTGGTTAAGTTGGCTTATGAGAATTCCAACACTGACTGCAAGCGCATTCTCACCCCTATCGTCCACCGCCCGGACTACACCCTCGCTGAAATGCTTACAGCGTGTGCTGAGGTAGGGTCCAAAAGTCACGAAATGGCGCTCCTCGCCGCCGCCCTTCGAGGTGGGGGGAGGAGCGGGGGGAAAGCCCACCGGGAACTGCTTTAACTGCCAAAAGCCCGGCCATTTCAGAGCTCAGTGCCGCGCCCCTGGGGGTGGGGCAGCGGCCGGAAAAAACACCTCTCAGCGAAACCAGCAGAAACCTAACAAGAAGTGCCCTAAATGCAATAAAGGCTATCACTGGGCTAGTCAATGCCGGTCCGGGCCGCATGGAGAGGGGGCAAAAAACTAGTCTCCGGGCGTGATTCCCGCCCCGGTCAAATGGAATCTGCATCCTCTGTCATCATTGCCCTCTCGACCATCGCACGAGCCACGCAACCCCTCCCTGGGGAAGTGACTTGCATTCCTATGCAATTCTTGGATCACGTTCCAGGCTCTCATGTGTTGGTCCTGCCGCTCTCCTCGGCGGGAGAGCAAGGAATTTTTGTAATCCCGGAGGTCAAGGCTTGCCCCGCCCCGGAGGTTCCACTGCGTGGTGCAAGCCTGGAGTAATCTCCCCTTTGATCTCCCGGCGGGGGCCACTATTGCTAACTGCGTGCCCCTCACGGGTCCGCAGGGCCCGGCGCCTTCTTCTTCTTCTTCCTTGCAGATCGCTCTCGTCCGCCAGGACATCCGGACGGAAAAGCCCTTGCGTGAGTATGCTGTAAACGGGAAACGCCTCTCTGGCCTCCTGGATACGGGCGCTGACGTGTCGGTCATCACCAAGGAACAATGGGATCCGAAATGGCCACTGGAAGCCAGCCCATCTGTCTGGGGGTTGGCGGGGAAAGTAGTGCCGTGCAGAGCGCCTCTCAACTCGCAGTACGCTCTGTCCTCTCTGGTGATCTGTTGGGATATATCCAACCGGTCGTCGTCCCCATCGGCGTCAACCTGTGGGGGCGGGACTTGTTACGGCAGCTGAGAGCCCACGTCGTCCTTGATGAGTGACCCTCCCACTCCGCCCCGCGCAGTTGCGCCCCGCGCAGTTGCGCTCACTTGGGTCGCCTCCGCCCCCGTGTGGGTGGAGCAATGGCCCCTGCCTCTGGACAAGCTTACGACTCTCCATGCCTTGGTGCAAGAACAATTGAACAGTGGGCACCTTACCCCTTCCACCAGTCCGTATAATAGCCCCGTGTTTGTCATCAAAAAGAAATCAGGGAAGTGGAGGCTTCTGCACGACCTCCGAGCAATCAATAAACTCTTACAGCCTATGGGTCCCCTTCAGTGCGGGCTACCTAACCCCAATCTTATCCCCGCACGATGGGAAATGGCTATAGTGGATCTCAAAGATTGCTTTTACACTATTTCGCTGCAGCCCCAAGATCAACCATATTTTGCCTTCACGGTCCCAGCACTGAATGCGGAGCGCCCCACCCAGCGTTTTCAATGGGCCGTCCTCCCTCAGGGGATGCTCAATTCGCCCACAATGTGTCAGCTGTTTGTGGATCAGGCCCTATGTGCGTTTCGCACCCAGCACCCGCAGGTCCGGGTGCTGCATTACATGGATGACATTGCCATTGCCGCTCCAACTTTACCTCAGGAGTGGAGGTCTGATCTTCAACGTGCCCTTGCAGCTTTTGGTCTTCAAATAGCCCCAGAGAAGGTCCAAACGCATGAGCCCTTCTTATATTTGGGTCACAAGGTGTTTGCTTCATATGCTATGCCTGTTTTACCCTTTTTGACCCTGCCCAACCCATTGACATACGTTCAATTGCAGCAATTTCTGGGCTCAATTAATTGGATTCGCCCTTATTATCGGTTAACCACTGATCAGCTTGCGCCTTTATTCAGTGCTCTCCGGCGCGGTCGGCAACCCGACGATCGCATAACCCTTACGGATGCTGAACTGGCGGTCGTCACCTTACTTAATAACCACATGGCGACCCGCTGGGTTGATCGGTGTGAGCCGGATGAGCCCGTTCACCTCGCCATTATGCGGCCTCAAGCGCAATGCCTTGGATTTCTGTTTCAACAGCCTTCCCCTGGCCGCCCCTCTGTTGTCATTTTAGAATGGCTCCATCTCGCTCATACTGCGCACAATACCATCTCTACTCTGGAAGCCATGACGGCGGCTCTGATCTCTCGGGGCCGTACCCGTTCTAAAGCCCTCCTGGGACAGGAACCTGCTACAGTGGTAGTTCCTTTCCCGAAGGATCCGTGGGATCACGCCTTCCGCAACAGTGATCTCCTGCAACTCAGTCTCATTGCCTATGTCGGGGAAATATCTCACCATCTCCCCAAGGATCCCAGGATTCAGATTGTTCCCTTATGTCCCTTTCAATTTGTTCAATTGTTGTCTCCTGTTCCGCTCCGCGGCGTCACCCTCTTTACCGATGGGGGGCCCACCAGGGGAGCGGTTACATGGCAAGACGCTTCCGGCCAGTGGTGTAGCCGCCACACCGGACCCCAAATTTCTCCGCAACGTTCTGAACTTGCCGCCGCTGTCGTTGCGGCCTCGCTTTTCCCTGCTGAACCCATGAACGTCATCACTGACAGCCTCTATGTGGCTAATGTCTTGCGGCGCATTGAGGGCAGTTACGTCTCGCCCGCTTGTGACAGGAACCTCCTGTCCCTTTTCCTTTCCCTCCAACAACACCTCTCGCGTCGAACGGCTCCTTTTTACGTGGCTCACATTCGTAGCCATCAGCCGTTCCCCGGGGTGCTGACTGAGGGAAATGACCGTGCTGACGCCCTCACTAGCGCCTATCCCCTGTCGGCTATCACCGACCATGACATCCACCATCAAAACGCCAAGGCTCTGGCTCGGCAATTCGGCCTCCCTCTTTCCGAGGCACGGGCCATCGTTCAGCAGTGCCCCCAATGCTCTGGGAACTTCTCCTTTCCCTCCACGGGCGTCAACCCCCGCGGCACTGCTGCCAACGATCTATGGCAGATGGATGTCACCCACTTGCCAGGTTTCGCCCCGTGGAAGTACATCCATGTGTGTGTTGACACCTACTCTGGATACATCCATGCCACCCCGCAAAAGGGTGAGCAGGTTAAACATGTCACTTCCCACCTTTTGCGGGCCATCGCGGTCATGGGCAAGCCACTCGCCCTCAAGACCGACAACGGTCCCGCCTACTGCTCTACCCTCTTTGCCGACTTCTGTTCCAAGTGGTCCATCCGCCACACTTTTGGAATCCCCTACAACTCCACGGGCCAGGCCGTCGTCGAGCATGCCAACCGGACCCTTAAGACGGCCCTCTCTGCTCATTCGCAGAAGGGGGAACTGCCTCCCCTCCTTGCTGGCAAGGGAGTCCGCCCTTGCCTCGGTCTTATTTACGCTCAATCACTTGAACCTCTGTACGTTTAACTCTCAACTTTTTACCCGCACACAGCGTCATTTTCAGCAGGACCTCCCCCTCCCTCGCGCACAGGTCCGATATCGGCGTCCACCGAGTCCCGAGTGGCTCGGTCCTGCACCGCTCATCACCTGGGGCCGTGGCTACGCCGCAATTCAAACATCAACCGGTCCCGTGTGGATTCCAGCTCGCTGTGTCAGACCGTGGAACCTGGATGGCGTGGCACAACGGCCTGGAGAATCCCATTCCGGAGTTCAACAGTCGTGCGACTCTCCGTGTTCCAGTGACGCAGCAGCGACAGTCGTGAGCGAGGACATCGGGCTGCGCCCATTACCTGGGGCGCAGTCAAACGCCTCACCGACCAAGCCACTGCCCTGCTGCACGAAACTGACAAGGAAGCAACGCCCGAACATCTTTTCCTAGCCCTGATAGCTTGTATTAACAAGAACTCTTGTCTCGCCCTTATCTGTTGTTTATCCCTCCTTTTGACTCCCGCAGCAGCCTTGCCGCTTCAGCATGACGACAACCCACACCCCAACCTGTGGCTTCGTCATGCCTCGTACATGTTTCATCATCACGGGACCAATGTGACTCTTGTTTATGAGCCTCCAATGGCTGCGGCGGGCATGTCCTTTCTACCTACTCCCTTTAATGTTCCTGAACTGGTACTCAGTCACCTACAGAACTTGAATCGCTCTAATTTGTTTGTACCTCGGGTAACTGATCTTAATCAAACTGCCTTTCGCACCTTTTCCTACCATCGACAATTACCAGGTCTGTGTTTTTGCTGTTATGCTGCCAATGCTGCCTTTAGCAAATGGCAATACAAGGCTGGCGCCGATCGGCACTGGGGAAGCAAGGCAAAGAATCAGACCGCTTGCCTTGATCATTTTTATCTTCACGGCACGTATAATTCCTCTTTTGTCCCTAATGTAACCCTTATGCATGCCTCTCTGGCTGATATTTATTATCGGCTGCCTATGTTTTCTGCAAAGGCCTCTACCCTCTTAGGTGGTTCTATATGTGGTAACTGGGTCATCAAGGACCCCAACTTATGGTTCTTCTGGGGCGGTGGGATTGCTACCAACTACCACCCTGGAAGATATCAGTGCGCTTCTGTCGGATATCTCACACTTCCGGTTCAAGTGGTAGCGTCACATTCCGGCCCCAGGGCTCGCCGCGCGGTCCTGGGACCGCAATGTTCCGACGAAGTGATTGTTGAGAAGCAGCTGAGTGGCGGCTCCACTGGGCTCCGAGCCTTCTTGGGCTCGCTCACTGGTGTCCTCACTCTGGGCTCATACCCTGGAATCATGGTCCAGGAGAACAGGGCCTCCATCATTGGTCTCACTTGTCGTTTGGAAAAATCCATCAACGCTACCACCGAGTTAGTCAGGGATCTGCAGACTGAAATCCGGAGTCTGCATCAGGTACAACTCCAACACCGCTTCGCCTTAGATTTCCTTCTTGCCCGGCAAGGAGGTTTTTGCCGTTTCATCGGCTCAGCAGGGTGTGCAGTTCGCTTCCAGGACCTAAACAGGACCATTGAAGACGAACTGGCACAGCTGCGAAACTCTATCACCAACAATGTCGTGAGCACGGGTTGGAGCCCCCTTGATTGGTTCTCTTCGTGGCTCCCGGATGCCACTTGGCTCCGACAGTTGTTATTTGGCCTCATATCATGCGCTGCTGTCGCTATTAGCCTTTGCTGCTGTGTTCAATGTATTCCTGGCCTCGTGGCCATGCTAGGATCTTCTAAAGAAACCTTGCAACGCCGCGCTATGTATTATGCTTACCACCAGCTTAAAACAACAAAGGGGGAGATGTAGGGAGCAGGCGATGCGATCAGCTGTAGTGCTGGCAGACCACACCGCGGCTGCGCATCCTGTTGCCCCTCTCACCCTATCAGCGGTGGACACCTTGTACTGCACTGTCCGTCCAATCCCCTCTGTACACGTTGCCCTCTGACCTATAAATAAAGCAGCGCTCCTAAGTCGGGAGGTCAGCTTTCGCCACACTCGTCTCGTCTCATTTCTTCCCGACAAGTTAGGCCAAGGTCTGGAAGAAAATACACTGAAATGAATAATCATAGTGCAAGTTTACTCTCAGCATGCAGACTTTAGTGTCCCTTGTCCTTTTTTAAAAAATAGTTCCCCTGTACATCAGGATCCTAACAGCAAGAAAGAACAAAAGAAAAATTCATAATGGGTGCGTTCAGACGCGCCGTTTGAGCCGTTTTTGGCACGGCTCAGAAACGGCTTTTACCTGCGCGTTCACACACCCAACATCTGCCTACCATCCCCAGCCGTCGCTTTCTGGAGCAAACCCCCTTTGAAACGGAGTATTTTGACACCACTTACCCAAGTGGTGTTTTCCATGATTCTCCATTTCAAGCCGCACTTTTCCCTGTCTGATCGCTCCATCCAGCCACTTCTGGGTGCTTCAACCCCCCCTCCCCTCTGGGAAGCTGCCTCCAGCTTCCGGTTTTAGTCCTCCATTTTTTTTTTCCTTACCGGTGTGCGCTTGAGTGGAGCTCCGCACTTAATTTTAAAAAAGAAAAGGTTCACTGGTGCCTAGTTTAGGCATTTAGAGGAGTCCGGGATCTCGGGGAGGCCATTTTTAAAAGGAGTCTTCATTTAAACTTTAAAGGGACCTGTTGAGCTCGCTCTTCTGCGCACCCGCCAAACTTCCTGTTCGGGAGAGGGCTGCCTGTGCGCATGCTCAAAGGAGAGGGGAACCCCCCCCCACCTGCAGGAGGATGGCGGGGAGCTCGGAAGGAGGAGGTGAGTCTGATTGCGATTCTCCAGTTTTAAAAAAAAACGCATCGTGCCGGAGCAGTTTAAACCGCTCCAGCACGCTGTCTAAACGCACCCAATGTCACCTCCATGTATCGACCCCACACAGGAGATTTTTAATGGTGTATAAAAAGCTTGCACTTTTGTGACCATTACAATCCCTGAGAATTCCGTCCCAATGTGTGTGTGTGCACGTGTGCATATGTATGTGGTGAAATTACAGGGGAAATATGTTTCTCATTGAAACCAATGTGAAAATAATCAGAATATAATAAATAACCCAAATCAACATAACTATGTTAAAGCACTTAATTTTCTGCATACTATGTGATAAACCTCTTAAAATTAATTAAAGCTTACATTTTCAGAAAATGAATGTACATAACAGATACCAAGTTTTTCAATATGTAGTAATGCGTACTGGTAAGTGAAATATAAACAGCACTGCTTACAGTTTTCCTGTGCATCATATTTTGATTGAACTTAACACAAATCCACATGCTAGAGCCCTGACATTCAAAGAATGTTGCTGATGAGCTGTGTTAACACTTCAGCAGATGTAATCACTCATGATGTATTACTTTGGCATTCCTTGCAAGAACATTAACCCATTTTGCATTGATGTTAAAGTAATTCCTTGCCCCAGGGAATTCTGTGGTACTTTTACATTCATAAAAAAGTATTTCCCAAAAGACCTTTCTTTTATTGTTTTTAGCATGAACAAACATAATAGTCATATAAAATGTAACCATGACAGATACACATTACACATTAGACATTACACAAATGAATAACAGTAACTAAGGCTGAGTTCAGACTGGCAGTTTGGCCCGATATAGGCACATTTCGGAAACATTTCACAAATGGATTAAAGGGCCGGTTCACACAGGCACATCTGTCAGGCGTTCCCCAGCCGTACTCAACCCTTCTGTAACGCTTCCCTCCTGAGTTTTAAAAAATACCAGTTGAAAGTGGTAGCAAACCCTAGAGAGCACATTCATCCCGCGTTCATCCCACTTCCCAAAAGTGTGAACATGAACAAGCTGATCCGGTAGGGATGCACTTATGCACATGAGCACATGAGCGCACATTGTCAGATTACATTGCAAAAAGTCACTTACAGCCATGCCTCCACCAGGGGTGGGCCAACAGTGCGAATGCTCCCTTGCGCCTCCTTCCCAGTATGCTCCTGCATCAGTTGGTGCAGTGTGACTGGGAAAACCCGGAATAAACCTGTTCTGGGGCTTTTTGCCATGACTTCCTCGCACTTCAAACTGCCAGTCTGACCTCAACCTAAGTGTTTCTAAGTGAATTTTGGTCCATTAGCACAGCAAGGTTAACAAAGCACCAAATATTTAATTCTTTATTTTTGCACTGTGGGTTAAAATTCTGAACTTTCTCTTATATCAACCACATAAAGGTTTAGAGCAATGGTCTTCAAACTGTGAGTTACTCGCCTCAGGTGGTTTGTGGAACCTCTCTGCTAGATCACAAGAGTCATAGGGTTGACATTTTTTGCTGCCTTTTGAAAACACCTGCTGTGTAGAAAGAAAGAGTGTCATGGCTCCTGCTTCCTTTTGCAGATCTGCTGAGGGGTGGAGCAAGTATAACAAGATGAGATCACATAGTGTTGGAGAGGACTCCCCCATGGCTCTGATCTTTTGCTTGGGACACCTCATGCTTCCTGTCCCTAGCATTTTTGGCCTGCTATCCATGATCCTGATCTTGACACCAGTGAAGTCATAAACCTGTCTCCCCTTCTGCCAGTCATATGACTCTGTTGTCACATGACATTGTGTCATGTGCTTGTAGCTGGATGGATCACATGCTCAGTGGGTCCTGGGTCTGAAAAGATTGACGATTACTGGCTTAGTGAATGTGAGCCCTTTAAGCAATTATGTCACTGTCACATAATACATAGCACTCTGTTACATATTAAGGACATGTAAAATGGCAGTGATAGTACTTGTTTGAGAAAAATAGTATAAATAAATTATTCACAATTACATTTCTTCATGGGCACTATTTCAGATTTGAAGGGATGGACAAAATACACCCTCAAGGTTCAAAATCCACTAGAGAATATATACAAAATTAAATTGCCAAACAATATAACAAAACATTGTATTTGGGACTCCCCCTATTTTAATTACATATTTATATCCATTTGCTGCTTTATACCTCATATTATAGTAGCATTATTGAAAAAGGACAGTCCATTTCAAAGCTCAAGGAAGTATTTTAATCAATGTGAAGTATTTTAATCAATCTGTCTAATTCTCAACATGGCCCCATCTGTGAATACTTAAATTCAGAGACTGAGATCATGGACTGGCAATCTATAACTTTCTACAAACCTGAGAAAAACTCCAGGTTTGCAGGAAAAAAATATGAAATCTGGAAGAAGTACATTGGTGGGGTTAACCCCCTTCTAAATAATAGAAGCAGCACCTGTAGCTTTTAGAATTGGATGCCCTCTCAGTGGCTATTACTGGGATTACTAAGCAACCAAAAATATTACTAGCCTTCAAACCTTTTGTGAGTAAAAAACAGGGCCCTTCCAGGGCTATTTGGCCTTGCAGGGCACTTCTGCTCCCTCCCCATGCTAGAGGAAGAATTCATTAGGTCCCAGCCTAGCAGCCACCAGCAAGTGACTCACTATCACATGACTTGCATGACTTATCCATGCCCAGTGGCAACCAGCTGGCAGCCTTCTCGTATTTGACAGCAGCCACTGCACCAAAGCCTGTGTGACATAGTGATCAAAGTGTCAAACTAGGATTTGGCAGACCTACATGCAAACCCCCACTCTGCCATGAATGGATAACATTAGATCAGCCAATCATTCTTGGTGTTACCTAATTTACAGGATCTTTGTCAGGAGAAAATGGTGGGAGAAGTAAGCCATATAAGCTGCTTTGGGTCACCCCCCATTTGGGAGAAATGTTGGGCATAAATTAATTAAAAATGATAAAGGTGAAAACTAGGGAAGTTTAGTGGGTGGAAAGGAGAGAAGGGAGATGGAAAAATGGAGAGCATAAGAACATAAGAGAAGCCAATATTGGATCAGGTCAATGCCCCATCTAGTCCAACACTCTGTCACACAGTGGCCAAAAATACCAGGTGCCATCAGGAGGTCCAGCAGTGGGGTCAGGACACTAGAAATTCCCTCCCACTGCTGCCCCCCCAAGCACCAAGAATACAGAGCATCACTTGCCCCAGCCTGAGAGTTCCTTTCTATACCTTGTGGCTAATAGCCACTGATGGACTTCTGCTCCATATGCTTATGGATACAGGGGCTGCTAGGAGGAGGGAAAGAGAAAATACTGTAGGAAGGGTCATGGGGGGGGAAATCAGGTACTGCCCACAAGTCCCTGATGGTTTTGTACTTGTAATTATATATGGATCGAATCTTACAACTCCTGCTTAGTTAGGAAGGCTTCTTTGACAGCAAACCTTCCTTCAGCAATC
>JAPDNY010000887.1:0-22613 GCA_029375565.1 Gekko gecko
TACACTGCCTCTGTAAGCCTAGTATCCTCTTACCTGAACTCCAGGACTTCTTTGCCTAGTAATGATTTCTAGCAGCAACTTATTCTGAGTGAACATGCCTAGGGCTATTTTAAAGTAGTAATAATACTTCGCTTTTCCTGTCGTGCTTGCTGCATGTTCCAAGCACTTTTATTTACATCCTTTACACCCCCTTTTTCTCCCTTAATGGGACCCAAAGTGACTCGCAGCATTCTCTGTTTTATTTTCACAAGAACCCCCAGTGAGTTAGGTTGGGTTGGGAGTGCGTGTCTGGCCCAAGGTCACTTGACGGGCTTCCATGGCAGAGTGGGGATTCAAACCTGAATCTCCCAGACCCTAGTCTGGCAGTCTTAAGTTTACAACAAGATAGGTCAGTATTGTTAATGCCCCCAGTGCAGACAGGGGCAAAGGGGATGATCGGTGGTTTATGTAAGTCCGCCTTATGAGCGAGGAGGGCTTGTTCGGCATTCTGTCAAGTGCTTGTTAAGAGACTGTGATTCCTCTGCAGAATTACTTGTAAGCAGGGTTCCCTCTAAGCTAAGAGAGCCAGTTTGGTATAGTGGTTAAGTGCGCGGACTCTGATCCGGGAGAACCGGATTTGATTCCCCACTCCTCCACTTGCACCTGGCTGGATGACCTAGTTCTGATGAGAGCTGTTCTTGAAAAAGAGTAGTTTCTGTCAAGAGCTCTCTCAGCCCCACCTACCTCACAGGCAATGCTCCCTCTAAGCTGTGGAGTCTTGTGAGCAAAAATTCTGCTTTGTGAGCTCCTGGTATTAAAACTGGGAGCGAGCGATTCGGCAACTGCAGAAATGAGTTTGCTCTGGAGCCATCCTTCCCGAGCGAAGACAAAAATGTGTGAGCCGGAGGCTAAAAAACTGTGAGCTAGCTCACATTAATTCAGCTTAGAGGGAACACTGCTCACAGGGTGTCTGTTGTGGGGAGGGGAAGGGAAGGGAGTTTGTAAGCCGCTCTGAGACACCTTTGGGTAGTGAAGGGCAGGGTATAAATCCAATCTCCTCCTCCTCTTCTTCTTCTTCTTCTTCTTCTTCTTCTTCCACGCCCGGGGAAATGCTGATCACCACTTTGGGGTTTGGAAGCAATTTTTCCCCAGGCCAGTTTGACTGGGGATCGTGGAGAGGTCCCCCCCTTCTGGGCATGGAGCAGGGGTCACTGCAGGTGGGGGGAGGTATTTGTGAATTTCTTGCATTGTGTGGGGGTTGGACTAGATGACCCTGGAGGTCCCTTCCAACTCTATGATTCTACTGCCCTTTGAACTGGAGATGGCAGGGATTGAACCTGGGACCTTCGGCTTGCAAAGTAGGTGCTCTCCCACTGAGCCATGGCCTCTCTCCTAATATATATATATATATATATATTAATCTGGGGAGAGGACAGATGGAGGGGCTTCATCAAGATCGTCCAGTGGTCTGCAAGGTGCAAACGCAGAGGGAAAGTACCTGCATGTACAGCCCCTTCCTGTGCTAATCCTAACACGACCAATCAGGAAGAGGGGGCCCACACACGGGCACTTCCATCACATGTTCTCACTAGGCAGATGACGGGGCCATCACGTGGAGGTGAGTGGTGGGACCTGTGTGGTCATACCTGCTCTCCCTTCAGGGACAGAGAGTCAGTGCATGGACAGTTCATCTGCACGTGTTAATGTGATTGTGTGTTGGTTTCAGTTATGAAAGTCATGCTTGGACGAAAGGTTAAATCCCTTTCTCCCCTTGAGACATGGCCGTCATCTGAATTTAGGACTAGGGAGGGGCACGAATCACGAAAATGTGGTTCGATTTGGTTCATGGTTCGTGGCCGACCCACAAACCAAACCATGAACCAAGAGGTCTGTTCCCAAACCAAACCAGTTCGTGGCCACACAAACCCCACTGAAAGGGACCGCAGTCCCTTTAAAACAGGATTTGCAGAAAGCCTGAAAAATAGCCGAGCAAGGGGGAGCAGCTTGCCAGAAAGCAGTCTCCCTGCTGGCATAGCTTCGGGCTCTCTTGCACAGTCCTGTTTAAAGGGGCTGCACAAGGGAGCCCAATAGAGCTGAGCCCGTGGGGAGATGTCTCCTCGCTGGTCCAGCTTTGGGCTCTCCCCTTTAAACGGGCTGCACAAGGGAGACCAGTAGAGCTGACTCCTCAGAGAGAAGTCTCCCCACCAGCCCAGTTTTATTTTACTTACCTCCTTTAAATGGGGCTGCACAAGAGAGCCTGAAGCTGGGCCAGCAGGGAGACGTCTCTCTATGGCATTAGCTGTATTGGGCTCCTTTGTGCAGCCCCTTTAAACGTGCCCCTTAAAGGGTCTGTATGAGAAAGCCCCAAACAGCTGACTGGTGGGGAGACTGCTGCCCACTGGCTCAGCTGTTTTTCAGGCTGTCTTCTGCAGTCCCTTTAAAAATTAAAGGCACTGCACAAGACAGCCTGAAACAACTGAGCAGTGGCGAACATCTCTCCACTGCTCAGCTGTTTTTTGCAGCTTTTGCTGGGAATAGAAAGCAGGGGTTTAAAGGAACTCTTGAGTCCCTTTAAACCCCTGCTTTCTGCTCTATCCATCCACAATCCACCACAAACTGCTTCAGAAGTTTGTGAATGTTCGTGACAGTAGACCCACCGTGAACTTCTGTTCACGAACCACAATTCATGATGAATTTTTGCTTGGTGGTTCGGTTTGTGCTCATCCCTATTTAGGTTCCGTTTGTGCTCATCCCTATTTAGGATCTCATGGGGCATCTGTGGTAAACACTTGGAAGATACAGTTGGGCACCTGCCACTGGCATAGGGTCACCAATCTCAGGGAGGTCCTGGAGATCTCCCAGAATTCCAGCTGTTCTCCGCAAAGCCAATGGCTTCTTCGGAGGGCGGGCTCTATGACGTCACATCCCTGCTGAGCCCCCTCAGCAAACCCCACTCTCCCTGGCTCCGCCCCCAAATCTCCAGGGATTTCTGGTCTAGAACTGGCATCCCTATGGTGGCTGTACTTGTGTGTGTGTGTTGTCCTGGAAACTGTACCCTCGAACACCTCCAGCACTCTCCTGCAACTTTTCTTTGGAAGCCAAGTCCCAACGATGAATAAGCGGTGTTTTGCTGAAGCTTGGCAGCCACGATTGTATTTTCTGATTGAGGAACGATCAGGGCTCTGCACTGCCTCTGTAAGCCTAGTATCCTCTTACCTGAACTCCAGGACTTCTTTGCCTAGTAATGATTTCTAGCAGCAGCTTATTCCAAGTGAACATGCCTAGGGCTATTTTAAAGTAGTAATAATACTTCGCTTTTCCTGTTGTGCTTGCTGCATGTTCCAAGCACTTTTATTTTATTTACATCCTTTACACCCCCTTTTTCTCCCTTAATGGGACCCAAAGTGACTCGCAGCATTCTCTGTTTTATTTTCACAAGAACCCCCAGTGAGTTAGGTTAGGTTGGGAGTGCGTGTCTGGCCCAAGGTCACTTGACGGGCTTCCATGGCAGAGTGGGGATTCAAACCTGAATCTCCCAGACCCTAGTCTGGCAGTCTTAAGTTTACAACAAGATAGGTCAGTATTGTTAATGCCCCCAGTGCAGACAGGGGCAAAGGGGATGATCGGTGGTTTATGTAAGTCCGCCTTATGGATTAGTTGCTAAGAGGAGAAATGAGCGAGGAGGGCTTGTTCGGCATTCTGTCAAGTGCTTGTTAAGAGACTGTGATTCCTCTGCAGAATTACTTGTAAGCAGGGTTCCCTCTAAGCTAAGAGAGCCAGTTTGGTGTAGTGGTTAAGTGCGCGGACTCTGATCCGGGAGAACCGGATTTGATTCCCCACTCCTCCACTTGCACCTGGCTGGATGACCTAGTTCTGATGAGAGCTGTTCTTGAAAAAGAGTAGTTTCTGTCAAGAGCTCTCTCAGCCCGACCTACCTCACAGGCAATGCTCCCTCTTAAGCTGTGGAGTCTTGTGAGCAAAAATTCTGCTTTGTGAGCTCCTGGTATTAAAACTGGGAGCGAGCGATTCGGCAGCTGCAGAAATGAGTTTGCTCTGGAGCCATCCTTCCCAAGCGAAGACAAAAATGTGTGAGCTGGAGGCTAAAAAACTGTGAGCTAGCTCACATTAATTCAGCTCAGAGGGAACACTGCTCACAGGGTGTCTCTTGTGGGGAGGGGAAGGGAAGGGAGTTTGTAAGCCGCTCTGAGACGCCTTTGGGTAGTGAAGGGCAGGGTATAAATCCAATCTCCTCCTCCTCTTCTAAGCTGAGTTAGTGTGAGCTGGCTCACAGTTTCTTAGCCTCCGGCTCACGCATTTTTGTCTTCGCTCAAGAACGATGGCTTCAGAGCAAACTGATTTATGCAGCAGCCAAATCGCCTGCTCACAACTTTAATGCCGGTAGCTCACGGAATAGAATTTTTGCTCACAAGTCTCCACAGCTTAGAGGGAACATTGCTTGTAAGTAAGATTGTTTGGATGCCTCCTTATTTTGCACTTAGAAAAAGGGTTTTAATCTCTTAAATTAGTCACCAAAAATTAAGCAGGGTGGGGACAGAGAACTGGAATTGGGCAACTGACTTGTATAAAGCGTTTAGTAAATCTTGTGGTCTGGCTTTTTTGCTTGATTGTTTTCTAGCCAGTTGGCATGCTGGGTTTTTAGGCAATAAAACAATATATTGAGAATATAGAACATAAATGCGGTAAACATTTGACAACGTACATTTGTTGCAAAATGGGAAATAGCTTTGAGTAAACCAGCCTTGTCGACTAAGTTTTGTTGTGATTTAATGTTGCGTAAGAAGCTAACAGGATCCCATTGTTGCGGAACAAAATAAACACCATCCACAGTTGTTTAGATGATTTCAGAAGATGCATATCTTTAGAACTGAGCTTCGCCTTGTCTGGACTCTGTATGGTTTGGCTGGGAGCCGGAAGAGAACTTGGAAGGCGTACGATCTCAGGTTCAGTTCTTGTCATCTCCAGTGCAAAGGCCGTTGCGGGGCTCTTAAAAGTCTCAGGCACACAAAGGTCTCTCCCATTCCTGTCTGTCAAAGCAGGTGACTTGTGTGGACCACAGGTGCCACTGAATGCAAAGGAACTTCATGTGTTTTTAAGTTTTCCCCCTGGCTGGGCAACCAATCCAACAAATTGCGTTGAATTTGAAAAGAGCTGATTGGGAAAGGGGACTAATTGCTGGTATCCTAAGTAGATCTATGGCTGCCTGAGTCCATTGACCCTGACTTGGACAGGCCACACTAGCCTGATCTCATCAGATTTTGGAAGCTGAGCAGGGTTGGCCCTGGTTAGTACTTGGATGGGGGACTACTAGGGTTGCCAAGTTGAAATTTACTCATGGTGGGGGAGTCCCGTGCTGTCCCTGGAGCTCATGTGCGCATGCATAGTGCGCACACTGCCGCTATGACGCCACCTGGAAGTGACATCATCGCATCGGGCCGTTGGGGGCAGGGCCACTAGGATTCAAGGGAAAACCATAGAGTTTTTCCTCGAATCCTAGTGGCCCCGCCCCCAACGTGGCCAGCATGATGATGTCACCTCCGGGTGACATCATCACGCTGGGGACGTTTGCCGGAAGGGGGTGGAGTTCCCCCCGGGGTCCGATTTTCTGGCGGTGGGTAAAGGGCCTCTTGGGCGGGGGTTTACCCGCCCCCTGAGGGGACTTGGCAAGCGTAGGGACTACTAAGGAATCCAGGGTAACTACACAGAGACAAGCAGTGGCGAACCACCTCCAAACATCTCTTGCATTGAAGAGCCTACGGGGTCACCTAAGTCAGCTGTGATTTGATGGCATTTCCCACCAGGTTTGGATAGTGCCTCTGATCATGAGCTCCTGGCTTGACCCTTCTCAAGGGCTCATTCTCCCTGCTCACCCGCATTGTTCCCTCTTAGCTGAGTTAGTGTGAGTTAGCTCACCGTTCTTTAGCCTCCAGCTCACAGATTTTTGTCTCAGCTCAGGAAGGGATGGCTCCGGAAGAGCAAACTAGTTTATGCAGCATCCGAATCGCTCGCTCACACAACTTGAATGCCAGTAGCTCACAAAAGTAGAATTTTTGCTCACAAGACTCCACAGCTTAGAGGGAGCATTGGTCACCCCAACTGTGGTTAAAGAGCGATGCTAGCAACGATGCTAATCATGGTTAAAGTTAGCCAGGCTTTTCATATAACTACAATTCTAAACCAGCTGAGATCTCAGATTTCAAAGCCCTGTTAGGCATGAACCAGGGTTAGCCTTAATCGCGGTTAATATCTCTGCCAGAACAACACAATATGTGGTTGAGGCAGGAACCAGGAATTTTCTCCAGGCCGGAGAGGGCCTGGGGAAACTACTGTGTTCAGATGTGCATCGGTTCTGATGTCTTAACCATGGCTAAGAGCAACTTGGCTGCGATGTCTAGAAGCTTCCCACCACTGATACTGAACATGGTTCATGCCGGTTTTTGAAGATTAGCAGAAGGTCATCCAGCTCCTTGCAGGTGGCCGTGCTTTTCTCTATAAATGTATTCCCTGTACCTGGTACCTACGTACTTAAGTGCCGTCAAGTCAAAACCAATTTACGGAAACTCCACCAAGGGGCTTTCGAGGCAAGTAGGCTTGCCAGCCCCCAGGTCCGGGTGGGGGATCCCCCCAGTTTCAGGGGCTTCTCCCTGCCATGGACCGACTGGCCAAAGGGGAAACCCTGCCTCTAAACAGGGATGTCGCTGTACGATGTCCCCAACTTGATGATGTCACCCAGAAGTGATGTCACTGCTGTTAAAAGTGGAGGACTGGGCTCTGTCTCCTGTCTCAGACGTGAGAAGATGGCACCAAAGAGTTTAGTCAGATAGAGAGGTCAGGACACACAGAGCATCCTTTCCTTTGAAGTAGAATGCTACTTTTCAGGGGCAGTGACCTCTGCTTCCGCTCCCATTCTCTCTCACACTCTCTTCTCTCTCGCACACGCACAAAAGAAGGTGCTTGATCTCCATCTTGCACCACGGAGGCCGGACATGCGTCCAGCATCCAACACCATCTAGTTAGTTAGAACAGGCAATCTCCATCTGTCTCTTACCTGCACTCTCAAGTGTGTATTTCCTTTAATAAAAGTTACTTATTCGTTTTAGAACTGACTGCCGACTTGGTGTCACTTTGTAAGTCTTTTGCCACACCTAACCCCCAAGCTTCACTGCATTTATGCCTGTGAGCACTCTGCTATTTTTCCGTGGTTCTCTGACAGTACCCAGTCCCGGGAATCCAACAATTGCATCGGGGATGCTCTGGTCTTTGGGCAAACTCTGTGGCTTGAAGGAGCTGCGGTGGCTCAAGTGGTTAAGACGCTGAACTGCAGGCTGTGGAAGGTCAGTAGTTCAGCAGTTTGAGACCCGAGACTGCAGCATGACGGAGTGAGCTCCTGTCTCTAGTTCCAGCTCCTGCCAACCTAGCAGTTCGAAAGCAAGAAATTGCAAGTAGATAAATAGGTACCACTTCGGTGGGAAGGTAACAGCGTTCCGTGTGCCTTGGTGTTTAGTCATTCCGGCCACATGACAATGGAAACGTCTTCGGACATAGCTGGCTCTTCGGCTTTGAAACGGAGATGAGCACCGCAACCCTAGAGTCGGATTCGACTGGCTTTCGAGCAAGGGAACCTTTACCTTTACTTTACCTGTGGCTTGAGGACAAAAAAAACCATAGAGTTTTGCCCAAATACCAGAGCAACCCCATTTAACATCCCCAGTGCGATGATGCCACTTCCAGGTGACATCACGGTGTTGGGGACATTGCATGATATCCCTGCCCACCCTCAGAATGCCCCCAAATCCCTCCGCTGGAGCAATTAGGAGACCTGGCAACCCTAGAGGCAAAGGGAGAAGCAGAGATGGTTTGCCATTGCCTTCTTCTGCAGCTCAGGGCTGAACAGGGACATAAGATTCTTGTTCCACTACAGATGCTAACTTTTTGCCCCCAGGCATTTCCCCTCTGCCCTAATCGAGCACTGCATCTTTGCATCCTTGGCAAGCATTCTTTACAACTCCCCTCCCACCTTCTGACTGGGATACAAAGACTCGGAACTCTCCATTCCTACTTGCGTCTGACAAAGGGAGCTTTGACTCTCGAGAGCCGATACCCTGAAATCTTGTTGGTCTCTAAGGTGCGACTAGACTCCCAACTATTCCACCGCAGACCAACATGGCCGCCCTCTGAAACTCCTCCTGAGCGTCTTCCTTGGCAGTCTCCCGTCCAAGTCCTGACCCCACTTAGCTTCCAAGATCTAACGCGATCAGGTTATACCATTCCGCCTTCCCTTCCCCAAATGTCTAGCCATATCCCCCCGGCGCAATGATTTTAGGCATGCCCTGCGACCTTGGAGAAGGTAATTCTGGGATACCAGATTCTTCTACTGAAGAGAACTGCACAGTAGACAGAGCCCCTGCTCCTGAAAAGAAAAGGTTTACCCTAGTCTGCCAGCTGCAGGGTTTGCAAGGCCAGACATTTGAAAATGGGTGTCGTTGGGGGAAAGAACCAAAAAGGGGTCCATGCCCTGGGGTCGTGCCAAAGTAATTGTGGAAGAGAAAACAATAAGCCATAGATCTTATGCGTGCCCCTAAATTACTCCCCTGTATTCCGCATCCAATGTAACTGGATGATTTTCAGCAGAATGTTTTATTATCTGCATAGAGCAGGGGGAAAGGGGATTTGCTACATTTCTTTTTCTCGTGTTCATATTTCAGCCTAATGGCAAAAAGATGAGCCACTTGATCCCAGCTGGGTTCACCCCCCCTCCGAGATTTACAGCATCTCATTAAATAGGTTGATTGAATGCACTCTGACCTTGTCTTTCTTCCAGAAGTGTAACTTAAGCGGAGTGCGTGCGGGTACACGATTATTGGTATGCAGATACTGTCAAAAGGCCGCTGTAGCAATGCTCGTAAATGCAAGGCAGCAGATTCTAGTTTGGAGGTTTCTGTGGTGTGTTTCTGGGAAGCCCAGGAGTTCTTTGAAAGTTTATCAGGGGTAAGAGAAGATCAGTAATGGCAGACGAGCTTGTCTTAAAGGTTGCCAAGGGTTTCTACCAGGGCTATTTTGGGGCAGGAACGCACAGGAACGGCGTTCCGGCTGGCCCCCGAGTTGGCCACACCCAGCAGGAACTCATTAGCATAAGAGGCCACACCCAACAGCAGAACCGGATTAGGATTGGCTACATGAGGGGTGTGTGGCCTAACATGCAAAGGAGTTCCTGCTCCAAAAAAAGCCCTGGGTTTTGACAACAAACAAGATAAACAGAATAAGAAGCAAAAGGTGGGTGTGGCTAGATGACCACACTTCTAGTAACATGGGGTGTGTGGCCTAATATGCTGCTGGGTGTGGCCTATTATGCTAATGAGTTCCTGCTGGGCTTTTCTACAAAAAAAAGCCCTGGTTTTTACCACCAAGTCACAGCTAACGTATGACAACCCCGCATGAGCCGAGGTGGCTTTGCCAGTGGCTGCCTCCGCATAGTAACCCTGGATTTCCTCGGTGGTCTCCCATCCAAGTATGAACCAGGGCTGACCCTGCTTAGCTTCTGAGATTTTACAAGATCCGGCTAGCTTCGCCTATCTAGGTCAGGTCAAAGATGGCTGACTTTCCACTTTCTGTTGGGTATGAGGGACTTGGGAATGTTTAGAAGAGGAGGTTGTGGGAGGGACACGATTGCCTTCTTTAAGTATTTGAAGGGCCGCCACACCGAGGAGCTGTTCCCGTTAGCAGCAGAGGAGAGGACTTCCAAGAATGGGTTTAAATTAAGGGTGGGAAGGTACTGGCTGGATATTAGGGGAAACTTGTGTCCAGTGAGAGTTGTGCAACCGTGGAATCAGCTGCCTGGGGAGGTGGTGAGCTTCCCCTCACTGGCAGTCTTTAAGCAGCATCTGGACAAAACACTAGGCTGATCCTGCATCGAGCCGGGGGTTGGACTTAGATGGCCTGTGTGGCCCCCTTCCAACTCTGTGATTCTATGGTTCTGTGATCTAGGCCATGGTCCTTTGGGGCAATAAAGAAGTTCAACAGAACTGCCCAATGCTCTCTATGAATTGTCCACCTCAGGGTATGCTCCAGAAACTTCTAGAGCCAGAGGAAGACTTCAAACTCTACTGAGTGGAGTGGTATGACACAAGCCGCTGTCTGAGGACTTCTTTACCCGGAGTCTGGGCCCGCACTGTTCCAAGTGATGGTCTCTTTTGTCCTTCCTGCATAACTCAGATTGGCTACTGCGTTATGCTCCGTGGTGAAGAAGCAGTGAGCTTGGCATCCGTCGGGAATGCCTTTCTGGTTCCTTGGGATACTGAGCAGCTCCAGTGGTCAAGTGAGATCAGGGGAAGCGATGCAGAGTATGGAAACTCCCAACCTTGTATCTCTTGACATTCCCAGAGAGCCGACCCATATGTTTTCCATCAGGATTTTGGATTACCCAGAGATAGGCCCTTCCAGCCTGTTGGCAAACAGAAAAGAGCTAACATGTGGCACAAATCTCCCATCAGGCAGGTGACCTGAGATCTTCCTGGTATCCCCCAGCCAACATGAAAACATAAAGCTACCTGTCAGGTAACCCTGCCATAGCTGTGTGTGTGGGGGGGAGACATCTTTCACTGTTCTGGAATGCAGGAGGAACTTAGAGTCTCCAGTCTCTGTAAATTAGTGTCTCTGCTGTGTGTCTTATCAGTTCGCCTGACCTTGGGTCCCATGCTGCCTTGGCATGTGAAGTTTACTGGTCTAGGTGTTTTCTTTCCTAGTTTAGCCGCGCGTGCGAAATGTACTCATTGGCTTGTAGGTGGAGGGGATAGTTCGACTGGGTTGTAATTGACAATGCTCTGTATTATCTGGCATCACTGACAAAGACCTGGTCCATGCAGCTCTATGACTAGTCTTTCATAAATACTATCTTCTTATGAAGCCTGGTGTTTGACTGACTATCTGGAGAACTTGACACTACCTTATACGGAATCAGACAATCAGTCCTTCAAAGTCAGTGCCGTCCACTCAGACTGGCAGCGGCTGTTCAGATTCTCAGGCAGAGGTCTTTCACATCATGTGCTGCCAGGTCCTTTAACTGGAGATGCCGGGGATTGAACCTGGGACCTTCTGCAGGACGAGCAGATGCCCTACCACTGAGCCACGGCCCCTCCTCTAAGAACATGAGGCTTAGCAAGGGCTTCGTGGTATCCCTCAGCACCTCTGTCTACATTTTCCTCTTCCTTCTTGCCAGCAATTTGGAGTAGCAGCTGTTTGTATGAAGTTGACCTCTCCTGACTTTGCAGTGTTATCCTTGGGTGATCTTCCTGGCCATTCTCTCTAAGTGCCTTCAGTTAGGACGCATCAGTGGCCTGTTGACTTCTTGAGAGTTACATCCTTCCAGCCCTAACATGTGGCTCTGAGACACACCTCCTTGATGGAATTCTCCTGGACTCCTCCTGTCCAGACTTGTCCTTTGGTGCTCTGATCTTGACCCAAGAGCAGGGTGGATGCTTGAAGCTGCCTTCTACTGAATCAGTCGACTCAGACTGGCAGCAGCTCTCCAGGACCTTGGGTGGAGGTCTCCCACATCCTGTAAAGTGGAAATGCCAGGGACTGAACCTGCGACCTTCTGCATGTTGAGCCGATGCTCTACCACTGAGCCATGGCACAGAGAGACCTTGGGAAGAAGGGGACAGGGTAGAAGGCAGATGGCAGTGGTGCCCGGTATAGGTCTAAGAAAGGAGGACTGGAAAGGAGAGAGATGGGAAAGAGAAAGAGCAACTCAACAAGAGGCAGTGATTTCAGCCAAAGTGATTTGGCTTTATTGTAACAGCAAACTCGAAGAACAGACACATAACAGTGGAGCACAGCTCTTTCTTTTAAATGATCCCGGGCTGTCAAAGCCACACCCACAAATCAGTTAAAGACCAATAGCATTACAGGGATAAAGGCCAATCAGGTCTGTTCCCTCCATAACACATATCTACACTGTGATTGGTTGTTTCAAACAATTCCATAGGAATGGCCAATAAGACTGTTTCGTCTTACGATCCTGTATTAAGAATCAAGCTTAACATGGAAATGAATAGGCATGGTTCACAGTAAGACATAACAGGGAGAGAAAGGGAACAGGCAAAGAAGAGAAGATGTATGGGCAGGAGAAGCAATTTCAACCAAACCAGGTGTTCATCCTGATTTATCTGATTTCTGGCATGGAGGGAATGGAGATTAAAGAAAAGAAAGTGAAATTGCTATTAATAAACCGCAATTTTTCCCCAGTCAGGAGGGTAAGCATTGATCTTGTGTTTGTGTGTTTCCCATTCAGTCATTTAATGCCAATTCCTCCTCAGGAAACGTCAACAGGGTAGGATAAAAAGAGAAATCGGCCCGATGCCGCTGGATCCCGATGAAAGAGGGCTGCCTGTGTGTTTCCTTCCATCCCTAGTGACAGCTGATGTGAGCAGAAGCAATAAGGCCAATTCTTTCCCTTTATATGTCTTCAGCATTTGATGTGTGCCGGGCTCTGGTGCCTCGTGGAAGGGGACATGTCCTGCAAAACCAAACTAGACCCTCCTCTGGATGGCACGGAATGCGGGGCAGACAAGGTAATCCCAGATGCTGAGCAGCTGAGCTCCGGACATTGGCCCAAACGATTGTGTTATCCAACCCAGCAGTGTGCTCAGGAAGAACATTATGTTTTTGGATAATTTCTCGATGGTTTGGTTTTTTCGGGCCGTGTTTTTTATGCGTTTACTCCGTTTATACCCTGCTTTTCTCTCCAGTGAGAAGCCAAAGAGCCAGTTTAGTTTAGTGGTTAAGAACGCGGACTCTAATACGGGAGAACCAGGTTCGATTCCCCACTCTTGTACATGCAGCTGCTGGTGTGACCTTGGGTCAGTCACAAGTTCTTTCAGAGCTGTTCTCTCACGAGCAGTTCTCGAAAGAGCTCTCTCAGCCCCACCTACCTCACAGGGGGTCTGTTGTGGGGACGGGAAGGGAAAGGAGATTGTAAGTCACTCTGAGTGAAGGGTGGGATAGAAATGCAATCTCCTCCTCCTCCTTTCATGGCTTATATCATTCTCCCCATCTGTATGTGGTCACAGGCACATCTCACTCTCTGGAGGTTCCTTATCTGTCTTGTTTGTTGTTGGCATTATAAGAAAAGCTTGGGATTGCAGTTAAGCTGGAATCTTCCCTCCCACCGCCACCCTGCACTGGAATGCCTAGGCTAGCCCAATCTCAAAAGCTAAGCAGGGTTAGTGCTTAAGTGGTTAGTACTTAAATGGGAAACCACCAAGGAAGTCTCGGGTCCCTACACAAGAGGCAGGCAACGGCAAACCCCGTCTACGAATGTCTCTTGCCTTGAAAACTCTATGGGGACACCCAGGGCTTTTTTTGTAGAAAAAGCCCAGGAGCAACTCATTAGCAAAATAGGCCACACCCAACAGCAGAAACTCATTAGCATATTAGACCACACACCCCATGTTACCAGAAGTGTGGTCATCCAGCCACACCCACCTTTTGCTTCTTATTCTGTTTACCTTGTCTGTTGTCAAAACCCAGGGTTTCTGGTAGCAGGAACTCCTTTGCATGTTAGGCCACACAGCCCTAATGTAGCCAATCCTAATGAGTTTCTGCTGTTGGGTGTGGCCTATTATGCTAATGAGTTCCTGCTGGGTGTGGCCAACTCAGGGGCCAGCCGGAACGCCGTTCCTGTGCGTTCCGGCCCAAAAAAGCCCTGGGGACACCATAAATTGGCTTTGACTCAACAGTATGTTCCAGCTCCTCTCATCCCCACAGACTGGCATTAAATATTGTTTCCATGCACTGTGCAAACATCAGCCTGTCAGCTGAGTCATCCTAACTTTTGCAAGTGTTAGGAAGCAAGTGGAACTCGGTTGTCTGAAGGAACATGGGAATCGAAGGGTTCCATAGACACCACACGGGGACAGACTAGAATTTCACAGTTTAAGAAGCTGACCTACTTAAATCTCTGCCTGTTAAAGGGAAAAAGAACTCCACCGGGGAGGAAAAAGAAGCGAGTGGTTCTATTTATTTATGCCCCGCCTCTTTCTCCCACATGGGGACCTGAAGTGGCTGACATTGCTCTCCTCTCCTCCAGCCCTGTGAGGTCGGTTAGGCCGAGGGGGTGTGACTGGCCCGAGGTCACCCAGCAAGCTTCCACAGCAGAGTGGGGATTCAAACCTGGGTCTCCGGGATATCCAGAGACTACTTGCATTTCAGCTGTTGGCAGGAAGATCTTATTGGTCTAATCAGCAAAACATCGAATGTTTACTAGCGAGCAGTAAGTGATAACAACAAGGGTAACCAGCTGAGCTTTGCCGGGTGCAAACATGCCCCCCAAATTTTGATATCCGTGTCCTGGGCCCTGAACTGTATTACTCATGTCTTTTTGGAATCTTTTGCGTTGTCGTTTACTCTGCTGCAATTTTGTAAATATTTTGCATTTCCAAAATCAACTTGTTACGGTTCACGGCTAAAACAGCCCCAACTTTGAAAGCCCTCCTAGTTGCGTTATGAGCGAATCCTCGTCTCGTTACCCTCTCCGGAGTGCTGGCAGCTGCAAGCTCTTTTGTCTTCTCGCTCCCTCATATTCCAGTGGTGCCGAACGGGCGAGTGCGTCAGCAAAACTCCCATTCCCGAACATGTCGACGGCGACTGGAGCGTCTGGAGCCAGTGGAGTATGTGCAGTCGGACTTGCGGGACTGGAGCCAGGTTCAGACAGCGCAAATGTGACAACCCACCGTAAGTCTCGACCGGGACCTTAAAGGGAAGTGTGTGGTGAGGCAGGAACTCGCCTTGAGAGGCTTCCTTGCAGCTGTAGCTGGTGGCTTGCCCTCCATCTGAGGCCAAATCCCCAGTTTACCCTCTTCCAGGCACCAGTTCAAGACCTGCAGCACGCTCAGGGTCTGACGGTTGGGTGGAAACTCGTCCAAGTTGTTATTCAGATTCCATTGTGTGCACGGCAGCCCAGATGACACACGATATTTGGAAGTGTGAGTGCATATCGATGCATAAGAACATAAGCAGAGCCCTGCTGGATCAGTCAGGGGGCCACATAGTCCAGCTTCCTGTCTCACACAGTGGCCAATCAGTTCCTTTGGCAGTCCAACCAGCAGGGCACAGAGGCTGATGTTCAGGCCTGTAGCTACACTGGGGCATTTCGGGGCTTGCCCCTGACTTCCTGCCAAGGCCCCCGAAGTTCCATCCAACGCCCTGCCCCCCCTGGCTCTCTGGGCCTCCCGGAGGACTCCCCGCCGCTGCCCCTTCCCCAAATGTGGCTTGCTTCCCCAGCCAGAGTGCGAATGCTGCGACAGTGAGTTTTTAAAAATCGTATTTTAATTTTATTTTTTATTTTGTGATGTCAGCGCCCCCTTACTTATTTAAAGGCCCCTGAATTACAAAATCCTGGCTACGGCCTGCTGATGTTGCCTCCTGGCACTGGTATGCCGAGGTTGATTGCCTCTGACCATGGAGGTTCCCTCTGGTCCCCATGGCTAGTAATCACTGGTAGACCGATCCTCCATGAATCGATCTAATCTTTTAAAGCCGTCTGTGTCTGTGGTCCCCACTGCCTCCATTGGCTGTGAATTCTGCAGTTTAATTACTCGCTAAGTAAAGAGTGCCATTTCTCTGTCCTGTGCCAGTTGTCCATCAGCTTGATGGGTGCCCCTGATTTTTACGGGAGAGGAAGAAAAAGCTCTCTCTGTCTTTTCTCCCCACCTCCATGTGTAATCCTGTAAACCTCTATCATGTCCCCCTTGACTGTCTTTTTGCTAAAGTCCTGGACTTTTCAGCCTTTCCTCATAAGGAAGGGGCTGTGCCTCCTTGGTCCTGAAGTACATGAAGGACGTGGAGCAGAAGCTCGCTCTGTGAATCAGCCCCCGAACGTCGTTCTTCTTTCACTTGTACGGTTTTTTTTGCTCTGATTTTTCACATTCCTTTGCTCATGTAAATTCTTGGCTTGGAACTGACACATGATCCCGTTTCAGCCTCTTCGCTTTCTATTCCTTTCTGCATCTCTCGTCCTCCTGCAGCTGTTTTATCCACCGGCCAAAAATTTTGGTTAGGGGATTTTTAAAAAACACGCATACATATATTTTGTTTGGGGAGTTCTTTATTATTAGTCGTAGAATTAGAATCTGTGTCCTGTGCCAGGTCGACACTTGAGCCTTTGAGTCTATCTCAGTGTTTTTAAACCCTCTTGCTTTCCTCGCTTGGGTTGGCTTTTTCCGCGCTATTATTTGCGTGACTGTCCGTATGAATTACCTAAGACTTGATTGCAAGGTAGGGTGTTGTGAAAACAGCCCAGGCCTGTTCTTATTTTAGAGCACAGCTCACTCACATTCTTGCATAAAACTTTAAGACCTCCTTATTTATCAAGAGGCGAGCAGAGTCAGCTTTTGAGTGCAGAAATGCCAGCAAGATCTGGGTTGGAAGAAGCAGGGGTATCCTAAACGAAAGGGAGCTAGGGGGTTTGTTTGTGTGGTTTGTTTGTTTGTTGGAAGGAAGAGGACTCTTTGGATTTATGTTTCTCCTGCTAAGAGCTGCCCACTTTTCCTTCCTTCCTTCCCAGTCCTGGACCTGGAGGCAAAAACTGCCGTGGAGCGAACGTCGAGCACACAGTTTGTGAAAACTTGCCGTGTCCTAAAGGAGTGCCCACCTTTCGAGACCAGCAGTGCCAGTCCCATGACCGGTACAGCAACAAGAAGAAAAACCTTTGGACTGCGGTCACCATGGATGGTTGGTTTCCCTTCAGCTTCTTGATCAATCCCACTTCACGTAGGCAGGGTGGCAAGGGTCATTTAGCACCATAAATGCACATGGCAAGGAGCCTCGGTTAGGGAACAGCCCAATGCTTGTCCCTTGATGATACACAAGGACATTAATGTGCATCACACAGGCACACGCAAGCTCATACCTTGAATAAACCTTTGTTGGTCTTAAAGGTGCCACTGGACTCGACATTTGTTGGAGTGATTGTTGAGAGCCGAGGGCTCAAATGGTGGTGGAAAGTGCTGTCAGGTCGCAGCAACCGTGTAGGGTTTCTAGGCAAGAGAGGGACGGAGATGGTTTGAACATAAGAACATCAGAGAAGCCAATGTTGGATCAGGTCAGTGGCCCATCCAGTCCAACACTCTGTCACACAGTCGCCAAAAATACCAGGTGCCATCAGGAGGTCCACCAGTGGGGCCAGGACACTAGAAGCCCTCCCACTGTTGCCCCCCCCCAAGCACCAAGAATATAGAGCATCACTTGCCCCAGACCAAGAGTTCCTATAAGAACATAGGAAGAGCCAATGTTGGATCAGGCCAATGGCCCATCTAGTTCAACACTCTGTCACACAGTGGCCAAAGATGCCAGGTGCCGTCAGGAGGTCCAGCAGTGGAGCCAGGACACTAGAAGCCCTCCCACTGTTGCCCCGCCCAATCACCAAGAATACAGAACATCACTTGCCCCAGACCGAGAGTTCCTATAAGAACATAAGAGGAGCCAATGTTGGATCAGGCCAATGGCCCATCCAGTCCAGCGCTCTGTCACACAGTGGCCAAAAATACCAAGTGCCGTCAGGAGGTCCAGCAGTGGGGCCAGGACACTAGAAGCCCTCCCACGGTTGACCCCCGAAGCACCAAGAATATAGAGCATCACTTGCCAGACCGAGAGTTCCTATCTAATAAGAACATAGGAGAAGCCAATGTTGGATCAGGCCAATGGCCCATCCAGTCCAACACTCTGCCACACAGTGGCCAGAAATACCAGGTGCTGTCAGGAGCTCCAGCAGTGGGGCCAGGACACTAGAAGCCCTCCCACTGTTCCCCCACCCCCAAGCACCAAGAGTACAGAGCATCCCTTGCCCCAGACTGAGAGTCCCTATCTATCCCTTGTGGCTAACAGCCACTGATGGATCTCTGCTTCATATACTTCTTATCTAATTCCCTGTTGAAGCCGTCCATGCTTGTAGCTGCCACCACCTCTTGTGGCAGTGAATTCCATGTGTTAGTCACTCTTTCGGTGAAGAAGTACTTCCTTTTATCTGTTCTATCCTGACTGCTCAGCAATTTCATTGAGTGCCCACAAGTTCTTGTCTTGTGAGAAAGGGGGAAAAGTACTTCTTTCTCTACCTCGATCAGGTCATCCCTCAGCCGTCATTTCTCCAAGCTAAAGAGACCCAAGCGTTTTATCCTTTCTTCATAGAGAAAGTGTTCCAACCCTTTGATCATTCTAGTTGCCCTTCTCTGCACTTTTTCCAATGTTATAATATCCCTTTTGAGGTGTGGTACTGTACACAGTATTCCAAATGAGGTCACACCATTGATTTATACAGGGGCATGATGATAATGGCTGATTTGTTTTCAATTCCCTTCCTAATAATCCCCAGCATAGCATTGGCCTTCTTTATTTGCAGCTACACAATAAAGTAGGGAAGATAATGGGACAAGTTGATATAACAACACAAGTTACACCAGCCAAAGGTATACTTCTCAGCAATCGTAAGCTCAGTTAGTACTATAACAATCCCAATGAACATAAAAAAGTTATTACGACTTGTACACCCCAACCCTTAACTTCCAAACATAGGCTAAGAATTCTGCAACGGACAGAGTAGTTGCCGGGTTCTTACCGGACAGTAGAATTTTAAGATCATTATCAGTAGGACTCCATGTTGGAGGTAAGTGGGGGCTAATCAAATAGCTGCGCATGGTAGAGTAGGGGGACAGCGAAGCAAGACGTGAGCAACTGAATCCGGTTCACTATAGAGACAATTGCAGATTCTGTCCCTAGAGGGAGACCCCTATAGCTGCCTGATACAACAGCCGAGGGAAAGAGGTTAAATCTCGCTAGCATAAAGACCCGTCGATAAAGAGGGATTGTTAGGTTAGAAATGTACAGTAATCCAATAACCTGTGTGTCGATGTTGTGGCCTGGCCTGGTGGAGGTGGGAATGCTTCCTGCCTTGGCTTTTGGTGCCAGTTTGGTATAGTGGTTAAGTGTGCAGACTCTAATCGGGGAGAATCGGGTTTGATTCCCCACTCCTCCACTTGCAGCTGCTGGATGACCTTGGGCAAGCCATAGTTCTGTCAGAGCTGTTATTGAAAAAGCAGTTTGTGTTAGAGTTCTCTCAGCCCCACCTACCTCACAAGGTGTCTGTTGTGGGGAGGGGAAGGGAAAGGAGTTTGTAAGCCGCTCTGAGACTCCAAGTGAAGGGCGGGGTATAAATCCAATCTCTTATCTTCTTCTTGGATCACCAAATTGGACAAGCCTGGCCGACTCTGGTCAGGGCGAGGGCTTAAGTACACGTTAGGTTCTTCTCAAGTGTGTCGCTGTGTAGGGTAGTAAATGTGTTCCAGGAATTCCTTACCTCCTAGTTGTGCAGGAGCCCAATTCCGACGGGGAGGATCATTAGTGGGGAAAGGGAGCTTTGACCTTCCACTTCCCCCATCATGTCCCCAACCTGAAATGGCCCCAGGGAGTCATTATTTGTCCTATTGAGGGCTGTCTATATGCTGATATGGCTATTTGTCAATTTTCCTAATGGTGCAGATAGCACAGGGGAAGGCCTGAGCCCTCTCTCCCCAGTCGCCATGAACCCCATGTACTTGGGAACAGTGTTCCCTCTAAGCTGAGTCAGTGTGAGCTAGCTCACCGTTTTTTAGCCTCCAGCTCACAGATTTTTGTCTTAGTCCAGGAAGGGTGGCTCCAGAGCGAACTAATTTATGCAGTAGCCAAATCGCTCGCTCACAACTTTAAAGCCAGTAGCTCACAAAGTAGAGTTTTTGCTCACAAGACTCCACAGCTTAGAGGGAGCATTTCTTGGGAAATACAGAATACTCCGTCTGTGTCTGGGATGCAACCTGGGGCTGTACCCAGGAAAAATGTATCCGTAGTAAGAAACGTGCAATTTCATTGCCTCTGACTTAGAAAACGAGAGAGGGAAGGTGAGTTGAAGATGGCTAGTCTCTGTACTGATATAGATGAAGATGTGTAGACTTTCATTTTTCATAGTTTGTATTCTTATTTGTTTAATTCAATTCAGTTCAATTTGTTGGGATGCCCTTCCCTGCAACCAGGGCTCAGGGCGGCTTACATCAAGAAACATAATGGCTGAGTTCAGACTGGCAGTTTGCAGTGGGAGCCAGTCGCGGCAAAAAGCCACAGAACAAACTGTTCCGGGGTTTCCCGTTCACACAGCCTGGACTGCTGTGGGAGCATACCGGGAGGAGGCGCACCAGAGCATTCAGACAGCTGCCCCGGAGGCGTAGCGTTTCCCCATTAATTCGGCTGTGGGTGTATGGGTGTATGTGCGCTTGAGCATAAGCGCATTTTGCCGATTGGGGGAGCACCCCGCAGCGCCGGCACCACATTGGGCAGTAGAGCGGAGCACGGCCAATCATACCGCTGCTGCCTTCTGCCCAACGCGGGTTTCTGGCTGCACATTCAGACTTCCCGGAAGCGGAGAAAAGCATGATGCACGCGTGCTTTAGGGATTTGCTACTGGTTTCTACTGGAGCTGCAGTGGCTCAAGTGGTTAAGACACTGAACTGCAGGCTGTGGAAGGTCAGTAGTTCAACAGTTCAAGACCTGAGTGTGCCGCATGACGGGGTGAGCTCCGTCTCTGGTCCCAGCTCCTGCCAACCTAGCAGTTCGAAAGCAAGAAATTGCAAGTAGATAAATAGGTACCACTTCGGTGGGAAGGTAACAGCGTTCCGTGCGCCTTGGTGTTTAGTCATGTCGGCCACATGACCACGGAAATGTCTTCGGACAGCGCTGGCTCTTTGGCTTTGAAACGGAGATGAGCACCGCAACCCTAGAGTCGGATTCGACTGACTTTCGAGCAAGAGAACCTTTACTTTTACTGGTTTCTTCAGGTATCTTTTTAATGCGGCAGTGAAGCAGAACAGCGAGGGTTGGCTACGGGTGGGGGACGCCAGGCAGATGTGCCTGTGTGAATGCCCTGTTTACTGCGGGTTCAAAGCGTCGCTGAAACGGATCCCTACCAGGACAAATTGCCAATCTGAACTCAACCAATGATACTCCATTAAATAACTATTAAATACTACTAAAACTTTATACTCCAGACAATACAACTTCATTCTTTCAGATGGCGAAAAGTTTCTGTTCCCGCCAGCTCCCTGAGTGCAGGGGTGTGTGGGGGCTGGGTATGAGCGTAGGAGGGTGCCAACCGTCCCTGCCCTCAAACGAAGGCCTGGCGGAACATCTCTGCCTGGCAAGGCCCTATGGAAAGGTAATAAGTCCCGCAGGGCCCGGATATTTTCAGGCAGAGCGTTCCACCAGGCAGGGGCTGACTGTTTAGGAACGTCCCATATATGTTCCTAATGCACTGGGTCCAAGCAACTCTTGGGCAGTCTGTTGCAGCTGATTTGTATAACTGCAGTCAGGGCTATTGTGGGGCAGAAACGCACAAGAACGGAGTTCCGGCTGGCTCCTGAGTTGGCCACGCCCAGCAGGGACTCATTAGCATAACAGACCACACCCAACAGCAGAAACTCATTAGGATTGGCTACATTAGGGGGTGTGTGGCCTAACATGCAAAGGAGTTCCTGCTACAAAAGAAAGCCCCTGGTTTTTGACAACAAACAAGGTAAACAGAATAAGAAGCAAAAGGTGGGTGTGGCTGGATGACCACACTTCTGGCAACATGGGGGTGTGGCCTAATATGCCAATGCGCTGTGCTGTCAGGGACGTGGCCTAATATGCGAATGGGTTTCTGCTGTTGGGTGTGGCCTATTATGCTAATGAGTTCCTGCTGGGCTTTTTCTACCAAAAAAAAGCCCTGACTGCAGTCGCTTGTTAAATTTTATTTTCCAGATAAGCCCTGTGAGCTCTACTGTTCCCTCGTTGGGAAGGAATCTCCTGTGCTGGTGTCGGACAGGGTGGTGGATGGAACTCCCTGTGGCCCTTACGAGACTGACCTCTGCGTTCATGGCAAGTGCCAGGTGGAGTAACTTTTTGTTATCTTTTCTTCACCTTGCCACGCTGCAGCTTCTCTGTTGGACTTCAGCTAAGGCATATGTGCATCGCAGGCTAGTAGGCAGCGTCACAACCATTCAGAGGGGCCAGATTCAAGTGCATGGTGCAGAGTGGTGGTTCCCTCCGCGCTCGGACGGCAGCAACCGACTCCAGAGTTCAGTGGTGAGAGTGGTACAGTCCTCCCAAAGACTCTTTCTAGTGTGAGGGGTTCTTAATCTCAAAAACGCCTTCCTCTGAAGTATCGTGCCTTGGGTCAAATCTTTCGGTCCAGTTAAGATGTCTTGAAAACAGGGAAGAGATATTAGCTTGTATCAAGCTTATACAGCCTGGGACGATCATACTTGTGGGGACTGCTTCTCCAGCTGTGAGCCGCAGAGAACTCTTCTGATCAACATCTCCTGGTGGTCCCTAGCCCAAGGGACGTCGGCTTGGGCTCAACTAGGGTGAGGGCTTCTTCAGCCCTGGCCTGGTGGAACATGCTCCCCTTTGAGATCATTTATTTATCGAGATTATTTATTTATTTATTTAATTCAATTCCATTTGTTGGGACGCCTTTCCCTGCAAGCAGGGCTCAGGGCGGCTTACATCAAGGAACATAACGATACTCCATTAAATCACAATTAAGTACTACTAACACGATA
>JAPDNY010000888.1:0-22599 GCA_029375565.1 Gekko gecko
TGATAATCCTGTTTCCAAGTGGCAACATTCCATGCACTCCCTCAGCCATTGGCCCATTAGCCGCCACTCAAGAGTACTCACATGCCATTGGCCAGGTGCTGGATCTGCTTCTCTTCCCCGTCCACTCCCCTTCAGCGCCCTGTGCCCTGTCAGAATTACTGGCAAATGGTTTTCTCTCTTGACAAAGATGCTTTTTCTGCTTGCTTCCTTTGTGGGACTAATTGTCCCCTCAGTGGCTGTTGGTAGGTGTCAGGCTCCACCTGGAGGTTGGCTGCCCTAGGTGTAGCAGCAAGTGCTTCACAGCAGGGTTTGCTAGATTCAGGTTCTTGCTGTAGAAGCTGAGTGGGTGATTTTGGACCAGTCACAGACTTTCAGCCTAACCTACCTCACAGGGTTGTTGTGCAAGTCAAAAGGGGGAGAGGAGAATGGTGTAAGCTGCTTTGGTCTCCATTGTAGAAAAATATACTTTTCCTCTTGGGAAACCATTGTTGCCAATCTCCAGGTGAGGACTGGAGATCACTCAGAATTACAATTGCTCTCCAGATGGCAGAGATCAGTTCCCCTGGAGAAAATGGTGGACTCTGTAGCAGTCAGGGCTTCAGAGCATGGAAGAGGCTGCAAGTGTGTGTGTGGGGAAAATGGAAAGCTGAAGAGAGAGGGGGAAATAAAGATAGGTTGATGATTGTCTCCAGGTGGGAAATTCCTGGAGATTTGAGGGATGGAACCTGGAGAGGGTGAGGTTTAAGGAGGGTTGGGACCTTAGACAGGTACAATGCTATAGACTCCACCCTCTCTCCCAACCAGCCATTCCCTTCTGGGGAACCACTATTGCCAATTTCAGGAGAGGGGTGGAAATCACTCAGAATTACAACTGATCTCCAGGAGGGAGGTGGGAGGAGATTCAAAGCTGAAATCAGAGGGGCAGATAATGGCAGATTGATGCTTGGCTGGGAAGGAGATAGGGTTGCCAACTCCAGGTTGGGAAATTCATGGAGATCTAAGGGGTGGAGCCTGGAGATGGTGAGGTTTGAGGAAGGGTGGGACATCAGCCAGATACAATGCCAAAGACTCCACCCTCCAAACCAGCCATTCCCTTCTGGGTAACAATTGTTGCCAATCTCCAGGTGAGGGCTGGAGATCACTCAAAATTACAACTTCTCTTCAGGTAGCAGAGATCAGTTCCTCTGAAGAAAATAGTGCATTCTGTGTCATTATACCCTGCTGAGGTCACCACAGCACATTGATGCTAAGTGCCCAAAGCCTTGGCACTCTCCCAGAGCTGCCTTTCTCCTGTGTTAGGTAGGGGAGAGTAAATGAATTAGATTGGGAAGACATTGATGAATGGGTTTTCCAGTGAATTTTTATACCCGATTTGAAAACTTTCTTGAATGGTGTTGGAGAAGGTGTTGGAGTTTCGGCCAAAATGCTAGAGCGTGGTGTGTCACTTCTTGGTGACATCATCATGACAATGATGTAGACATGGGGAGGGGTCTGTTCAGGGGTGGGGCTTCCCTTGCTGGCCAGCTGGCCAGTGGCAGATTGGAGGTCACAAAATTGGGGGAATCCCCAACATGACTGAGGGTCTGTCAACCCTACCCAGGCTTCACCCCAAACCTCCAAGAATTTCTCAGCGTGAAGGAAGGAACCCTTATTTGAACTTGGGTATCCTACATCCAAGTGTGATACTCTCACCTTTTCAACACCACTGTGGGAACCCTTAAAATGGGTCTCCTGACATGTTGTCAGATCTGACACTCTTGTCTGTTAATAATGAATATAATGATTATTTCCTTAAATGAGTTAAGTCTCTTCAGCCCACTTAAGACTGATAGGTGGATACTGAACGTCTCTCTCTGCCATTTTGCTTGAAAACGCCTTTCTTATCACTTTTTGTGAGAACAGAGAAGAAACGGGCCCTTGAGGCCTACACTGATATTTCCTTCCCTTGATTTCTCTACACTTGCTTGTTGTAGAACTGGGTCCACTTCTATGATTTGGAGATGGGTTTTAATCATTCCCAAAGTAGAGGTCCTTAAAGGCACCTGCCCACAATCATAAAGCAAACACATCTTCCTCAGTGTTGCACTGTGAAATGGATTTAGGTTTTGTGACAATATTGTGGTCGTTGAATTCTTGCATCAACAAAATGGCATTCTCTTCTGGCGCAGCAAAATTGCAGTTTAGCTATTTGCTGCCCTCTGCTGGACAGGGTTGTGAAATTCCTGGAGGTTTGGTGTCTGAGGGAGGGTGAAATTTGGGGTGGGGAGGTTTCATAAGGCAGTAAAGGCCAGGGGTTTTTTTTGTTTTTTTTTTGGGGGGGGTTGCTGTAATTTATTTATTTTTCTAGTCTACATCTAGTCTGTCGTGCTCCGGGGTTTGCTTAATTTCATGTTCATTGCATAGATAACACGTCACAAAGAGTCGGACTCGAATGCGTGACTAAACAACAACAAAAAGTCTGTCTAAGGCTTTCACAGCCAGAATTCATTAGTTGCTGTAGATTCTGCGGGTTGTATGGCCATGTATTTTCTGGGGTTGTATGGCCAAGACCATGGCCATACAGCCCAGAAAACTAAAGCAACTAGCAAAAAGTCTGTTTGTCTCACTGACATTCCAAGCTGATTACCCAGTGTGTGATTGTGTGTGTGTGTGTTTGCACTCATATTCTTGAAATGGGACTTGCGGGCTAATCAAAGGCTTGAAAGCAAGGCAGAAGAGAAGAAGAGAGAAGAGACTAGATTCATACCCTGCCCTTAACTAGAAGAGAGAAGAGGAGAGATTGGATTTATACCCCGCCCTTCACTACCCAAAGGTGTCTCAGAATGGCTTACAAACTCCTTTCCCTTCCCCTCCCCACAACAGACACCCCCTGTGAGGTAGGTGGCGCTGAGAGAGCTCTTGACAGAAACTGCTCTTTTTCAAGGATAGCTCTTATCAGAACTACGGCTTGCCCAAGGTCATCCAGCCATGTGCAAGTGGAGGAGTGGGGAATCAAACCCGGTTCTCCCAGATTAGAGTCCGCACGCACCTAGCCACTACACCAAACTGACTACCAGAAGAAGTCACAGAGCGGCTTACAATCTCCTTTCCCTTCCCCTCCCCACAACAGCCTGAAGTCTCCGTCATCCAGTTCAGCTCAGCTCAGTTCGGTCAGTTTTGCGGCCCAGAAGCCATTCAGAAGCAGAATAAAACAGATTCGATTCAATTCCGGCTGCACAAATTAATTAAAATTGTTGGGCCTCAGCAGGTTTAGCTATTCGGATCTCTTTAAACATTATAGTAGAAACTACCCTGTTAAATTTGTTCCCTCCTTTTGACGTGGCAGCTCATCTAAAACTTGCAGCCAATACTTGTTTGGCCAGTGCACCCTGTGGTTGTTGGGAGTACTTTCTAGCCTAGGCTAAAGGAAAAATAGAGTCCAAATATTATAATAAATGTTATAATAAATAAATTGGTATAATTTTGTGCAGTTGAGTGGTAGGATAAGAGTGCAATATGGCAAGCGTACTTGCTACAGTGTGTCCTACCCATATCAACTACCACAACAAAATGCTAAAGAGTTTTGTGTGCATGATGTGGTGGGGTTTTTTTACATGAATGTTGAAGGAATCATGGGATCATTTCCACAAAGGATTGCTTGTACGTGAAGTGTCTTAGTTCTCTACCGCTACATTTAAGGTTTGTAAATACAAAATAAAACTAGAAGTCTGTCTTCCTCTTTTTTGACACACGTTGTTTCACTGTGTGTCTCGGACACAATAATACACAGCAGAGTCAGCAGCTGTCACCGAGTTCAGCCGGAGGGAGGACTCGCCCCTGGATCTGTCTGTAGTAATGGTGGTACGGCTTTGGAGAGAAGAGGCATACAACTTGCTCCCATCATAGGGGTTTATTTGTGCAACCCATTCCAGATCTTTCCCAGGAGGGTGACGGATCCAGTGCCAAACAGCATACTGCGTACCGTAAGAGAATTCTTTCACTTTACAGAACAGATAGAGATTCTGTCCGGGTCTCAGTGTTCCCGGTCCCGATTGAATGAGCTGCATGCCCGAAAAGGCCCCTTGGAAAAAGAGAACATTGCAATGAATTCAGAGCATCATACAAGTGGAGGTGCAGCTAAACCAATTGTTCTAAAATTATCATAGGCTGTGGTCACACAAACTAAATAATCCACTTTCAACGCACTTTAGAACTGGATTTTGCCAGTTCACACAGTAAAAATCCAGTTGGAAAGTGCACTGAAAGTGGATTGAAAGTAGATTATTTAGCATGTTTGACCGCAGCCATAGAGTCTATACTTACCTCTCAGAGTAGTCACCAAGAAAAACATGAACATTTTAACTAATTTCATGATGCAATTGAAAAAAGAATGCTTAGTTTGGCAGGAAGAGTCTAGCTCTGACCAAGGAATAGAAGTGAGCTTCTGAAACGTCAGGTTCCTTTTGAGCTCATCTTGCCCCACGGACTTCAAATGGGATTTGCATGAGTCCCTCCTCCTGTGATCTGTGTAATAAAACAATGTGTTTAGAAGCAGGATTCAGTAGGTGATTTGCTTGTGACTTTTCCCCAGTGAAGCTGGGGAGCGGGGAAGTGAATTCGGTTGGGAAGACAGCATGTGGACCGAAGGACAGATCACATAAGAACATAAGAACAAAAGAGAAGCCAATGTTGAATCAGGCCAATGGCCCATCTAGTCCAACACTCTGTCACACAGTGGCCAAAAATACCAGGTGCCATCAGGAGGTCCACCAGTGGGGCCAGGACACTAGAAGCCCTCACACTGCTGCCCCCCAAGCACCAAGAATACAGAGCATCACTTGCCCCAGACCGAGAGCTTCTAAGAACATAAGAGAAGCCAGTGTTGGATCAGGCCAATAGCCCATCCAGTCCAACACTCAGTCACACAGTGGCCAAAAATACCAGGTGCCATCAGAAGGTCCAGCAGTGGGGCCAGGACACTAGAAGCCCTCCCACTGCTGCCCTCCCAAGCACCAAGAATAGAGTGCATCACCTGCCCTAGACTGAGAGTTCCTGTCTATACCTTGTGGCTAATAGCCACTGATGGACTTCTGTCCCATACATTTATCTAATTCCTTCTTGTAACTGTCCATGCCTGTAGCTGCCACCACCTCCTGTGGCAATGAATTCCATGTGTTAATCACTCTTTGGGTGAAGAAGTACTTCCTTTTATCTGTTCTAACCCAACTGCTCAGCAATTTCATTGAGTGCCCATGAGTTCTTGTATTGTGAGAAAGGGAGAAAAGTACAGTTTCCCATGCCAGTTCCCCAGCCCAGTATCCCCTGCCCAGTCTGAATGATCCGGGAATGGATGGGTTTTCCATTGAGTTTTGATACCCCAGAGATTTTGATACCCCATTTGACAACATTGTTTAACAGTATAATAGCAGAGGGGCTATTCTAGACACATAGCAAGAAACTAGATTGTAGTTTTGAAACCAGGAGAAGATGCTACTTGCCCGGAGCAGAAATAGGCCCATCACCCACTTAAATCAGGATGCCAAAATATTTGCCACTCTTTTGGCACTATAGTAAGACCTATAATATACCACGTGGAGGACAAAGACCAGACTGGATTTGCAGTCAACTAGAAGATGCAATTAGGAGAGTATGAGAGGCAGTACATTATAGTAACCAGAGCCAGTTTGGTGTAGTGGTTAAGTGCGCGGACTCTAATCTGGGAGAATTGGGTACGATTCCCCACTCCTCCACTTGCACGTGGCTGGATGACCTTGGGCAAGCTGTATTTCTGATAAGAGCTGTCCTTGAAAAAGAGCAGTTTCTGTCAGAGCTCTCTCAGCCCCACCTACCTCACAGGGGGTGTCTGTTGTGGGGAGGGGAAGGGAAAGGAGTTTGTAAGCCGCTCTGAGACACCTTTGGGTAGTGAAGGGTGGGCTATAAATCCAATCTCTTCTCTTCTTCTTCTCTAACAAAACTGAAAAAACCCAATTGCTGTTCTTTTATTAGATGCACATAAAGCAATGGACAAGTTGGAGTGATCTTTTTTTACTGAATTCATTAAAGAGGATGAAGCAGGGTGTGGTTGGAAACCCTACAGACTGCCTGCCATGTTCTCTGAGCTTGGCTGCCTCCTCCTCTTGGAGCATATAGGAGAATTTTTGTTTCTCATGATGACCAAGGAGGACATGATTTGACTTGTTTAGAATAACAGAGGATATGGAAATCTGCTAAGGACTCCCTAAGTAAATCATGCAAAAAGAGGCAAAATAAAATTAGGTAATTGTGGTGACGGGACTAGTCACCCCAAGGGAATAAACGTTGATCATTCACGGTGCAGCCCTAAAAGGATGGTTCCAGAAAGGCTGTTTTGAATTGCTCTGTTAATTACCAGATGAAGCACCACTCACTTCATCGTGATTTACGGCCATCAGAAATCCAGGCGGGTCACCACGTCGGTCTGAAGCAGCAGAACCAAGTCTGAGTTCAGTGACACCTTTCAGACCAACAAAGTTTTATTCAAGGTCATTCAAGGTAACTTTCTCAGTCTTAGAGGTGCCCCTGAACTCAAAAGTTGATCAGAAATGTAATTGCTGCCTCCAAGTGGTCATCGTGAGGAACCGTCCCGTTATGTCCCATTTGTCACATCAAGAGCACTTGAAAGCACTTAACGATTCAGATACAGAAAACACCGCCACCATTTTCAGTTGCTGTATTTATTGCATTATCCCAAGAGCCAGATCAAAACGGCCACAGTAGATGAGATGGGCCAGCAGTTCAGCTAAAGGAACCCTAGACAGGTCTTCCATTCGGCGATCATGAGGACTGGCAAAAACAAACCTTCCGCCTTTAGGGGTACTTCCAGGTCCTACATCCTTGATATCGACCTGCCTGAAGGATGCTGTCCTGCTGCCCATGATGAGATGCCAGAGGCCTCCTAGGGCATGTTTTTTTTTGTGGCCCTCTTTGACCAGTCTGAGCTCCTGGCCTTTCTGGCAGTGTTGTATGAAGAAGGCAGGTGGACTGAAGATTTCAAATTCTTCACCCTTGATGTTTTAACTGGAGAATGCCCACCCCTAATTTGTTTTGTCCACAAACAGTAAGCTAACTGCAAAAAGTATGCATCCATCTCCCATAGTACTTAAGAGGGGCTGGGGTGTCTCAGTGGTTAAGACGCTGAGCTGCAGACCAGAAGGTGGGTAGTACAGCAGTTTGAGACCCGAGAGTGCCGCATGACGGAGTGAGCTCCCATCTCTAGTCCCAGCTCCAGCCAACCTAGCACTTTGAAAGCAAGGAATATGTATCAATTTCCCTCAGTACTTAGGCATTCACAAATCCTTGTATTTTAAAATGGTATCTTTAGTGGTGTATTACATGAAAAGGGGAATGTGAACGAGAGAGCCCCACTTGCTGACAGAAATGTAAATGAATATGAAAAAAGAGGCAAAAGGGTTTTGGGGTGTGTGGGTGGGCTGGGATGGCCATGGAGCCACAGTAAGCTTATCAGGGTTGCTCGTAACTGTCTGCTGCTTGAGAAACCTTCACAGAATGTGCAGCGTGTTTCTACTCAGCCTATGTCGTCTTCTATGTGGGCTTCAGATTTTTAGCTCTCTGGCACCACCTCTGTCCTGAAATGTTCATGCAGGGAAGGGTTTTTGCCTGAGCTCTGCTAGGATCTCTCTCACTGTGAGTCTTGCGCAGTAATAGACGGCCGTGTCCTCTGCTTTCAGGCTGTCCATCTGGAGGTAGAAGTTGGAGCTGTCCTTGGAGGCGGTGAATCGCCCTTGGATCGCAGGGGAATAACCACTGTTCCCGGAACCAGGGCGATAGTACCAGAGAAGCCATTCCAGTGCTTTGCCAGGCTTCTGCATGATCCAGATCATCCAGTAGCTGTTAACATCAAATCCGGTGACAGCACAGGACAGTTGATGGGATTCTCCTGTTTTTTTCACAGCAGGATCTGACTGGGTGAGAACCACCTGTGACAGGACACCTGGTAGGAATGGGGAGAAGAAAAAGAGAGAATTGGTTGAGATAAGAACAGCAACAGCTCATAGAAAGAACTAGATTCTAAAAGATCGACATACATGGGGAGACAGCCAAGAAAATGACTGCTGGCAAGAAGAACGGCATAGCGGAATGACGGACGAGCTCTCAACCGGATGGCTTCTCCTGAGCCAGGAAGTCTGGGTGGGACGGAGAGCCTTCGAGGGTTTAAATAGGAAGCAAGGGTGTGCTTCTCTTTGCATAAATCATCGATAGTACTTGTTCAGGATCACACCCCTTCAGAATCAGAGACTGCTGGGTTCATGAAGAAGGAGGGACAACCATTTCCCTGTGATGTGAGAATGGATGTGTTGACTGCAGTCCCCTGGCGTGATGCGATCTGCTGACGCACATCTGCCATGCCTCTGTTCTTCCGAGGCCCCTCTGGGTGGCACTGCATGTGCGAGGGTGAGGGTGGTTGCCCATCCCCTAGAAAGCACTCGTCACACTCACAGTGGAGAGGAAAGGTGTATTGGTCTCTAGGGACAGGCCTGGGAAGCACCGGATTGTGGCCCTTGGCCCTGACAAGCGCAGGGACAGTTCTGGTGTGGGACTCATCGAGTGCAGTTGGAGCACAGCTGGCTTTTTCTGAGTTCTTCTAGGATTTGGGGGTGGAACCTGAGAAGTACAGTGTTTTGGACCTCAGTGGGATATAAAGGGGCCATTTTATTTATTTATTTATTTATTGGATTTATACCCGTCCTCCTCGCCAAAGCAGGCACAGGGCGGCTTACATAAAAAGTGTTAAAACAGTTTAAAACACATCAAATCTAAAGTGCAATACACGTATGTTCCCTATCTGACGGCAGTCATAATCCCATCTTTTCTTAACAGGAGTCGGTCAGTGCAGTTTGGCAGTGAGAGCCAGTTTGGGGTAGTGGTTCAGTGCGTGGACTCTAATCTGGGAGAACCGGGTTTGATTCCCCACTCCTCCACTTGCACCTGCTGATGTGACCTTGGGTCAGTCACAAGCTCTGGCACAGCTGTTCTCTCAAGGACAGTTTCTGTCAGAAGTTCTCTCAGCCCCACTTACCTCACAGGGCATCTGTTGTGGGGAGGGGAAGGGAAAAGAGTTTGTAAGCCGCTCTGAGATGCCTTTGGGCAGTGAAGGGCGGGGTATAAGTCCAAACTCTTCTTCTTCTGCAGACTTAGATGAGACAAACCATCTCCAGGTGACCTGGTCTCTCTTACTTGGAGATCCGTTGTGATCCCAGGAGATCTCCAGCCCTCAGCTGGAAGTTGGCAACTCTACCTGCTACTGTTTTTGTGGCCAAAAAGCTTTGCTTTTTTTCATTTATTTCACAATTGATGGAATTGTTTTGCAGTCTACCGTGCCTCCCTTGGCAATGGGTCAGGAGTTCTGGTTCTACTCCCCAGTACCCATTCTCTTGTCTATTGGGGGCTAGGACACGTTCCGTGCCACAAACTCATCCATTCCATGCTACAAACTCATCCACACATTTTAGCTTCCCTTCTTGTGCCGTCGTCTTAACCATGCATTTCGTTTTGATACTCCTCTATCCTTATATGTATGCATTTCTCCACGTATCGTCCATATTGTTTGTTATGGTTCTGTAGCACTACTCATAGTTCTCCAATAAGCCATTTAATGGGAATCGGTAAAATCTTGGAGTCCGTGCCTGCTTTCTAGCGGTTGATCCACACTGGGGTGGTAACAACCCTTCCAATGATAAAGAGAACCAGATTAACAACTCACTGATCCTTCTTCCACTCACATCTACTGCGGCAGGAGAACCCTTAAGAGTTTTGTGCCTACATGAGGTTGTGGTTTTGTGCAAGAATACTAGAGGGAAGGTGGCACAGGTTGTGAGGGAATGCTTTGCCCAAGTGGGCTTTAATTTGGGGAATTTCCAACATGATTTTTTTCCTGCAATGCATTCAAGTTTTGTAAACCCTAACTGAAGTTAGAAATGCGTGTTCCTCTTTTTGACACCGCTCCGATTGACTTTGTTTCACTGTGCTTTTCTGGTATAGAAATACACAGCAGAATCGGCAGCTGTCACAGAGTTCAGTCGGAGGGAGAACTGGTTTTTGGAGGAGTCTGCAGAAATGGTGGCATGGCTTCGGAGAGAAGAGGGGTAGTACATGCTCCCATCATAGGGGCATATTCCTGCAACCCACTCCAGACCTTTCCCAGAGGGCTGGCGGATCCAGTCCCAACCATAATGCTGTGCAGTGATAGAGAATCCTGTCACTTTACAGACCGGATTGAGATTCTCTCTGGGTCTCAGTGTTCCCCATCCCGATAATGTGAGCTGCATATCTGAAAAGGCCCCTGGGAAAGAGAAGATTGCCATGAATTCAGATGATCATACAATTGGAGGTTTAGCTAAACCAGTGTTTCTAAAATTATCATAGACCATATACATACCTCTCAGAGTTGTCACCAAGAAAAACACAAAAAATATATTTAGTTTCATGATTTAATTGGGGGAAAAAGACTGCTTTTTTGGGGGCAGGAAGGATGAAGCTCTGACCGAGGAAGAGTAGTGAGTTTCCTAAATGTTGAGGTTCCTTTTGAGCTCATCTTGCCCCCAGGGATGTCAAATATGATTTGCATGAGTCCCTCCTCCTGTGATCTATGCAATATAATGATGTATTCAGAAGCCGGCTTGCGTCAGAGAGTTGCTCCTGGCTTTTCCCCAATATTATCTGGGGAGATTAAGTGGATTATATTGAGAGAACAGCATGTGGACCAAAGGACAGACCATGCCAGTTTCTCCAGCACCAGATCCCCTACCCAGTTTGGTTGATCGATGGTTTTTCCAGTGAATTTGTATACCCGATCTGACAACTTTTGTCTAATAGTGTATTAGCAGAGAGGGTTATTCCAGACACATAGCAACAAACTAGATAGTGTTTTTAAAACCAAGAATAATGGGAAGTAGTTATGGAGAGTCCTTTACAGATCAGACTGAGACTCCTCCCGGGTCTCGATGTTTCTGGCCCAGATGATGTCACCTGAACATCCCTTGGAAAGAGAGGAAATTGCAGTGCATTACTAACAACAGCAATATCCAGAGCAATAATGAGAGCAGTACTTCTGAAATTTTCGTGGAATATGTGCATACCTTTTGGAAAGATCCCCAAAGAAAACCAGAAAAATATAATAGATTTCATGATGTTCATGAAGCAAAAGTCTCAGGTTGGCTGAAAGGATGAAGCTCTGTAATTGGGGGGGGGCACCTCTTTTGAAGAGCATCCTTTATGGGAGGCATGCACCAAAAAAAAAAAAAAATTGCTGCCTGATCCTAAAGTGGTGATTAGCATTTCCCTGGGTATGTAAGAAAAGGCCACAAGAACTAAGCACTGACGCAACCCTTCCTGTCCTCCTTCTCATGATCTGCCTAAGTTCACACAATCAGCATTGCTGTCAGATGGCCATCTAGCCTCTGTTTGAAAACCTCCAAAGAAGGAGAGCCCGCCACCTCCCGAGGAAGCCCGTTGAACTGAGGAATGGCTCTAACTGTCGGGAAATTCTTTCTAATGTTCAGCTGAAAACTCTTCTGATTTAATCTAAACCCATTGGTTCTGGTCCAACCTTCTGGGACAACAAAAACAACTCCACACCATCCTTTATATGACAGCCCTTCAAGTACTTGAAGATGGTTATCATACGACCTCTCAGTCACCTCCTCTCAGTCGCCCCCTCTCCAGGCTAAACATAGCCAGCTCCTTCAGCCTTTCCTCATGGGGATTGGTCTCCAGACCCCTCGCTATCTACGTTGCCCTCCTCTGGACACGTTCCAGCTTGACTATATCCTTCTTAAATTGTAGTGCCCAAAACCGAACATGGTACTGTTGGTGAGATCTAACCAGTGCAAATTGGAGTCTGTGTCTTTCACCTAGCTGTTGATCCACACCAGGGTGCTAAAAACCCTTCCAAAGTTGTGTTTATGATAAAGAGAACCAGATTCACAACTCACTACTCCTTTCACTCATATCAGCTGTGGCTTTATAAGCCTTAAGAGTTTTGTGCATACGATGTGATGCTTTTGTGTATGAATACTAAAGGAGGAGTGGCAACAGGATATCAGAAAATGCTTGGCTCAGTTTGGCACTTGTTTTTGGAATATTCAAGATCTTGAAATTCTGTTCCCCCCCAGCAGTTCACTTAAGGCTTGTAAACACTAACTGAAACTAGAAACGTGTGTTCCTCTTTTTGATGCCACTCCAATGGACTTTGTTTCACCATGCTCCTAGGGCACAATAATACACAGCCGAGTCCGCAGCTGTCAGGGAGTCCAGCTGGAGGGAGGACTGGTGCTTGGAGAAGATTGCAGACATGGTGGCAAGACTTCGGAGAGAAGCGGCGTAGTACGTGCTCTCATCATAGGGGTCTATTGTTCCGACCCATTCCAAACCTTTCCCGAGAGGCTGACGGATCCAGTGCCAAATATAATTGATGTCAGTGGTGGAGATGCCTGTCTCTTTACAGACCAGTCTGAGATTCTTTCCAGGTCTCACTGTTGCTGGACCTGATGATACCAGCTGAAGGTCTGAAATGGCCCCTGGGAAAAAGAGAACATTGCTATAAATTGTGAATATAGTACAACAAGGGATTTAACCAAACCTAGATCTCTAAAATTCTCATTAAGTATATGCATACGTCTTGGGATGGTCACCAAGCAAAAGAAGACAAGTAAAATTGCCATGATGTAGATGAAGAACTGGTTTAGCTTTAGCTCTGAAGTGGGGAGGAACTAAGGATTGTAAAGATGAGGAGCTTCCTTTTGAAGAAGAGCTCTCACAGCTCCCCCAACCTCATGAGGCATTTGCATGAGTCCTTCCTTCATTCACATATGGGCTATAAAGAAGCTGTAAGAGGAAATGCCGTTTTCATGTGGTCTGACGAATGGATAGAACCAATGCTCCTTCTAAGCTGTAGAGTCTTGTGAGCTCCTGGCATTAAGGTTGTGAGCGAGCAATTTGGCTACTGCATAAATTAGTCTGCTCTGGAACCATCCTTCCTGAGCGAAGACAAACATCTGTGAGCTAGAGGCTAAAAAACTGTGAGCTCAGCTTAGAGGGAACACTGGACAGAACTTGTGATTGTGAATGAAAAGAGACAGAGACATTTCCCTCTGGTGCCAGTTCTTTTATGGGCTCTCGATAATGGCTGACTTGTACCTTCATTAAAGTAAAGGTAAAGGTTCCCTTGCTCGAAAGCCAGTCGAATCCGACTCTAGGATTGCGGTGCTCATCTCCGTTTCAAAGCCAAAGAGCCAGCGCTGTCCGAAGATGTTTCTGTGGTCATGTGGTCGGCATGACTAAACACCAAAGCGCATGGAACGCTGTTACCTTCCCACTGAAGTGGTACCTATTTATCTACTTGCAATTTCTTGCTTTTGAACTGCTAGGTTGGCAGGAGCTGGAACTAGAGACGGGAGCTCACTCGTCTTGCGGCACCTGGGTCTCGAACTGCTGAACTCCTGACCTTCCACAGCCTGCAGTTCAGCATCTTAACCACTTGAGCCACGCAGCTCCATATTACTGAGGCATTAATAAATTGTCACATTGAGCCCTGACCTGGATAGCTCTGGTAAGTCTGATCTTATCAGATCTTGGAAGCTAAGCAGGGCCAACCCTGACAACTACTTGGATGGGAGACCTCCTCAGAATAACAGCAGATGGGAGGAGAGGGGCAGCCAATAGCAAGACACCTCTCTTGTCCAATGTCCAAGCCCCACTGGGGATGCCAGCATTCAACCATGACTTTCAGCCATGCCCGTGTGCACAGGTGTGCACACACAAATACTCACAAACAAATAAATTGTCATATGACTAAATGACATATTCAGTGGTGCAGTAAATGAAAATGAGAATGTAAACAAGAGAGCCCCAATTGTTGATATAAAAAATATAAATACATATGAAAAAAAGAAAGGAAAGGGCGGGGGTGTGTGTGGGTGGCTGGGACAGCAATGGAGACCCAGTAAGTTTACCGGGATTGTGCATAACTGTTACTACTTGAGACATCTTCATAGAATATCCAACTTGTTTCTACTCAGCTAATTTTATCTTCCACAAGACTTCAGATTTATAGCTCTCTGGTGACACCTTTGGAGCCTTTTCTGAAATATTGATGCAGGGAAGGGTTTTTGCAGAGAGTGCCTTTTTATGCCGTGGGGATAAGGAGTGGGGTGGGTCCAGCCATCCTCTGTGTTGTGGTTCCTCCATCTTATGTGGCCTTTCTTCTAAATCCAGTGCCACTTACACTAGAAGGATGCTCTTTAGACTGGAGGAAGGCTCCAGGCCTAAACCAAAGAAAAAATGGGGTATAAACATTTTAATTTATAAAAACATAAATTTTGCTCAGCAGAGTATTAGGAGGTTACAATATGGCAACCAGACTTGCAAAACGGTCTTTCACCCCTATCAACTGTGGCAAGAGAATGCTTAAGATTTTTGTGTGTATGAAGTGTTGTTTGTTTGTTTTTTAACGTGGGTTCATTTTCTGTTCTCCCTCACTACACTTAAGGCTTGCAAATGCTAAGTAAAACTAGGAGTCTGTAGCTCTTTTTTGATGCACATCTAATAGACTTTGTCTCACTGTGCATCTGTCTTGGGCACAATAATAAACAGCAGAGTCGGCAGCTGTCACTGAGTTCAGCCGGAGGGAGAACTGGTTCCTGGAGTCATCTGCAGAAATGGTGGCACGACTTCGGAGAGAAGAGGCATAATATTTGTTCCCGCCATAGGGGTATATTGCTGCCACCCACTCCAGACCTTTCTCAGGAGGCTGACGCACCCAGTGCCAAGAATAACGCTGTGTAGTGATAGAGAACCCTGTCACTTTACAGACTAGATTGAGATTCTCTCCGAGTCTCAGGGTTCCGGGTCCTGAAGAGGTGAGCTGAATGTCCGAAAAGGCCCCTTGGAAAAAGAGAAAATTGCAATGAGTTCAGAGAATCATACAATTGGTGAACCAATGGTTCTAAAAGTCTCACAGAGAGCATACTCACCTCTCCGAGTAGTCACCAAGAAAAATAAAAAAAATATGTAATTAGTTTCATGATATAATTGGGAACAAAGAATGCTTCGTTTAGCAGGAAGGAAGAAGCTCTGGTTTAGGATTAGAACTGAGCTTCCTAAATGTTCAGGTTCCTTTTGAGCTCATCTTGACCCCCTGGGCTTCAAATGGGATTTGCATGAACCCCGCCTCTTTTTGATCTTTGTAATATAGTGACATTTTTTAGAAGCAGGCCTGAGTAGGAGATTGGCTTTTGGCTTTCTCCCAGTGTTAGGTGGGGGAGAGTAAGTGGATTAGATTGGTGAAGACACTGATGAATGGGTTCTCCAGTGAATTTTTATACCGGATATGAAAAGTTTGTTGAATGGTATATTAGCAGAGGGTGTTGGAGTTTCGGCCAAAATGCTAGAGTGTGACGTGTTACTTCCTGGTGACATTGTCATGCCAATGACTATGATGTGGGAGGGGGCTGTTCAGGGGTGGGTCTTCCCTTGCTGGCCAGTGGCAGATCGGACCACCCAAAATTGGGGAAACCCCACCCTGACCGGGGGTCTAACAACCTGACCCAGGTTTAATCACCAAATCTCCAAGAATTTCTCAGCGTGAAGGAAGAAGCCCTCATCTGGACTTGAGTATCCCAGATCCAAGTGTGATACTCTCACCTTTACAACACCACTGTGGGAACCCTGAAAACGGGTCTCCTGACATCTTGTCAAATCTGACCCTCTGTCTGTTAATAATAGATATAATGATTGTTTACTTAACTGAGTTATTTCTCTTCAGCCCTCTTAAGACTGATGGGTGGATACTGAATGTCTCTCTCTGCCATTTTGCTTGAAAACACCTTTCTTATCACTCTTTGTGAGAACAGAGAAGAAAGAGGCCCTTGAGGCCTAATTCACACCGATATTCCCTTCCCTTGATTTCTCTACACTTGCTTGTTGTAGAACTGGGTCCACTTCTATTATTTGGAGATGGGTAAAATCATTACCAAAGTAGAGCTCCTTAAGAGCACCTGACCACAACTGTAACACAACGATCGCTTCCTTTGCGTTGCACTAGGAAATGGATTTAGGTTTTGTGAGAGTATTGTGGTCGTTGAATTCTTGCACCCACAAAATGGCTTTGTCTTCTGGCACGTGAATGTTGCAGTTTAGCTTCTGCTGCACTCTGCCGGATGGGATTGTGAACTATGGTTTGGGAAATTCCTGGAGATTCGGGAGGGTTGGTGTCTGTGGGAGGGCGAAGTCTGGGGAGGGAGGTTTCATTTGGCAGTATAGGCCAGTTTTCAAGGGGGAGTGCCATTATTTATTTAGTTAGTTAGTTAGTTTACTTCTACTCTGTTTTTCTCACAGACATTCCAAGCTGATTATACAGTGTATGTTTATGCAGGGGAGGGGGGTGGACGCACATATTCTTGAAATGGGACTTGCAGTCTAATAAAAGCCTGGGAAGCAAGGCAGAAATGGAGAGAAGAGACTGGATTTATACCCCACCCTTAACTACCAGAAGGAGGGGCGTGGCGTCGGCTCTCTGTAATGGCGGACGCCTGCTGCTAGATCTCCGTTCCCGCCACTCTGACAAGCTCTAATTACCACCTTGGAAGCTAAGTTTTTCATCTTGAAAGACATGAATATACACTCCGGGAGTAAAAAATCGCCAAAAAAAACGAAAACGCCTGATCTCCGTTCCTTTTTAAAAAAAAACGGCACAACTGTGCCGGACGCGGCCTTGCCGACCCAGAAAACTAAAATGGCGACCGCGGCTGCTGAAATGGAAGAAGCGGAGGTATTTCTACAAGAAGACAGGTTGGTGGAACTTTTATCATCCTTGAAAGCTGATCTTAAATGCCACATTGATGAAAAAATATTACCCCTTGAGGAGCAATTGGATACCATCACCAAATCCCTACAACAAGTAGCTAATACAGCTAATATGGCTATGGAAATTGGTGTTACGCTGCAAAACGAAGTACAGTTTCTACAAAAAAAGGATGAATGGGCAACAGAAAAAATTCTAATGCTGGAATCTAAACTGAAACAGAACTCACTTAAATTCAGAGGAGTAGAAGAAAAAGAGGAGGGAAACATGGAACTGGTCACCTTTATGTCTCACTGGCTGACGGAAATTTTAAGCCCAGATGAAAAGATTGCACCATTGATAATGCGAGCTTATAGGATTGGCTCCATGCTCTCCTCTCCAAAAAAGAGACCTAGGGACATAATAGCAGAATTCCAAGATGCTAGAACGGTGAAAGCAATATTACAACTTGCGCGTAAAGAAGGTTCTCTTAAATTCAAAAATTACAAGATTCAAGTCTATCCTGATTTGCCCAGGGAAAATCTTCAAATACGAGCTGCTTTGAAACCAATCACTGCTGCTTTACGTGAAGCTAATATTCGGTACAAATGGCTCCCATCCGGTACACTTCAAGTCCATTTTCAAGGACGTAACTTTATTGCTCATGACTTAGAAAGTGGCCATCACCTCTTGCAGCAACTAAAGCTGGAACCTGTCTCTGATCCTTTGGGAAAGCGCTCAATGAAGAGGAAACTGGAATTCCAAACATCTCCAATCCGATGGTCTAAGATTCCGATTCGAAATCAACCTACCTGACTTTTGTGTTGTTTTGTTCTTTTGAAACAAAGAGGTGGATGCTAAAAAGATATAAGTATTTTTATATGGTATTATGTGGTAATTTGTTTATCTTGTTATATTCATCTTTTGCTCTTGGAAGAGTGGTGTAGAAGGGAGTTCTCAGTAGTATGTGGCTCCTATTGTTGTATATGCTCTTCTTTTTTCTTTTTTTCTTTTCTCTTGACAGATATGAAGATAATATCTTGTTTGTGGAAAGACCTTAGTGGAGGCATATGGCCCTCTCTAATTTTTAAAATGGGTCTTCTTTTTGTTTTTTTGTCTAGTAGCTTTGTTTTCATTTTCTTTATAAGAAAAATCATATCTCAACTGTACTCATATAGTATTTTAATCCGAGAGGTTTATCCATTGTGGAAGTTTTATTTTAGTGAGTTAAAGTGCATTACAGTTTGCTGGTTTGTATTACTTAATGGTCTTTACTCTTTAAAGAGAGTTGTGGTTTATAGCTTGCTGTTTATATTGTTCAAGTTTAAAAATGTTACATCAATTTTATCTGCCTGGTTGCTCAGTGTACTACATTTTCTTCAATATGTAGTGATTATTCATACAATTGTGTCCAAGCATTTAATTTGTTATTGGAGGGTGTTGATGTCCTGTTCTCTACTTCCAAATTATTACGTTTTTAAAATGTTTACTAGCTTTATAGATGGCCTCCTTGATATCTTAGGAGTTTTTCCTCATCAGAATGGAGATGAAACATTTGAACTTCTTTTTTTAATGACATGTGTGATATTGAAAGTCATTTTGTTTTTGTTGTTTCAACAGGAGCTTGGATTATTTCTCCTATTGGAGATGAGTTTATTTTTTATTTTTTTTTCTTAGATGGAAACTTCTGTGGCACCATCGACATATTAGCATAACAAATGGCAAGTAATTTGCATGTTATTTCTTGTAATGTTAGAGGTATGAATCATGTTGTTAAACACAGAAGACTGCAAGCTGCCTTGCTTAAAAATCATCCAGATATTGTATGCATTCAGGAGACTCATCTAAAACAAGACACATTAAAATTATTTAACACAGTCCAGTTCCCTTACCAATTTCATGCTGCTGGGACGTCAAAAGCTAGGGGAACAGCAATTTTAATTTCAAGCAAGGTCTCATTTACCCTAACTGCAATTCAGAAAGACCCAAATGGACGTTTTATTTTTGTTTCTGGTGAACTTGATAGCAAGTTGATAACTATAGCCGCATTATATGCACCTAATGATAATCAATTAGTTTTTATAAGAGACACACTACAAAAATTAAAATTGTTTGCAAAAGGCCAAATTATAATAGGAGCAGACTTGAATTACGTTGTTGACTTACATTGGGATAGGTCCACCACTATTTCTCGAAGGGAAAAAACTAATACAAAAACCCAACTTGTAGATATTTTATTAGAATACGAATTAGTTGATTTATGGAGACTCTGTAATCCAACAGCTAGAGATTATACCTATTTTTCAGGGACGACACCAAGTTCACACACGGATTGATTTTATTTTAATTTCTGCATCATTAAGCAGTGTCAGGACGGATGCATTAATTGGCCCTAAATTATATTCTGACCATGCATGGGTAGAAGGAACGATACAGTGGTCAATGACTAAAAAACCACCTTATCAATGGAAATTGAATCCTGCTTTACTTTTAAATGATTTTATTAAGCCAAAGATAGAAACAGTGATCAAGCATTACTTTGAAGACAATTCTAGATGTGGACTTTCTGCTGCTATGATTTGGGATGCATTAAAGGCAGTTCTCAGGGGCCACTTTATTTCATTAGCAGCCTATCAGAAAAAACAAAAAGATCTTCTTAGATCAGAATTAATTACTAAAATTAAGGAACTAGAGGACTTACACAAAAAAACAACCAGTAAAAAGGTCTATCAAAAATTACTAATAGAAAGACAAAATCTTGATAATTTAGAAGTTTCTAAAATAAAGCAGAATATCCTTTACTTTCAACAAAAGACATGGGTGAAATCCCCTAAATATTTACGACTTTTAGCACGTAGAATAAAGCCTAAGCTTTATGCTAAACCAGTCACATTACTCCGTGATGCACAAGGTAACTTATGTTCAAAACCTAATCAGATTTTGGATATATTTTGGAAGTTTTATAATAACCTATACAAGACTACGTCTCCATCGCCAGACTCAATTAAAACTTATCTTCTTGAAAAAGTTAAGCTTCCAAAATTATCTCAAGATCATAACAGTTTCTTAGATGCTCCTATTGGGAAAGATGAAGTGGAGAAGGTCATTGCTGCTTTAAAAAATTGTAAGTCCCCAGGTAATGATGGCTTGCCAGGAGAATTTTATAAAGCCTATAAGCATATTTTGTCTGACCATATAACACAACTTTGTAATGAGGCTTTTCATATTGGTACATTGCCACCTTCTTGGAATGAAGCCACTGTGATCTTAATTCCAAAACAAGGGAAAGATCTGACAGACCCTGGTTCTTATCGTCCCATTAGTTTATTAAACCAAGATGCTAAAATTTTTTCGGCTATATTAGCATCACGCTTAAGTAAAATTATACATGAATATATAAATGAAAATCAAACTGGTTTTATTCCTCAAAGAAATATGGCAGATAATATTCGCAAATCACTTAATATAATTAATTTTGGTAGGAAAAAGTCTTTAATTTCAGTGCTCTTATCGCTTGATATACAGAAAGCTTTTGATACGGTGGAGCCCTCTTATTTATATAAATTGCTGGAAGTTATGAATTTTGGTGTTAATTTTCGTACCGGTATATCATCTCTATATGCCTCACCACAAATAAAGCTTAAAATCGGTGGTGATCTTTCTGCATCTTTTCAGCCCTCAAGGGGTACTCGGCAGGGCTGTCCACTTTCACCTTTGCTTTTTGCATTATGTATAGAACCCCTAGCGATAGCGATTAGAACTAACAAACTCATTCAAGGAATTTTAATAAATGAGCATGAATTCAAAGTTAATATGTTTGCAGATGATACCGTCTTGTTTTTAACTAACCCCATCTCTTCCTTAAAATATACAATGGTAGAGCTAGATACTTTTGCTTCCGTTTCGGGTCTCCGAATTAACCAGTCAAAGACAGAAATATATCCCATTCACTTGCCTGTAGACTTAATTAATTCTATTAAAAAACAGTATTCTTTTAAATGGATACACAACTCATGGAGGCGCTTAGGTGTTGAAATCCCATTACATCTTGATAACCTATTCAAAGCAAATTTTGTTGAATTGCAACGCACAATCTCTCAACAATTAACAGATTGGTCTAAGCTGAAGATCTCCTGGCTTGAAAAGATGGATATTATAAAGGTTTTTATTTTGCCACGGTTTATTTTTTTATTTCGGACTTTACCTATTTTTATACCTATCCAAACAATTAAGAAATGGCAAAAAAAATTAAATGACTTTATTTGGGATAAGAAGACCCCACGAATATCATTTGATACTCTGTTCCGTAATCATAAGGCTGGAGGTATGGCATATCCTAATTTGTTGTTTTATCATGATGCAGCACAACTAACCAATTTGATAAAACTTTTAAATGTTCCCTTAGCTCCTGAATGGTATATAATAGAACAGACTTTTTCTCCAGGACAATTACTATCAGAGGTTATTTGGCAGTCTAGGTCACATCGTACCTCTACGTTACAAGAAAACCCTTTCTTATGGAATACTTTATTAGTTTGGGATCGCCACCGAAATAAACTTGCTCCACAAATATCTCCATTAGCTGTTTTCACCGAACAAAGTTGGTTTTTACCTGCAAATGCCAATAAAACATATAATATCTTTAGGTATAAACAGGTCAATAGAATCATAGATTTAACAAAAGATAGCAATTTGCTAAAGAAAAAAGATTTGGATACCTTACTTTCCAGCTCCGTTCCGTGGTATGCTTATTTCCAACTGAGTCATATGTTTCATTCTCCGCCTGTTCAGGAAGGTCTCAAGAGGCCTCTTACTTTTTTTGAGCAATTATTGAAACGAAAATGTTCAGGATACAAGGGCTTCATTTCTATTCTTTATGATCTATTGCTTCAAACAACTTATAATAAAGAACCATCTTATGTAAATAGTTGGACAAGAGGGGAGATATCTCCCTTACTCTAGACGAATGGTCTACTATTTGGAGCTCTAAGGCTTTTCATGATAGTAATATAATAATTAGAAGTCAATTATTCAAAACAATTTCAAAATGGTATTTAACTCCAGTTAGGGTGCACCATATCACGAAGAAGGCCTCTCCCAATTGCTGGAGAGAATGTGGTGAAAGGGGTACGTATTGGCATGTTTGGTGGGACTGTATTCCTGTGCAGAACTTTTTGGAAGACCGTTGTTTTAATTATTTCACAGATTTCTAATTATTTAATACCACTAGATCCCAAGATTTTATTATTTAATCTATGGCCCCGATTGGGTATTGAGGCCTCCACAAAAACCCTTTTGGAATATCTCTGTGCAGCAGCTAGAATGACGCTAGCAAAATCTTGGAAAAGTACTACTCCAATATCGGTTAACTCTTGGATTTTGAAAATTAGTGAATTGTGTATGCTAAATAAGATTACTGAATCTCTGAGACAAAAAAATAATGAGAATTATCAATCTAATTTTACCGCAATTTGGTTTCAATTCTTGGATTTTCTATCAGATAAGGAAGATTTTGCTTCTACACTAAACTCAATTCTTATATTGTAACAGTTGAGATGTATTTGATTATTTTACTTATCTACTTATATATATATATATTTCTTTCTTTTTTTCCTTTTTTTATTTTTCTTGTTATAGTTATATTTGTAACTAGTCTGACTTTTCTTCATTTTTTTTTTTTTTTTTACAATGTGGTTGTTATATGATATTACAGTTAAAAAATTGTTATAATGGTTATGTTTTTTGTATTGTTAAAACCTTAATAAACTGTTTAAAAAAAAAAA
>JAPDNY010000889.1:0-22594 GCA_029375565.1 Gekko gecko
TTATTTATCTGGTTTTTAAAACACTTTTCTTTCCTGAATCTCCTTGATGCAGGTTCCGATTCCAAAATAATGAAAAACTGTGGCAAGATCAAACTGAAAGAGACTAAGCTCAACCGTCTAATGGATCGTATTGTACTGCTGGTAAGCACAACTCCCTTTGAAGAGGTTGACAAGCAATCCAGGACAAGAATGTGGGAGTGAGAAGTAGGTAGTGGGGAAACGTGGTCGTAGCCATAGAGGGTCTATCATTTATTTCAGGGGTCCCCAAACTTTTTGAGCCTGCCGTCCCCTTTGGAAGTTTGACACAGTGCAGTGGCCTCAGCCACAAAATGGCTACTGCAGGAGTTGGAGCCAGCCACAAAATGGCTGCCACAAAATGGCTGCTGCAGGAGGTGGAGCCAGCCACAAAATGGCTGCCACAAAGTGGCTGCTGCAGGAGTTGGAGCCAGCCACAAAATGGCTGCCACAAAATGGCTACTGCAGGAGTTGGAGCCAGCCACAAAATGGCTGCCACAAAATGGCTGCTGCAGGAGGTGGAGCCAGCCACAAAATAGCTGCTGCCACTGACCTTCAGTCACCAAGTGAAGATCCTTATGCTATGGTGGCAGCTGCTGCCAAACGACATGTTAAAAAATCTGTACCACCAATCAAACCTCCAATGGCTGATGAAAAACTTTCCTGGGCAAAAGCCCCACCTGGCCCTGCCCCCAAACACTTAGTGGGCACCAGAAAAAGTGCTGACTGGTACCATGTATGACGGACCCCTGCTTCTTCTTTACTGTGAGGCAGATTTTCCCACTAAAACACTGTTCCCCACTCTGACTGAGCAGCCTCTTAGTAGCGTATTTTAATGACAGAATTATAACTTTCTGCATGTCCCACCCTGTGATTGAGAAGTTATTTGGCCTTTGCCCAGGCCAGAGATTTATTGTAGTTAAGCAGGAGCCCTCTTATAAATCCCTTTGGAAATGGCACTTGACATGAAGTAAAGTTCAAACAAGAATGTTGATTTTATTGAACAGGTACAGTAGGGTTAGGAATAGGCAGGGGATGAAAAGTTGAGGTAAATTTTGATGTTTATATAAATTATAATATCTTGAACAGGCAACAGAATTTAGTTGAAATTCATTTTCTTAGGCTGCGTTCAGACGGCCAGTCAATCCCGCCATGAGCCCTCCTAAAATTTTATCCCGATTTTTTTAATCCAGCCTAGCACGACCAGACACCCCCCGTGAAATAGCCTCACCGCGCGTTGTTCCCGCCGTGATTTGTCTGCACGGCATTCACCGACGATTTTTTAAAAAAGTTTTGTACATGCGCATAGGCAAGGCTGCGCCTCCCATCGTGGTAACATCTTGTCCCTAAAATAAATAAGCATGAATATTACATTCCTCGTAGCGCTTATCGCTGAATGCGTTTCCTCGTTAAAGCGCAAATAGGATTTCATTTTTTAAAAAATTGCGCCCCTGTCGGCTCGGTCTGACGTCAGACTGAGCCGACGGGAGGCTGTGCACGTTAATGGAGTGACCAAACGGAAGAGAAGTCTGCAGTTGTTGCACGGGTAAGCGAAAACCCTACACAGAAACTGCTTCTTTTTAAATCAGGATTGGAGGCGCAGCAGAATGGGATGCCTACGGGACCGGAATATTTCCCAGATGTTTATGTCTGGTCGTGCATTTTTTTTTTGAAACAAAATTTTTATTGGGATATATTCAACATTTCCAATCACGTTACCAATACAGTTTCCAAAAGAAGATCCCAATCCCCCCACCCCCTAATAGGCTTCCAACACTGCTAATAACAAACAAAAAAAAAATTATAAGGCAATCAAGCTTAGACTTAGATACATCGACAAACCAGGTAACATATTTAAATTGTATATAACCTCTACAATTTCAACATATAATATATAACAGTACATACAGTTCAAAATTCATTTCACTTCTCGTTCAATATCCGTACGTATCCAAATTATATATTTTCCCCTTCATTCTATATTCAGTTTCTAGATACAGTTTCAATCCTTCCCAGTCTTTTAGGTACTGTTCTGCCATTTGTCCATTTAATTTCTTTGTCATTTTGTCCATTTCCGCTAAAAATAACAATTTCCTCAACCAGTCATGTATATCTGGTACCTTCTCCATTTTCCAATGCTGAGCAAAGGCCATTCTCGTCGAAGTAATCATGTACCATAACAGTGTCCTTTTCTCTTGTGGAATTTTTTCCATTGTCAAACCGAGGAGAAGAAGTTCTGGCTTTCTCTCAATTGGGATTTTCAATATTTTCTGCATCACACAATGTATATTAGACCAGTATGCTTTCACTTTATCACATGACCACCACATATGGTAAAAGAACCCTCTACTTTTTTACATTTCCAACATTTATTACTCAAGTTCTTATCCATGCTAATATTAGCAATCTTTTTTGGTGTCATGTACCATCTATACATCATCTTATAGCAATTTTCTTTTACATTGATACAAGTAGACATTTTAAAAGATCTTTTCCACAAAAATTCCCATGATTCCATAGAAATTTCTTTGTTCATATTTATGGCCCACTTTATCATTTGTTCTTTAACGGTTTCATCCAAAGTATATACAGTCAACAAAGTTTTATACATTTTTGATATCATTTTCCGTTCTTTTTTCAACCATATATTCTCAAAATCATCATTCATAGCTCTAAAACCAAACTCTTTACAGTCTTTTTTATAGATGTCCCTTATTTGACAATATTGTAGCCAACCATACTCAAATTCTAATTCATTATTTGGTTTTAAAACATATTTTTTCCCTTCTTTTTGCAACAATTCCTGATACTTCAACCAGTCATTACCTTTATGTTCTGAAAACAAATGTATAACTGCAGCTGGAACAATCCACAGAGGCCTTTCATCCGAAATGTATCCTTATAACTGGTCCATGCATCAAACAGTGTCCTCCTTACATAATGATGCTTAAACATAGAGTCAGCTTTATTTTTCCCATACCAAAGATAGGCATGCCAGCCAAATCTGCAATCGTGCCCCTCAAGAGCTAAAAGTTTTCTGTTTTCCAAATTTACCCATTCAGATAACCAAGACATACATACTGCTTCATGATACAAACGCAAATTCGGGACTTGGAAGCCACCTCTGTCTTTAATATCATACATTATCTTCATTTTAATTCTTGGCTTCTTCCCTGCCCAGATAAACTTAAAGATTTCTCTTTGCCATTTTACCAACACTTTACCATCTTTAACAATTGGTATTGTCTGAAACAGAAACATTAACCTGGGCAGTACATTCATTTTAATAACGGCAATTTTTCCAAGAAGAGATAACCTTAGTTTTTCCCATTTTTCTAAATCACTCTTTATCGAACCCCACAGTTTTTCATAATTATTCTTGAACAAATCTATATTTTTCATTGTAATTTCAACTCCCAAATACTTAACCCTTTTAACCACTTCACATTCTGTCACATTTTGTAACATTTGTTGCTTTATACCAATCATATTTTTACACAGTATTTTAGATTTATTTTTGTTGACGTAAAACCCAGCAAGATCACCAAACTCTCTTACTTTCTCAAATACCTTAGGCATATTATTAACAGGATCTTCAACAATAAACATGATATCATCCATAAATGCTCTTAATTTAAATGAAAAACCTCCAATATTCAAACCTTTTATATTAACATCATCTCTGACCGCTTGTAGCAAAATCTCCAAAATCCAGATAAATAACAATGGTGACAGGGGACAACCCTGTCTAGTACCTTTTCTTACCTGGAACATATCTGTTGATTCTGCATTGACAATCACCGAAGCTTTTGTTCTTTATATATCGATTGAATCATTCTTGTAAATTCTACGCCCATCAAAGATTTCTCAAGCACTTTAAACATAAATTCCCAATTCAAATTATCAAAGGCCTTCTCTGCATCCAAAAATAAAAAGGCAACTTCTTTTTCAGGGTGTTTATCATAATACTCAATTGCGTCCAAAACAACCCTCATATTATCTTTAATTTGTCTATTTGGTAAAAAACCAGCTTGGTCTTCGACAATAGTATCTTTCAAAAACTTTTTAAGGCGCTCTGCCAATATTTTTGCAAATATTTTATAATCGTTGTTCAATAATGAAATGGGCCGGTAGTTTTTAACATTTGTTAAATCTTGCATTTCTTTAGGGATTAAGGTGATTGCAGCTTCATTCCAGGAGTCTGGGATCTTTCCTGTCTTTCTAATTTCATTTAAAAGAATCTCCAACACCGGGACCAAATCTTCATGAAATTTTTTATAAAATTTAGCTGAAAAGCCATCCGGGCCTGGAACTTTAGAGATTTTTGCCTCGGCTATTGCTTTACTAATTTCGTCTTTAGTTATTGCAGCATTTAAAAATGTTTTCATTTCAGGGTTTGGTTGTATCAAGTTAGCTTTGGATAGGTAATCCAACATTTTTTGAGGATCTGCTTGCTTCGATTGAAAGAGAGTCGCATAGTATTTAAAAAATTCCCTTTTAATTCCTCCTGGGTCTGAAATCTCTTTATTTCCATCTTTCAAACAAGTGATTGTTTTATTCTCTCTTCTTTTCTTTAATTGCCATGCTAAATATTTGCCAGGTTTATTTGCACCTTCAAAGGATTTCTGTTGCAGTTTTTTCAAGTTCCAAAATACTTCTTTATTCAACCTTGCCTCATATTGCTCCTTAGAATCCTCAATTCTCTCAAAATCTTCTTTTTACCAGGCCTTTTCTTAAGTTCTGTTTCTTTTTTTCCGAATGTTTTCCATAATTTCTTTGTCTATCTTCATTTGTTGTTTCCTTTCATTATTATTAATTGCAATCAGGTGTCCTCTCATCACAGCCTTGTAGGCTTCCCATACCGTTTGCGTCTGTACACTTTTATTTAAGTTCAATTGAAAGTATGTTTGGGTTTCTGTCCTTATTTTATCCACAATATTTTGCTTGTCCAGCAAATCTTCGTTAAGTCGCCATCGGAATTTTTTCCTCTTAACATACGTTGACCATTTTATCGGACTGTGGTCAGAAAGAATCCTAGGTAATATCTCAATTTTGCGTGTTTGCAAGATTAAATTCTCTGTCATCCACATCATATCTATCCTGGAAAAAGATTCGTGTCTCGATGAATAAAAAGAGTACTCTCTATCTCTGGGATGTTTAATTCTCCAAACGTCTGCCAAGTGTTCATGTTTAGTCAATTGGAAAAAGACTTTAGGAAGTTTGCCCATGGCCTCAATTCCTTTTTTTGATTTTCTATCAACAACATTGTCAACAGTACCATTAAAATCGCCCATTAAAATCGTTTGCTCATAGGTCAACTGTCGTAATTGTTCCCACAGATCCTGAAAAAAGTTTTCTTTTGCCCCATTGGGAGCATAGAGATTAACAATTAATGTCTTTTTATTCTGCAGCACAACTTCTACTGCCAAAAATTTCCCTTCATTGTCTTTAAAAATTTCTTTTGGTTCCAACTCTTTTTTAATATATGTAACAACTCCTTTTTTTCTTTTGAGAGGAGAGTGAATAAAATTCCTCTCCTAATCTTTTTTGAATCAAAAATTTGGCATCTGATTTTTTAATATGTGTTTCTTGCAAGCAAACAATATCACATTTCTGTTTTTCCAACCAGAGTCTGACATTTTTCCTTTTTTGGGGTGAATTCAGTCCATTAACATTCCATGAAATTATTTGACTCTCCATGTTGATTCTGTAATTATTTATCAGAGTCTTTAAAATTGTCATTGATGAATCTGGTCATTTGGTCAACTGACTTGATGGTGACTCTCTTCTGCTTGAATGAAAAACTGACACCTTTAGGAATTTCCCATCTATATCTTATGCCCTCTGTTTTCAGCTTGTCAATCAGATCTTTAAAAAGTCGTCTATCCTGAAGCATCGCTCTGGGTAGTTCCTTTAGGACCATGATTTTCTTGTTGTCAATTGTGAAGTCATCCTGAAATTGTTGCTTAAACAAATCTTCCTTCAGCTTCTTACATATAAACTGGACAATTACATCTCTAGGTAATTTTTTCCTTTGCGCAATCGCAGAATTGACTCTGTATACCACATCAATCTGTGCCGCCACTCTCTCCTCTTCCATTTTCAAAAAATCTGCAACAGCATCTACCATGACTGAATGGATGTCCTCATTCTTGTCTTCAGGGATCCCCCTGAATCTCATGTGGTTAATCATTGCATTATATTGGACCATCACATTCACTTTATCTGTTTCTAAAGTGACCTCAGCTATATTAGATGCTACTCCCTTCACCCTTACATCCATCTCATCTGCTCTTTTGGTCAGCGTCTGTATCTCTTTTGTAATTCCAGACATTTCTTTTTCAACTCTGTTACTTCTGTTATTACAGTCTTTTCCAACTTCAGAATCGCGTCCATCACTCGTTTCTCCATAGCTTCCATCATGCCCTGTAGCTTTTTTCCTCTTTCCCAGCCATTTTCGGGGAGGACCAAGTATTTGCCCTCTGTCGCTGCCGCAGGTCGTAAGCCGTTGTTCAAAGTTTTCCCTTCAGCTCACTCTAAGTCAAAGTCCTTCTTGTGCCCACCTAAATCGCACTAGTTTTACTTTTTATATTGAGTCTTTCGTTTAAAATCAAAAATTTTTTTTCTGACCTTCCCAAAATGGCGGGCGCAATTTCTCTATGGTAAATGGCTCTTCCGGGTACTCACTTCCTGTCCGGCAGTTTGGATGGTCCCCCTTGTTCCTGATTTCTTCCCTTCTTCCGGCCTCCTTGGTCCTCTCTAGGATGATTACTTGTCTGTTCTGAAGTCACTTCCTGTTTTGCCGATTTCTGCTGCAGCAGCTACAGTACTTTTCCACTGCAGTTCTCGCGGAGTTACTGTTAGTTTCTATTTTAAAGTCAATAATCTGACCGCAGGAATGATCAACAATTCGGCTTTTTGGCCTTTTTTAGCTGTTTAACTGCACTTTTTCCGCTCCAATGTTAGTACAACAGATACAGCACGATCATGTGCTTCATCGGATGTTGTTTATTTTCGGCCGAAACGCGTCTCCGGTGAGCAATTTTAAAAAGTTACCTTCAAAGTCCGTGTCTTGTTATAGCAGTGTTTCCTTGATATCAGTTTCCGTAGAATGTCTTGGAGGTCTGGGTCATGTGTTCTTATGTTGAGAATCCAACTCGGTGGGGTCTTGTAGAGATTTTCCGAAGTGCCTTCTCTGGGGAGGGGATCAAGGCTGGTCGCGGCGCTCTTTAAAGCCCCGCTATCAGCCGATCTCAACTCCTCTCTCGGGCCAGGCTCTCTGCCAGTCACCCCCCTGCCTGGGGGGATCTGCGGTGGGCTATTTGAAGCCCACCCTGTCGTCAAGACCCTCCGTTTGCTCTGGGAGCTCTGCGAGCAAGCCAGAACATGTCAGGACGCCATGAATCCCAGACCGGAAGCCTCTGGTCGTGCATTTTTGATCCGCTAGGGAGTCGTTCCTATGGCGGATCAAAAGATCCGTCTGAACGCACCCTGAGTGATTCAGTCCTTAACTATGAGAGGTTTGTTGGTCTTGGAGATTTTGTTCAGCAGCAGTGTGTCTTAATAACTTTCATATAACTATCTGAGTTTCCTGGAAGTTAGTTCTAAGTACTAAATTAGTATTATTAAATACTTCCCTTGTGGGATTATAACTTTCCCTCCCTCTTGAGGCGTCTAAGACCATTTCCTTTTTACACAAACCAGGGGTCCCTTCTGAGTTGAAACTATGGAATAAATAGATTAGACATATCCTCCTCTTTCTAGGAGCTAGGGTTGCCAGGTCTGGGTTGGAAAATACCTGGAGACTTTGGGGCTGGATCCATGAGAGGGTGGGGTTTGGGGAGGGGAGGGGAGAGGCCTCAGCATGGTATAATGCCATAGAGTCCACCCTTCAAAGCAGCCATTTTCTCCAGGGGAGCTGATCTCTGTCAGCTGGAGATCACTTGTAAAAGCAGGAGATCCCCAGGCCCCACCTGGAGGCTGGCAACCCTACTAATAGCAATAATCCTTTTCTGTTTGGCTAGACTGGCAGTTTCCAACCTCCTCTCCAGTCTCTTCTGTCAAACTTAAACCCCAGTTCTGGAGACTCTGAATAAATGGAATTCAGCTAGGGCTGACACTTTTAAGTTCTAATTTCTGAACTTTCCCTCAAATGTGATGGTACACAGTAAAGGCAAGGAGTGGTGTCCCTTCATTTCCCAAGGGAACTTGACTGTTTCCCTCAGACCAGCACAGACACGCTCCTCCTGACTGGCTATTGCCAAGCCAAAGTCCAAATGACTACTGACTCCTTCTGACAAGACTGGCATGACTTTTGAAAGCTCTTCTCAGCCGGTGCTGACCAGTGGGGATGCATGCAGGCAGCAGCCTGTCAGTCAACCTGTGCTTTACAGTGAGGCATTAACCCCTAATCTCCCAGCTCTCTGAATCTGATGCACTAAGCATCCTGGTTTGGGAGGTCAGTTCCTCACACCATAGTGCCCATGCACACCACATTGGGAACCCATGACTTTCTTATCCGTCTATGGCACTGTTTGATCCAGCTCTTTGCTTCCGAATTAGCTGTTTAGTGAAATTAGATATATCCTGCACCCATGATCAGAGAACTCCAGGAGTCTTACAGACTGATAAAACACACACACATCCCATTAAAATATCAAATTATCATAAAATATAAAACATGTGATGCAAATATCAAAAGCCTATCACTCAGACAACAAAACAGTCACCACAACACCAACCCGAGATTCACGTAAAAGCTGGAAGCATCGAGGCATCAGCAGAGAGGAGGGCATAAGCTAGCAACCCTCCCCCAGTCAAAGTCCAAGCAAGTCACCAAATCTACCAAAAGCCCTGGTTGAACAAAAGCTGCCTTTACTAGCTGCCAGCTCCAGCCAATCAGCAGGGGAAAAGACAATCCAAAAGTGAGGTCCAACAGCTGAAAAGGCCCTAATTCTGTTCGTAGTCCATATAGAAACTTTTCAAGAACACTTTCAACCGTGACTTGGATAGCCCAGGTAAGCCAGATCTCACAAGATCTCGGAAGCTAAGCAGGGCTGGCCCTGGCTATTATTTGGATGGGAGACCTCCAAGGAATTCCAGGGCCGTGATGCAGAGGCAGGTGATGGCAAGCCACCTCTGAACATCCCTTGCCTTCAAACCTCACTAGGGGTTGCCGGAAGACAGGGCTAAATAAATAAATACATAAAGTTTTGATTTTGTTTTTTAAAAAAGACCACCACTTTCAGTCTGAAGCACCGCAGTCCGTGGGAGCTCCCCCCACATGATTTCTTGGCCTGTTGGATGAGCTTAGGCTCCTGTTTCCCCTTTTCCTCACTGCAGATCTCCCTGGCGCTCATACTGACTTCGTTTGGCCTTGCGGTGGGCTCTGGGATCTGGGTGACCAAGTTCCGCCAGGAGCACAACTACCTCTCCGTCTTCTACACTGACATAAGCGCTGCCAAGCACGCCTTCTATGCCTTCTGGGGGTTCATCATTCTCCTGAGCTTCGTGCTGCCGATGGCCATGCTTATCACGTATGTTTCAGCAGCCCCTCCGCTTGCCACGCAAACGGGATGGTACTAGTAGATCACTTGGAAGGGGTTGCCGTTCAAGCTGGCCACGCAGGATCTTCCCAAACAGAATGTCAATTCCCAGCAGTGCCTCCGTTTTCATCGGTGAGCTCTTTCTGGCCACTGTCAAATGATTAGGCTTGCCGTTTGCTCCAGCCATACTTGGCACCAGTGTTCCCCCGAAGTTCCACAGAGCAAAAATTCTGCCTTGTGAGCAAAAAAAAGCTAGTGGCATTAAAGTTGTGAGTGAGTGTACATTTGACTATTGCATACATTAGTTTTTTAGGAGATTATTTCCATAACCTTGTAAAAATCTCAGAACGAATTCTTTTAAATTATATTAAAACTATATTTTAAGAATAATTTAAACATTGTAAGAGAACACAGAATCAAGTCAAATTTTATTCTAGAAAATGTTGTCCTTTATGCAGGTAGATCATGCCTCTGGAGAACAGGTCTACCTGCCCCGTTCCACTATATCTGGCCTCCAAAGAACAGATCTACCCACCTGTTCCACTATATTGGTAGACCTGGCCACAGACCGTCGCCCTGCACTGAGCCCTAGAAAACATACCAGCACTTGGGGGAGGACTCTTGCAGTCTACTTTGTTTTTTTTTTTAGTGAAATATGACAAATTTACAGGTCAAGTATAACAGAAGTGGAACAATCACTGTCAGAAAATGTTGTCCTCCAACTCCAAATGTTATCAGCCTGCCCAAACTACTTCTTTATTCAAATATTTATATCTCACTTTTCCTGTGACTCAAGGCAGCTTTTAGATCACACTGAAAATCATAATTATTTATTATTTAATATATGGGTGTACAAAAAAAATTATATTTTTTCCTGCTCCATTATAGCCTATGGGGACTATAATGGTCAATGGGCCCCATAGGCTATAATGGAGAATTGATCTGAAGGTTTCTGGGGCTCTGGGGGAATTGTTTTTTGTGGAAGAGAGATCAAATTTTCAGGATAGCTGCTGGTTCTTCTCCTCAAAAAACCCTCCAAGTCCCAAAAGATTGGACTGGGGGGTCCAATTCTATAGGCCCCAGAAGGAGGTGATCCGAGGTTTGTGAGCAACCAGGTAAAACTGTATGCCAGTGCCCCCTAGTGCAGCTTAGAGGGAACACTGGGTAGCACACCGCCCTTGGCCCCAGTCTCCTACTTGCTCGATGATTTGAGGAGTGGCAGAAAAAATGGGATGGTGTTGATGATGATGCTCTAGGGATTTCCCCAATCACAATGGTACAGACCATAGAAGATTGTAGGGACTTATGGAGCATCCCCCAGATGCAAGGTCAAATTCTTTGAACCTCTACCCAGAAGTGACACCACATCCTCTGAGAAACTCTAAAAATCCCCCCAGTCTCTATGGCATGTGACACTCCACCCTCCCCACGCTCTGTGCCCAAATCCATCAGTGTTTGCCATACCAATGGCAGTGATATGATTATCCCCACACAATGTGGGTAGAGCTGATCTTTCTGCTGACTCTTCTTTAATATAACACAGGTATGGTGTCCTTTTTTAAATTAAAAAATACCATTTCAGATTAGAGAAGAGCCCATTTTTCCATATTGTGTTTGTTTGGTGAGAGCCAGTTTGGTGTAGTGGTTAGGAGCGTGGACTCTGATCTGGGAGAACCGGGTTTGATTCCCCACTCCTCCACTTGCAGCTGCTGGTGTGATCTGAAGTCAGTCACAAGTTATTTCAGAGCTGTTCTGTCAAGAGGAATTCTCTGTCAGAGCTCTCTCAGCCCCACGTACCTCGCAGGGTGTCTGTTGTGGGGAGGGGAAGGGAAAGGAGATGGTAAGCCGCTCTGAGACTCCTTCAGGGAGTGAAGGGTGGGGTATAAATCCAGTCTCTTCTCTTTCTTGTTGTTCCAGACTCTTTCCCTCTCTGCCATGCGTACTGCTACTCAGTAATTCCTGGTGGATTTGGAGGTTTTCTAAGATAAAATCTGGAATTGGCATTCCACCCCGCCATGTTCCCAATGCACACTTTCACAGCGGAACAGTTAGAAGATTGTTTCCTGCTAACTGACATTGATGGCCACGTCTCTTATAGAGCTTCCCTGTTTGCCTTTGTGGCAAAGAAGATAAGGTCCAAGGCAGTGCTGAAAGGGGCAGTTTTTTAGATATTGTAGCTTTATATATTTTAACCTGTATAAATCACTATGGTTTTATCTGTTCCCTGTTTCCTGTGGTTTTACCAAATCTTGTGGTGGCCAATGGCTAGACACAATAAAGTACTACTACTACAGACTGACGTGGCTGCCCCCTGGAACTTTCAAAGAGGTTACACATGACCTTTCCTGATATGATCCTACAACGAGCTCCCCCTCTACATCCTGCCTTTCCCCACAATGGGGACCCAAAGCAACCAACATCATTCTCTCCTCCTCCATTTTATCTTCACAACAACCCTGGGAGGTAGATTACGTTGAAAGTGTGTGACTGGCCCAAGGTCACCCAGCAAGCTTCCGTGCCAGAGTGGGGATTTGAACCTGGGTCTCCCAGATCCTAGTTACTAAATTTTTAATGGATTCTAGACTGGCAAATGTTCTTTTCTTAACTAAACTTAGAACAGCTTGTGAAAAACATCTTACCTAATATGACTATCCTCTCCGGCTCAAATGCTTCCTTTCTCCCTTTTATTCCTAGCTGGGATTGACTGGTGCCATCGAAGACCTGTAGGTCAGAGGGGAGAGGGAGAGGGGGACAGAGAGAGAGAGAGAGAGAGAAGTGATGCTACATACGGATGCCACCAAGATCCTTTGGGGGCAGTGTTCTGCTGAAGCTTGCATGGGTTCTGGCATTTGGTTAAAAGTACTATACAAAGGCCGAGGACAGACTGGCAATTTGCCGCGGGATGGGACCCGGGCTGACAACGACTCAATATCGGATTAAATGGAATGTTCACACAGGCACATCTGCCTGGCGTCCCCCACCCGTAGCCTACCGGTGCTCTCGCACTTCACTGCTGGATTAAAAAAATGCCTGATAAAAGCTGGCGCAAATCTTGAAAGCCTGCGTTCGTCGCACGTTTCTCCGCTTCCGGGGAGTCTGAACGCGCAGCCGAAAAGCCGGGAGCAACCCGCGTTGGACATGAGGCAGCAGCGGTGTGATTGGTCGCGCTCCGCTCCACCGCCCAATGTGGTGCCGGCGTTGCAGGGCAAAAAAAAAATCGGCAAAATACGCTTATGCGCATGAACGCATGAGCGCTCATGCGCTCATGCGCACATACACCCACAGCCGAATTAATGGGGAAACGGCAAATATAGCACGCCTCTGGTGCGGCATTCTGAATGCTCCCGCGCGCCTCCGTCCCGTATCTTCCGGCAGAGGCCCCCGCTGTGTGGACGGGAAAACCCGATATCGTTTACTCTGGGTTTTTTTTGCCACGACTGGCTACCGGGGCAAATTGCCAGTCTGTCCTCGGCCAAAGAAGAATCTTGATACCTCTGAACATGCAAATTCAACTCGGTTTATTTATTCATTTATTTACTTTATTCGACTTATATCCCGCTCCTTTCCCCTCAAGCAGGGCTCAGGGCGATGGCATCTTTCCCCTAATGTTTTACCAATGAATATATCCCTTTATTCTTTCTTTATTTACTTCCTCTACATCCTGCCTTTCTCCTCTGTGGGCACCCAAAGCAGCTGTGGGCACCCAAAGCAGCTGACATCATTCTCTCCTCCTCCATTTTATCCTCAGAACAACCCTGTGAGGTAGATTACGTTGAAAGTATAAGACTGGCCCAAGGTCGCCCAGCGAGCTTCCACGGCAGAGTGGGGATCTGAACCTGGGTCTCCAGATCTTGTCCAGCACTCTGCCCAGGCATTACACTACACCAATTCTCAGTATATACACATTAAATGTCTGGAAGGAAGAGATGTGCCTGACCTGAAGGAACAGAAGTGTGTGGGGACATGCACTTTCAGAAACAAAACTGGAACAAAGTAGTATTCCATCCTAACACATCAGTTCCAGAGGAGACCAGGCCATTCAGAACTCAAAAATCTGGTGAGGCAAGGAGAATTTCTGGAGCATCCCTTTCCAGGACCCCCAGATACTGTACTCTTTCTTTAAACCCCCAGTCTCCTGGCAACGGTAGACATTGGCACATCGATTCAAAACTGGCCATGTTGGCCTTCTGAAATCCATATCTTAGTTCTGGCCAGGAGGTGGATACTCAAACCACACTTAGGAGCATAAGAGAAGCCATGTTGGATCAGACCAATGGCCCACCCAGTCCAATACTCTGTGTTCACACAGTGGCCAAAACCTAGTTGCCCTCAGGAGGTCCATCAGCGGGGCCAGAACTCCAGAAGCCCCCCAAGCACCAAGAATACAGAGCATCACTGCCCCAGACTGAGTTTTCCCTCTATACCTTGTGGCTAATAGCCACTGATGGACCTCTGCTCCAGATGTTTATCCAGTCCCCTCTTGAAGCTGTCTATGCTTGTAGCTGCCACCACTTCCTGCGGCAGTGAATTCCATGTGTTAATTACTTTTTGGGTGAAGAAATGTTCCTTGCATAATTGACGCTGTTTCTCTTTCCCTAGTTTTGAGTTCATCTACCTGGTCAATAGCTGTTTCATCAACTGGGATTTGGAAATGTATTACGCGCCCAAAGATATGCCTGCCAAGGCAAGGAGCACCAGTCTGAATGACCAGCTGGGACAGATCCAGTACATCTTCTCCGATAAGACAGGCACCTTGACCCAAAACATCATGACTTTCAAGAAATGTTGCATCGACGGGAAGATATATGGTAGCGTTAAGTCACGGAGATGGCTGGGATTAAAAAGGAAGGGGGCTGTACTGGAGCAGGGGATTGGGTTTTACATGGCACACGATTCTCTGCAGGTGGTGCTGGTGGGCGCCACAAAACCATTGGGAGGGGCTATGCAAAGACTTGGCCCAGGTTAGCCTGATCTTGTCAGATCTTGGAAGCTAAGCAGGGATGACCTTGGTTAGTACCTAGATGAGACACCACTAAGGAAGAACAGGGCTGCTACCCAGAGGCAGACCATTGCGAACCACCTCTGAACATCTCTTGCCTTGAAAACCCCATGGGGTCGCCATAAATTGGCTGTGGTCTGATGGAACTTTCCAACACTAGGCAGGGGTTATGGATACAGTATCACCCGTCCCTCCCCTCTCCTCTGCCGCAGAATGCAAAGTATCGCAAGAAGCCAATCCCACTTAACATAGGTTGAAAGAGGAGTTATAGGGAGAGATGGTTTTCAATCTCTTCCCTGCTGTTTCAGCCTGAAAAATCTGCTTTGATTTTGCTTCTCCCCTGAGCAAACCGATTGCACAAGATGGATGGCCGACGTGTGAGTCTATCTGTAGCAGGAGAAAAGAGTAAGAATCTGGAAGCAGCTGAAAAACTGACAAAATTTGCGGCAGGCTATGGTGACCTTTCGTGAGCACCTGAAAAACTGAGCAGTGACTCACAGAAGGTCACTCTCTGCCACAGATCTTGTTAGTCTTTAAGGTGCGACTGGATTCTCACTCTTCCCAATTGCACCAGTCTTTGTTTTCATTTATTTTCTGTTTCAGAAATTCCTTCTGTGAAATGAACATAAGAACATAAGAACATAAGAGAAGCCAATGTTGAATCAGGCCAATGGCCCATCTAGTCCAACACTCTGTCACACAGCGGCCAAAATATACCAGGTGCCATCAGGAGGTCCAGCAGTGGGGCCAGGGCACCAGAAGCCCTCCCACTGCTGCCCCCTCCAGCACCAAGAATAGAGTGCATCACCTGCCCCAGACTGAGAGTTCTCATTCTATACCCTGTGGCTAATAGCCACTGATGGACTTCTGCTCCATATGTTTATCTAATTTCCTCTTGAAACTGTCCATGCTTGCAGCTGCCACGACCTCCTGTGGCAGTGAATTCCATATGTTAATCACTCTTTGGGTGAAGAAGTATTTCCTTTTATCTGTTCTAACCCGACTGCTCAGCAATTTCATAGAGTGCCCACGAGTTCTTGTATTGTGAGAAAGGGAGAAAAGTACTTCTTTCTCAACCTGCTCAATCCCATTCATAATCTTATAAACCTCGATCATGTCACCCCTCAGCCGTCGTTTCTCCAAGCTAAAGAGCCCCAAGCATTTTAACCTTTCTTCATAGGGAAGGTGTTCCAACCCTTTTATCATTCTAGTTGCCCTTCTCTGCACTTTTCCCAATGCTATAATATCCTTTTTGAGATGTGGTGACCAGAACTGTACACAGTATTCCAAATGAGGTCGCACCAATGATTTATACAGGGGCATGATGATACTGGCTGATTTGTTATCAATTCCCTTCCTAATAATCCCCAGCATAGCGTTGGCCTTCTTTATTGCAGCTACACATTGTGTAGACATTTTCAGCGAGTTATCCACTACGACTCCAAGATCTCTCTCTTGGTCAGTCTCTGCCAGATCAGACCCCATCAACGTGTATTTATATTTAGGATTTTTGGCTCCAATGTGCATCACTTTGCACTTGGCCACATTGAACCCCATTTGCCACGTTGACGCCCACTCACCCATCCTCAACAGATCCCTTTGGAGTGCCTCACAATCCTCCCTGGTTTTCACCACCCTGAACAACTTCGTGTCATCTGCAAATTTAGCCACATCACTGCTTACTCCCAATTCCAAATCGTTAATAAACAAGTTAAATGTATGCCTGTGTGGAAAAGGCTCAGACCTGGATGGCCCAGCCCAGCCTGATCTCATCAGATCTCGGGAGCTAAGCAGGGCTGGCCCTAGTCAGTACCTGGATGGGAGACCACCAGGGAAGCCCAGACAGGCAATGGCAAACTACCTCTGTCAGTCTCTTGCCTTGAAAACCCTAGGGGGTTGCTGTAAGTCACTTGGGACTTTATGGCACTTTACCTAAGCATGCCTAGAGAAGATTTAATATGTTGTCGAAGGCTTTCACGGCCAGAGTTCATTAGTTGCTGTAGATTTTCCGGGTTGTGTGGCCGTGGTCTTGGCGTTGTAGGACCTGATGTTTCGCCAGTAGCTGTGACTGGTATCCTCAGAGGTATAACACAGAAAGAAGGAGTACTCTCTGTGTCAAGGTGAGCAGAAAACTGATAGGCAAGTAATTTATTTCTACCTTGGAAGGTGGGGTAGGGCTGAGTCAATTATCTAGTGTAGTTCTCCAGGCTATGAACATGCTAATGGAGGAGCTTTTCTGAGGAGACCCTTTTGTCTTTGGATTGTTTCCTGATGAGGTTTGAGGAGGTTCTTTTGTGCGTGGAATGGCTATTGAAACTCTAATCTTATCTGTAGTGCTTTGCCAGCTGTAGAGCATTTTGTGTTTTTCAGGACAGGAAACCATGCCCTATTTATTTTTAAACTCTCTTCTTTCCTGTTGAAATTGTGTTTATGTTTATGAATTTCAATGTCTTCCCTGTGTAATCTGACATGGTAATTGGACGTGTTGTCCAGCCTTTCAGTGTCTTGGAACAAAATGCTGTGTCCCGTTTGGGTAGAGGTAGAGAAGTTTGTTGTCGTTAGCCACATCCCAAGTCATTGCAAGTTAACAATGCCACTCTTCATAGAGGATAAAGAATAAGCTTTCGATTTAAATATTAAATTTCTGGTCATTGTTGTTGATTCCCTTTATTTGTATTAGAGAAGTACACCTCTGGATTATGCCCTTAATATATTTCCCTCTTTTCAAAAATATTTGCAGGTTCGAACAAGAGTAGCGACAGCAACCCGATGGTATGTGAAACATTCCTGCCTCAAATGGGAGGGGTGGTTTAAGGAGAAGGGCTGGCAGGAGCGAGAGACAATAGGGGATCTGTAGGGCCTGTATGAAGCTGACAGAAGGGGCAGGAGGTTTACAGACACTGGGAGGAAGTCGACCTCTGTGCAATCCACTAAGGGGTTTCCAGCTTCACCTCTGGAATGCAATAAACAGCTGCAGAACAACAACGCACTGCACAAATGATGTGAATAAAGTGCCCAAAAGTATGCAAACAAATAACTCTCTTTGGCCCCGGTCACACAGAGCATTTGCCCCGCTGAAGGCACGGTAGCCCTGCAGAGTTTCCGGGCATGATCACACTGGCACATCTGGGAGGCATAGCACTCCCGTGGCCAACGCGCGGCTTCCTGCCGAAGATGCAGAGTAAAAAACTACCAAGGAAGGAGCACTAGTTTCTGGAAAACACAGGGCAAAGGCGGGCGTCTGATCGCGGGAGCGCCAGTATCCTGTGGCATCCGGCGCCCGCCCACGTCCTGAAGCAAACCGGATGTTGTAAGTTTCCATAAGATGTGCACCAATGCCAAACGGTGCATGTGCACATACAAACAGTGAAGCTTGTGTGATCGTGCTGCACAGCTTTATTGCCATGCTTCAGCATCTCCGTGTGATCGGCGCTAACAGTCGGAGCGTGGCAACTCAGGGGACCGTGTGATCGGGCTACCACGCTTTATTTTACTCCAGGGAGAACAGCCACACCTCCCCCCCCCCCGCATTTTCTGGCCCGTATGACCGGGGCCTTTATACTATAGGAAAATAACAAAGCAAATCTGAATAAATAATGAACAGCAAATGCAAAACATACATAAAAAATGCGGTCAAACAATACTGAAAAATATACGATATGAAACTAGTACTAAGAGCTAATGCTCAAAACTGTGTATATGAAACAGTTTGCTGAATAACTTATAAAGACCAAATAAGCAACAAAGCACTTGAATATAGAATTAATTTCCAAAAGAACAAAATGTAATACAAAATAGTAATCATACAAATGATGTGAGGTAAAGTAGGTACTAAAGGCTTTCGCTCAAAATTGTAGTATAGAGCTGATAACTGTAGTATAAAGCTGAGATGAAGGCTCCGGAATTTACTCTTCGTTTCAATAATTCTTCCTCAGAAAACTGACATGAGCGCTAATTATCTAGAAAAGCCTCCAAGACAATAAGAACAGGCTAAAGAACTAACCTATATATCGAAGTAATAAAGAATGGGCAGCTGATCCGTAGCTGAACATATTCTTACATTATCAGCATGCCTCGTGATTATCACCTTTGTTTTTCAATGCAATAAACAGCCAACATGAATGGTGTCGCAATTCCACAGGCTGGGGGTTGCCAGTATGTGGCAACTGGTGGGAGCTGAAGGAGGGCAGGTACATGGGGGGTGCTGGCATTGTATGCACCATGACATCACTTCCAGGAAAACCCGAAAGTGAATTCCTTTTAGGAATTGCTGGAAGCTGTGGTAAAACCAAATGGTAAAACCACAGAGTTTGCAGTGATTCCTAGAATAAACTGACTTCTGGTTTTCCCCAGAAGTGATGTCACACCATGCATCACAGCAATTTTTTAAAAAATTTCTTCTGCCGTCACTCTGAGTGGTGGCAGGCAACAAGGGGTGCTGGGAGGAGGCTTGCCACCACAGTGGGAGCCCTGGCAACCTGTCCACAGGGTGGTTGTGTGTACTAGAACCAAAGATAATCTGAACAGCTGCCAAGCCTTCTTCAGAGCAGGATCTGTTTTGGCTGCCAACTTGTGAATAGGGTTGCCATCTTGAAATTGAGAAATTCCTAAAGATTTGAGGATGGTGTCCAGGGAGGGTGAAGTCGGGATAGAAAGCTCAGCAGGGGTATGATGTTACATCCTGTGATGTCACATCCTGGTCAAGACTGTTTCTTTCCTTCCCTTCCTGTGAAATCACTTCCTAACACGAAAATTCAAATTTTAAATTTAAATTTCCCAACTCATAACTTTTCCACTTCCGTCTTCTACCACCTTATAACAGTTGTAGGCCTCTGTATATATGTGTTCTATATAGCGTACTTACCTTGTGATCCTAAATATCTGTGCTGGTATACCACTGGAGGCATGAGATCACCCACCCCTGGTTCCCTGGGTGAAAAATAAACAAATTGCCATTGAGCCTACAACACAATATCGCTTCCGAGGAAAACCTAGAAGTGACATCAGTCCTCTCTAGGAATCCTTGGAAACTCTGTGCTCCCCATGGCCCAACCTGGCTGCTATCCAGTTACATTCCACTAAAAACCTTTCAAAATCCTCTTCAGATTTTTCTCAGTGTTAAGGAGAAGAATCCTCTCTGAAAACCCAGTAGAAGGATGCCAGCATGTGGCAGTCCTAACGTTCTCTCAATTCCCCAACCAGCCTCTGCCTTTAGTATTTTTACGGACTCTGTTTGTCCTAGTTTCTATGCTATACCATAGGAGACATGGAAGTCCTAGAGTATCTAGACAGCAAGCACGCTTCCCAGATGCTTGGGCACAGTAGGGAATTCCCCACCCCAGTACCAATCTCCTGTCCTTGATAAATTGAGGAGTGGAGAGAAAAAAAAGGTCTGCATAATAATGCTCTAGGAATTTCTCCTAGTCTCTATGGTCTTTACCATAAAGATTACAAGAAAATCATAGACTGTCACCTGGAAGTGACATCATATCTTCCCCAGACTCTTCTGTCCCCAGACCCCACTCCTCAGATCTCCCAGCATTTGCCTAATCGGTATTTAGAACCTTAGGAGCTTTTGAAGGTCATAAGGTGGAACTGGAGTGGATCTGGTTATATCATGCGGTGGAGTATGGCAGATCTGGAAGTGTAAAAGGAAAAAAAATGGATTCCCCCAGATAAAAAGAACTGCTTTATGCAATACAATTTTAAATTATTTATTAAAACATTGCTACCCGGCCTTCCCTCCCAGAAAGGCTCAATACCCCTAATACCTAGGGTTGCCAGCCTCCAGGTGGGGCCTGCAGATATTCCGCTTTTACAACTGATCTCCAGCTGACAGATATCAGCTCCCCTGGAGAAAATGGCTGCTTTGAAGGGTGGACTCTATGGCATTGTACCATGCTGAGGCCCCTCCCCTCCCCTCCCCAAACCCTGCCCTCTTGTGGACCCCCCAAGTCTCCAGGTATTTTCCAACCAAGACCTGGCAACCTTACTAATCCCTGGCCTGATCCATCCCTTATCCTTCTTTGGCTTTTCTTTCAGGAAGACCTCTTAAGTTGGAACAAATATTGGGATACGAAGCTGGAATTTTACGACCCTTTGCTGATGAGTACCATCCAGCAGGACGACAACCCCATCTTGAGAGAATTCCTGCGGTTGTTGGCCCTCTGCCACACCGTCATGGTGGAGGAGAAAGAAAGTGAGAGGAGAGACATGGAATGCCTTTTTCCCCGTTGGCCTTTTCATTGCTGTTTACAAGTATTTACATTCTTTTTAAGTGTATTGGCAGCTGCCTCTAATGGAGAGGGCTAGACAGGGCTCTTTTGTAGCAGGAACTCCTTTGCATATTAGGCCACCCACCCTGTAAGAAGAGCTCTGCAAACTCTTGGAGGATTGGCTACATTAGGGGTGTGTGACCTAATATGCAAAGGAGTTCCTGCTACAAAAAGAGGCCTGGGGCCAGATATAAATATCTGGGACAGGGGTCCCCAACCTTTTTGAGCCTGAGGGCACATTTGGGAATTCTGACATGGCACGGTGGGTGCAGCCACAAAATGGCTGCCACAAAATGGCTGCCATAGGAGGTGAATCCAGCCACAAAATGTCTGCCACAGCTTAACTTCAGTCACAGAGTGACTGCCAACGGGACATTTTTAAAAACTGGCACAGCCAATCAAATCTCTAGGAGTCAGTCAGAAGGCTTGCTGAGCAAAAGCTCTACCTGGCCCTGCCCACTTCCTAAAAACACTTGGTGGGCACCAGAAAAGATGCTGGCAGGCACCATGGATCTCATGTTGGGGACCCCTGATCTGGGATAATGATTTCCAAATTTTCATATCTGCTGTTTCAGCTTGGTTTTAGTTTGGCTTCTCCCTTTGGGCCAGTCAAACCCACAGTTTTCCAACTCGTGTTCTTCTTCTTGGTGCAAATTTTTTCTCGTAAAATGTACATATGAATTGGTGCATTGGTAAATCCCCATCCAAACACATATTATGCCTAGAAATGGCGTGCATTGTGCATGTAAACACTGTGTACATCACGTGTCAAAGCCACCAATATTTGTACACAATACAAAACAAAACCCACAAAAGAGTGGCCAAAAGAGGAAAAATGAAATTGTGGAGAAACTCCATCTTGTGTGGGGGTTTAACTTTCCATCGGCTGGAAAGGAGACCATTAAACTTTATGTAGGCCTTGGCCTAATCTCCTCCTGTCTCCAACCAGTAATCTGAGGGCAACTTCCTAGAAAGGACAGGAAATTCATCAAGGTTATGTGGAGATCTGTCCCAGAATGCTGTAGGAAGGAGAGCCAGTTCCTGGGTGGGAACTGCTGTATATATTATTGAGTTTTGGGGCGTGAAGCCTGTCAGTCGGTTGGCTGGAGTTTGCCAGAGATGATGGCCATTTTGGGGGATATGTTTGTCAGCTTACTCCAGAGTAACAAAGTAATATACCTGCCCTGCATACCACCTAGATAGGGCATGAATTTAGAGGGAGAGAGAGAGAGAGAGAGAGAGAGAGAGAGAGAGAGAGAGAGAGAGAGAGAGAGAGAGAGAGAGAAGTGTTTTTGTCAATGTTATTTTATTTCACTTCTGATGTGCCTGTATATAGTTGTGAGCTTTAAATAAATCCTTTGATTGTTGAAGGACTGTAGTTCCCCCCAGATGCCTGGAAATGCTAGGAGTAGGTCAGAAATCTTAGGGAGGAAAAAAGTGGTAAAACAGCCAGTTGTGAACTCTCCAGGGGAGCCCCATCTCTGGGAAGCCCCGAGGCAGAATCCTAGGGGTGCCGGAAGGAGGTTAGTAGGCTGTTCTGCCTGACCAGAGCCCAAGAGAGGGACTGTGGTGGCAGCAGCAGCACCCTGAGTCAGTGGAATGAAACGGCCCCCTCAAGTGCCAGGTCAGGGGAAGGAGGGGTAGGCAGAGCAGTGCACTGGCAAAAAGTGAAAAAGAAACCATCAGCAAAAAGTGAAATGAATATAAAAATGACACTAAATGGGGAACACTTGGTTCTTCCTTGTGTGATGATATGGGGA
>JAPDNY010000089.1:0-162655 GCA_029375565.1 Gekko gecko
AGAGGAGTGGGGAATCGGTTCTCCCAGATTAGAATCCGCGCACTTAACCACAACACCAAACTGTAGTATACTCAAGCGGCGTACAATGAAAGCAGAAGAAAACAGCCCATGACAGATTCTTTTAAAAAAACAACACAACAACATCGAAACAATAAACGTTAAAGCCACAAACGTGCTCCTCCCATCCTCAAGAAGTGGATTGGCTTGACAGGCCGGACCCCTCCCACCGTTCTCTTCTAGAAAACTGTGAGACTGCTGTGTTTGTTGCCCAGCTGACACTCCAAGACCAGGGCTTCCTCCTTCCTCCCATTGCTCAGTCTTGCTTCCCTTTTCGACAGGCTGAAGGCAGAGGGGTACCACTCTCCACCTCCTTGGAAGCTGCCGGGATGGCCCGCGGGAACCCGCTCCAGGCTGCACTGCTGGTCTCCCTTTCTCTGATGCTGGCGGAAGGCACCAACCCCGGCTTTGTGGGCAGGGTTACGGGCAAAGGCTTGGATTATGGTAGGCATTCTGATTCCACTCTAGTGCCCAACCGGCAGCCAGGGAATCACATGGCAGGCGGGTTCTTAGGAGGTCTGCAGTGAGAGTTTCGGGGGTGAAGAGCGCTTTGCTAAACCTGAGCTGCTGCAACCAAAGTGAAATACTCCTGAAAAAAATCTGCTTTAGACAGGGGTCCCCAACGTTGTGCCCGTGGGCATGGTGGCCCCCTGCCAACACCTTTCCTCTCCCCCCCCCCAAGTGTTTTTAGAAACCGGATGGGCCAAGCGTGGCTTCTGAGTGGTCACTGGAGGTTTTGATTGGTTGTGCGCAGTGTTCCAACCCTTTGGTCATTCTAGTTGCCCTTCTCTGCACTTTTTCCAGTGCTATAATATCCTCTTTGTGGTGTGGTGACCAGAACTGTACACAGTCTTCCAAATGAGGTCGCACCAGTGATTTATACAGGGGCATGCACTCTATTCTTTGTGCGGGGGGGGGGATCAGTGGGAGGGCTTCTGGTGCCCTGGCCCCACTGCTGGACCTCCTGATGGCACCTGGTATTTTTGGCCGCTGTGTGACACGGAGTGTTGGACTGGATGGGCCATTGGCCTGATTCAACATGGGCTTCTCTTATTTTCTTATGTTCTTATGTTCTTTCCTTTCAGCTCGCCAGGAGGGCATTGCAGTCTTGCAGAGGGAGCTGGCCAGGATCAAACTGCCTGATTTCGCTGCATCCTTTGAAGTCTTCGTTTTGGGAGACATAGACTACTGGTTCCACAGGTGAGGCCACTGCAACTGGATTTCATGAGGAGCACGGGTAGGGTAGAATGCAGACAGGCTGGGATCATAGAATCACAGAATGTTAGAGTTGGAAGGGACCTTGCAGGTCATCTAGTCCAACCCCCTGCACTCTGCAGGAGCATAGCCGAAAGACAGCCCTACATACCCGAAAGATGGTTCCACCAATCTCTTGAAAACGTCCAGGGGAAGGAGCATCCACCACCTCCCGAGGCAGTCTGTTCCACTGCTCAACCACTCTGACAGTTAGGAAGTTTCTTCTAATATTTAGCCAGTAACGACTCCCTTGTAATTTCCACCCATTAGAACTAGTCTTGCAATCTGGAGCAAGAGAGAATAGATCTGATCCATCTTTTACATGACAGCCCTTCAAATACTGGAAGACTGCAATCATGTCCCTTCTAAGCCTTCTCTTTCCCAGGCTAAACTTACCCAACTCTTTCAGCCTTTCCTCATAAGACTTGGATTCCAACCCTCTCACCATCCTGGTTGCCCTCTTCTGGACACGCTCGAGCTTGTCAACATCCTTCCTAAAGTGTGGTGCCCAAAACTGGACACAGGACTCCAGGTGAGGCCTGACCATAGCAGAATAGAGCAGAACTACCACCTCCCGTGATCTGGACACAAGGCTTCTGTGAATGCATCCCAAGATTGCATTCAGCTTTCTTCACAGCCACATCGCACTGCAGGCTCATGTTGAGCTTGTGATCAACCAGATCACCCAGATCCCTTTCACCTGTGCTGCTGTCAAGCAACATCCCTCCCATTCTATATCTGATTTTTTGTGCCCAGCTGTAGGACTTTGCACTTATCTCTATTGAATTTCATTTTATTTGCCTCAGCCCACTGTTCCAGCCTATCTAGATCATTTTGAATCCTGACTCTGTCTTCTTCAGAGTTAGCAATCTCACATTCGTGTCCTCTGCAAATTTGATAAGCATCCCCTCTTCCTCCAGGTCATTTATAAAAACATTGAACAACACCGGGCCCGGGACCGAGCCCTTTGGCACTCCACTTGAGACTTCACTCCACGTAGATGCAGAGCCATTTGCGATCAAAGGGGATCAATTCGTTTTATTGATTCACCAGTCACCAAACTGCCTCCCAGCCCTCCTCAGGCAAACTCAGAACAGCCAAAATAACAACCGTGATATAATTACTCAGCGTAACATTGCATCGTCAATTATACTGTTTACCAAGCACATTCATACAAACATTTACAAGCAAAGGGTATAACAGACAAATGTCTGAAATAAATAAATTGCTCGTGCCAAAGTTCAGTTCTAATAATTTCCTTAGCAGTTTCTTCTCCTGTATGTTTAGTCCAAGCGTAGTGACTGTCGAGGCCTCCAGTGGGCCAGCTAAAGGTCCCCGTTTCCGTCCTCTCTCAAGGCAAACCTGGCAGTCAAACCAATCTGGAGAAAATTGTTTGTAGGATTCTATGACACAACTGCAGTCCATCTCAGGGTAAAGTTCTTTGCTATACAGAACCGGTCCTATGAAAAAAGCCCACAGGGAAAAAGCCCACGGTCATAAAAGCTCACAGGGAAAAAGCCCATGTAGGAAACTGCCCACATGGAAAAGCCCACACAGAAAAAAGCCCATACATATAAAAGCCCACACGGAAAAATACCATGTAAAGTGCCATAGAAATTTATAATTGTGGACAACCACTCATCTCCATTTATGAGAATGAACAGGTATTACCTATGTTTTATATTGTCATTACAGGATTAAAACATGTCATATTCACATGCAACAATTTGTGGTAGTGGTTAAGTGTGCAGACTCTAGTCTGGGAGAACCAGGTTTGATTCCCCACTCCTCCACTTGCAGCTGCTGGATGACCTTGGGCAAGCCATAGTTCTGATAAGAGCTGTTCTTGAAAAAGAGCAGTTTCTGTCAGAGCTCTCTCAGCCCCACCGACCTCACAGGGTGTCTGTTGTGGGGAGGGGAAGGGAAAGGAGTTTGTCAGCCACTCTGAGACTCCTTTGGGTAGTGAAGGGCAGAGTAGAAATCCAATCTAATCTCTTCTCCTTCTTCAAGTATAATTAAATAATAATTTTGCTATGTGATTAGTAAATTACTTCCATTAGTGTACAGAAGTTGCTGTCAGGGTCCCAGTCAAATCACGCTCTACACAGTCTTCCTTTAGAAAGTTTATTAGGAGAAAGGAGATGCTGAGGTTTGGACTTCTTTGTCAGTACTGGGGCACAAATGGCGGGAAGCTGTGTATAACCCTAACCCACATTCCATTCATATGCGTCATCTCTACTAACAGAACCATGAAAGATACACGGTCTGTCCTAGCCAGGCAAAGTCTTATCCCCTCGAAGTTACTCTCATGTGAGAGTCTCCCTGAGGCGCTTGAGAAGAATTACTGCAGCTGGTGCCTCCTTAATTCGACACACATTCATAGACCCTCACTCCCCCCCCCCGGATTACGATGGCAGTGAGGGCAACTGATAAAGGATGCAGGGTTAATAAACAGATGGGTATAACAGTCATAGCGAAAAGGCAGACAGGTAATACAACAGGTAAAGTAACAATAGATGTCTGAGTCTGACATTTGCCTGCATGAAGAGGGCTTTAATGCCGTGGGGGGTTTTCTGTTGGCCTTTTTCCTCTGGGCTTTTTCCGTGTGGGCTTTTTTCCGGCCACCCAAAGAACCAGGGGGAACCACCTCTGAGCAAGGAGGGCCCCTTGAACAAACATCCCCCGGCAGTTTGGAACCCCGAACCTGACACAGCAAGGGCCCTGCTAGCAGCTGCAGCCATAGAGGATCCTTAGTGATCCAGAAGTTCTGCCAGGTTCATTGCTTTAGAACAGGGGGTCCCCAAGTTGGTGCCTTTGGGTGCCCACCGATGCCTTTCCTGGCACCCGCCAGGTGCTTTGAGGAAGTGGGTGGGCTCCTGACCAGCAGGGCTTCTGAGTGGCCACTGGCGATCGGTTGGACCAATCAGATTCAAATAACCTCGTTCGGGTGGCAGCTGCCACCACGGTGATAGTTTTGTACTCTCTCACCCTCCTTTCTCCCAGGGCATTTTTAAAGTCACCCCTCTGGCTCTCTGCACTTTGTAGACGTGTTTGTGTGGCTCCAACGCCCCTGGTGACCCTTTTGTGGCGGCACCCACCACCTCCTGCCAGAATTCCAAAGGTGTCCCCAGGCTCAAAAAGGTTGGGGGGTCCATGATTCAGCAAGAGGTGGACTTGAATGGCTGCTATTGGGTATTCCCTCCGAAAGAAGCCGGAGACTTGTGAGGGAAAGGAGGGAGCCGGCCCCGACGTGGTTGAGGATGCTCCCGCCTGGCTGCTGTTTGTGCCTTTCCACCCCAACCGCCTTCTCCCTTCTCTTTTTCCGAAGTCTGAAAATCCAGTCCTTCCAGCTGCCGAGCTCAACGATCGCACCCGTCCCAAACGTCGGCCTCAAAGTCTCCGTCACCGATGCCTTCGCCGAGGTCTCAGGGGAGTGGCAGTGGAAGCACTGGCTGGCGTAAGTCCGTTGTCGCTTCCCGTCCTTTATAATGTTCCAAGGGGATAGCTGGCCGAAGCCGCTCTTGCACACCAACATGAGATTGGCCCTCCTGGGTCAGACTCTCACCTTCTAGGCATAGTGTCGAGCTGCGCGGCGGCCGTTGGCATCCCTTCTGCTTCATCCTCAGCATCCAGAGGAGCGGAGGGAAGGCAGTCGGGGCTCACAGCCCCCAGGTTTATTTATATATTAGAACATTTATACCCCACCGTTCTTTCTGGTTCAAAGTGGCTTACAGTAACAGTTGATCATAGGTGGCCACCTCAGTGTTTTGTGTGGACAGGCCACGGCTGCAGATTCTGCTGTCGCTGAATGGTCTTTTGAAATGGGAAGTTACTGCAGTGTACCATGCACCAGTGTGTGGATGCCAGCTCAGAGAGGCATAGCTCCATGGGGGGCTCTTGTCCACGAAAGCTGATGCTTTGTCAGTCTTTAATGTGCCTCGGGACCATCGTGTATTTTCATGTAGTTGCCCTGCCTGGTATCCCTGTGCTTCTGTTGATGGGATTTGCACTTCACCAGAATACCAAAATGCAAAATGCACTTCACCAGAATACCACAATGCACTTTACCAGAATACCAAAATGCACAATGCACTTTACCAGAATACCAAAATGCATTTTACCAGGATGCCAAATGCCAAATGCACTTTACCAGAATATCAAAATGCATTTTACCGGGATGCCAAATGCCAAATGCACTTTACCAGAATACCAAAATGCATTTTACCAGAATGCCAAATCCCAAATGCACTTCACCAGAATGCCAAATGCACTTCACCAGAATACCAAAATGCCCTTTACCAGAATGCAAAATGCACTTTACCAGAATTTTTTAAATATTTCTTCAGATTTCTATTCCACCCTCCCTGCAAATGGGCTCAGGGCAGATTACAACAGCAATTCAAACAATATGGGAAATAAATAACTAAAACTGTTCAAAACATGTGGCGCTGTAATATGCAAATACAATGTTCTCAAAATAGGAGCAGCTGAGCCATAAACCAGACCGTAAGATCTTCTCAGATGGGCCATAAAGGTAAAGGTTCCCTGTCAAAGCCAGTCGAATCCGACTCTAGGGTTGCGGTGCTCATCTCCGTTCAAAGCCGAAGAGCCAGCGCTGTCCGGAGACGTTTCCGTGGTCATGTGGCCGGCATGACTAAACACCAAGGCGCACGGAATGCTGTTACCTTCCCACCAAAGTGGTACCTATTTATCTACTTGCATTCTTGCTTTCGAACTGCTAGGTTGGCAGGAGCTGGAACTAGAGATGGGAGCTCACTCCATCTTGCGGCACCCGGGGCTTGAACTGCTGAACTGCTGACCTTCCACAGCCTGCAGTTCAGCGTCTTAACCACTTGAGCCACCGCAGCTCCAGATGGGCCATATCAGATGCCAAAAGGCACTTTACCAGAATGGACTTTACAAGAAGGCCAAAATACACTTTACCAAAATGTACTCTACCAGAATGCCTAGTATTACTTTGCTCCTGTTGACTGGATTTGCACTTCACCCAGGATGCAAAATGCACGGAGCGCTGAGGAAGCCCTAACACACTCTAGCTCTGACTTAGATCACCACACAGGTATTTTTTGGACCTAAATTGGAAGATGTTCTAATCCAGCAACTGCGCATTTGGTACCAGACACATGACTTTCATCTTTAGAGGCCTCGCAGACATTTTTGTCTTGGGTCTACAGATCTTGCTGTTTAACCTTCCTTTTCTTGGTCCAGTATTCACTTATTGGTTATCTTATTGTAATATGTATTATTGTTACATGTACCTCAATATTCTTTGACCTCTGAAGAAGTCTTCAGTAGGGCAGAAACGTGTCAGGTCATGTGTACTGGCCCTTGTGTTTAGGCCATTAATACTTTTTCATGAGGCTTTCATTGGGCCCTTATACGTTTGGTGTAGTCGTTAAGTGTGCGGACTCTAATCTGGGAGAACCGGGTTTGATTCCCCACTCCTCCGCTTGCACCTGCTGGGTGACCTTGGGCAAGCCATAGTTCTGATAAGAGCTGTTCTTGAAAAAAGAGCAGTTCCTGTCAGAGCTCTCTCGGCCCCACCTACCTCACCGGGTGTCTGTTGTGGGGAGGGGAAGGGAAAGGAGGTTGTAAGCCGCTCTGAGACTCCCTTGGGTAGTGAAGGATGGGGTATAAATCCAATCTCCTCCTCCTCCTCCTCCTCTTCCTCCTCCTCCTTCTTCTTCTTCTTCTCCTCCTCCTCCTCCTCCTCCTCCTCCTCCTCCTCCTCCTCTCCTCCTCCTCCTCCTCCCCTTCTCCTCCTCCTCCTCCCTCCTCCTCCTCCTCCTCCTCCTCCTCCTTCTCCTCCTCCTCTTCTTCTCCTCCTCCTCCTCCTCCTCTTCTTCTTCTCCTCCTCCTCCTCTCCTCCTCCTCCTCTTCTTCTTCTTCTTCTCCTCCTCCTCCTCCTCCTCCTCTGTCTTCCTAATAAATACATGTATTTTTGTACATTATAATTTTTAACTAGGTTTTTAATATTGGTCTATAGCCACCACCTGGAGGTTGGCAACCCTAGGGCTTAGCAGATGCATGTGACTCCCTGGTGGGTGACCCCGTGTGCCCCTCCATTGTTGGTTTCTTTTCCAAGCTCAGCTAGCCCTGCTCTTCTGCCACTGAAAATCCTTTGTTTCCCCCCTGGTGTTTCCAAACAGGAGCGACCAGGGCTCATTTGCCCTGAAGATCGAAGGGATCTCCATCTCCGTGGGCTTGAGGCTGGGCAACGATTCTGCCGGGAGGCTCACTGCAGACACCTTCGGGTGCAGCACCCACATCTCCAATGTCCGCGTGCGCATTCATGGCAAATGGAGGTATGTGTGTCAACCTGGCCCTGCCCTTGGTGACCCAGGGTAGCCCGATCTCGTCAGATTGTTAGCCAAATTACCCGAAACAACGGCTGAGGGGTGACATGATCAAGGTTTACAAGATGATGCATGGGATGGAGCAGGTAGAGAAAGAGGTACTTTCCTCCCTTTCTCAAAAGACAAGAACTCGTGGGCACTCACAGAAATTGCTGAGTGGTCAGGTTAGAACAGATAAAAGGGAGTCCTTCTTCACCCAAAGAGTGATTAACACATGGAATTCACGGCCACAGGAGGTGGTGGTGGCTACAAGCATGGACGGCTTCAAGAGGGAATTAGATAAACATCTGGAGCAGAGGTCCATCAGTGGCTATTAGCCACAAGGTATAGCTAGGGACTCTGGGGCAAGTGATGCTCTATATTCTTGGTGCTTGGGGGGGGGTCAACAGTGGGAGGACTTCTCATGTCCTGGCCCCACTGCTGGACCTCCTGATGGCACCTGGTCTTTTTTGCCACTGTGTGATGCAGAATGTCGGACTGGATGGGCCATTGGCCTGATCCAACATTGGCTTCTCTTATGTTCTTAAATTGCTCTGTTTCTTAATAATAGCTTGGGGGTTATGATATTAATGAGCAATTGGCATAATTATAGGATCAGAACTGTATATACTGGAGTTAGAATTTCCAAGAACCCAGGAATAGACACAGATACTGGGTGGTTAAAATATGGATTTCTCTATTCAATATTCTCAAGTGTACAAACAATAATCAAATATTCACACACAAAAAACAGAACTAAAGAAGCAGAGGCGCTCGATAGCTGATAGTGGGGTCAGTTATGGGGCAATACTACTTGTCCAGGCATGCAGACGTCCACAAAAAAGGGGATATGGCCCAAACCCAGAGGTTTAGGGGTGGACTGCCAGTTGGCATCAGGGCTGAGGCAAACGGTCTGAGGCCATGTGCTTGGACGGTTATAGACATTGGAAAACAAGGCAGACCAATGGAAGGCCTTGGGGGCTGGACTCAGGTGAGAACAATAGATCACCTGGGTTAGATTAACAGATTACACCAGTTTGGTGTAGTGGTTAAGTGAGCGGGCTCTAATCTGGGAGAACCGGGGTCGATTCCCCACTCCTCCACTTGCAGCTGCTGGATGACCTTGGCTCAGTCACAAGTTCCGGCACAGCTGTCCTTGAAAAAGAGCAGTTCCTGTCAGAGCTCTCTCAGCCTCACCTACCTCACAGGGTGTCTGTTGTGGGGAGGGGAAAGGAATGGAGTTTGTCAGCCACTCTGAGACTCCTTCAGGTAGTGAAGGACAACGGGTATAAATCCAATCTCCTTCTCCTCCTCCTCCAATGATGAGTCCCAGGGGTGCATGACGTCAGGATGGGCAAGGCCTGGATGTGACCAATGAAGTGCCAGAGAGGCAAAGTCAGGTTTAATGATACCCTTGCTTAAATCAGCCAGGTGCTGGGTGGCTAGTTGAATGAGTTTCCTGACCACTAATGGTCCTGCCAAGGCAGTTGAATAGGTTCCCAGATACAGACAAAAGATGGGAGATGGGTCCCTGATTAGATTGCTAAACAGCTGAATGATTGGTTTATCTCGGTATCCTGAGGGACAGAGAAAGGAAGGACAAAGATTAGTTGCTGTAGATTTTATGGGCTGTGTGGCCGTGGTCTTGGCATTGTAGGACCTGACGTTTCATCAGTAGCTGTGACTGGCAACCTCAGAGGTATAACATGGAAAGACGGAGGACTCTCTGTGCCAAGGTGAGCAGAAAAATTGTAGGCAGGTAATTTATTTCTACCCTGGAAGGTGGGGTAGGTCTGAGTCAATTATCTAGTGTAGTTCTCCAGGCTGTTAACATGCTAACTGAGGAGCTTTCCTAAAGAGGTTCTTTTGTCTATGGATTGTTTCCTGAGGAGGTTCTTTTGTGTGTGGAATGGCTATTGAAACTCTAATCTTCTCTGTAGTGCTATTGCCAGCTGTCGAGCCTTTTGTGTTTTTGTCGAAGGCTTTCACGGCCGGAATTCATTAGATGTTGTAGATTTTCCGGGTTGTCTGGCCGTGGTCTTGGCATTGTAGGACCCGACATTTCACCAGTAGCTGTGACTGGCATCCTCAGAGGTATAACACAGAAAGACGGAGTCCTCTCTGTGCCAAGGTGAGCAGAAAAATGGTAGGCAGGTAATTTATATCTATTCCGGAAGATGGGGTAGGTCTGAGTCAATTATCTAGTGTAGTTCTCCAGGCTGTGAAACATGCTAATGGAAGAGCTTTCCTGAGGACAAAGAATTCACAAATAGACAGGGGACCACCCAAAAGGGATGGGTGAGGTTCTGGAGAGAGGAGGACTATTAGCTTTTAGAAATGTAGATGTTTTACCTGGTGGAACTGCCATTGTCATCCCATAAGCACATCCCTGCTGGGTGGAGGGGAAAGACTGGAGGTCTGCTCCGAGGGTTGCCTTATTGTGTCACCTGAATATGAAATCCCTTTTTGCAGAGTACTTGCAGGCTGACTCTGTGGTTCAAGCTGAGAGTGCTTGACTTTTGGGGACTTTGGTTCAGGTTAGAAAGTGGAATGCTCCCAGGTTTGGGGCTAAGGTAAAGGTTTCTCTTGCTCGAAAGCCGGTCATATCCGACTCTAGGGTTGCGGTGCTCATCTCTGTTTCCAAGCCAAAGAGCCAGCGCTGTCCGAAGACGTTTCCGTGGTCATGAGGCCGGCATGACTAGACGCCGAGATGCACGGAATGCTCTTACCTTCCCGCCGAAGCGGTACCTATTTATCTCCTTGCAATTTCTTGCTTTCGAACTGCTAGGTTGGCAGGAGCTGGGGCCAGAGACAGGAGCTCACTCTATCATGCGGCACTCAGGTCTCGAACTGCCGAACTACCGACCTTCTGGTCTGCAGTTCAGCAAAAGGCAGTGCCTCTGGCAACAAGATCTCAGTTAGCTAAGCAGGGTCGGCTCTGGTTAGGACATAGATGGGAGAGCACCGAGGAAGTCAAGGGTTGCTATGAAGAGGCAGGCAGTATCGATACCACCTCTGTTTGTCTCTGCCCTGGCTCGGACGGCCCACGCTGGCCCGATCTCGTCGGATCTCGGAAACTAAGCTTGGTCAGCCCTGGTGAGTACTTCGAGGGGAGGCCACTGAGGAAGCCCAAGGTTGCAATGCAGAGGCCCTTCTGACTGACCCATGAATCAAAGAGGCTCAACTGGTGGGTACGCAAAACAGGGACTTTCTTGTTGGTAGCTCCTTGCTTAAGGAACAACCTGGCTCCTCCCTCTCAGTCTTCAGGAGGCAGTTGAAGGTGGCTTTGTTTAGGACTGCATCTGATTAAAGCAGACTTTAAATTTTGGTTTTATGTATTTTTATGCACACTGTGGCTCCGATCAGACGCAAAATCAGCAGCGCGAGAGGCATGAATGCCAGGCAGATTTTACAGGCGTGATCACACGGGGACATCCGGCAAGCGTCCCGCACCCGTCGCCAACCCGTATCGCCCCTCCGAAGAAAAAAAAAATACCTGGGAAAGTGCAGTTGCAAACGGGTTTGCGATGGGCCGCAGACGGACGTCCCCGTGTGATCGCACCAGCACTCTCTCATTGTGTCAGGGATCCCTCATTGAAGTGCACTGGAAACTCATGGCAAAGAATTGTGTCTGATTGCGCAGTGAACATAAGAGAAGAACATAAGAGAACATAAGAATCAGGCCATGGCCCATCTAGTCCAAAATATACCAGGTGCCATCAGGAGGTCCAGCATTGGGGCCAGGACACCAGAAGCCCTCCCACTGCTGCCCCCTCCAGCACCAAGAATAGAGGGCATCACCTGCCCCAGACTGAGAGTTCCCATCTATACCCTGTGGCTAATAGCCACTGGTGGACCTCTGCTCCATATGTTTATCTAATTTCCTCTTGAAACTGTCCATGCTTGTAGCTGCCACCACCTCCTGTGGCAGTGAATTCCACGTGTGAATCACTCTTTGGGTGAAGAAGTACTTCCTTTATCTGTTCTAACCCGACTGCTCAGCAATTTCATGGAGTGCCCACAAGTTCTTGTATTGTGAGAAAGGGAGAAAAGTACTTCTTTCTCAATCTGCTCAATCCCATTCATAATCTTATAAACCTCGATCATGTCGCCCCTCAGCCGTCGTTTCTCCAAGCTAAAGAGCCCCAAGCGTTTTAACCTTTCTTCATAGGGAAGGTGTTCCAACCCTTTTATCAGTGGCGTGTCAAATTACTACAGGGCAAACAGCCTTGCTTCCCCCCCACCCCCGCGTTATCTTGCGCGTGTGACCACAGCCTGTGTTATGTATTTTACAACTATGGTAATATGCCGTGAGCTCCGTGATGAAGAAAAGCAGAGGATAACTGTTTTAAAACAAATCAAGCTGATCTTCATGGGCAGCATCTCAAGGGAGGGGGGGAGCACCTCCTTTGGACTGCTGACCTGTGATCCGCCTTCCCTCCCCCCAATACATACTCTGTTTCCTTTCTTTCCATAGCTGGTTGTACAATCTCTTTGACAGTCAAATCGACCGCGCTTTAAGGAAGTTCATGCGAGACCAGGTAAAGCCGGTGGGGGGCTTCGAAAGGGTCTCTGGGAGATACGGAACGGCCTTAGGGCAAAGGAGACCATCGCTCTCGGTCAGGGTTGCCAACTGGAGGTTTGGTAATTCCTGGGGATAAGAACATAAGAACATAAGAACATAAGAGAAGCCAATGTTGAACCAGGCCAATGGCCCATCCAGTCCAACACTCTGTCACACAGTGGCCAAAATATACCAGGTGCCATCAGGAGGTCCAGCAGTGGGGCCAGGACACTAGAAGCCCTCCCACTGCTACCCCCTCCAGCACCAAGAATGGAGTGCATCACCTGCCCCAGACTGAGAGTTCCCATCTATACCCTGTGGCTAATAGCCACTGATGGACCTCTGCTCCAGATGTTTATCTAATTCCCTCTTGAAACTGTCCATGCTTGTAGCTGCCACCACCTCCTGTGGTAGTGAATTCCACGTGTGAATCACTCTTTGGGTGAAGAAGGACTTCCTTTTATCTGTTCTAACCCGACTGCTCAGCAATTTCATGGAGTGCCCACAGAGTTCTTGTATTGTGAGAAAGGGAGAAAAGGGATTTGGGGGGGGGGGGAAGCAGTGAGGGAGCCCAGCAAGGTATAAATGCCTTAGAATCCAGCTTCCGAAAGAGCCATTTTCTTCAGGGGTGTGTGCCAATACCTCCCCGGCTAAAAGGCCTTTTTGAATGTCTGGGGGGGGGTTGGTTTGTGAGGCCCCTCACGGACCACTCGAGCAGGGAGCAAATGGCAAGTTTTTTAAAAAAAATATATTTTAGTTTAGTTATTATATTTATCCCCTGTCTTTCCAGCCATGGCCAGCTCAGGGTGGCTTAGGGCGGGATAAATTGAAAGAGGAGCAGTCTGGGTGAACACCACTCAGGGGCGGATTAAGGGCTCCCTGGTGCCCTAAACACTGACCCATCTCGGTGCCCCCTCCTTTCCACACGCTGACCCCCGTCCATTTTAGTTGTTGACCTGTCAGACCAGATAGACAATGCAGGTTGCAGCAATGTCAAAAATCTATTCCTACAATAACACAATATAGACTGCACAAACTAAGCCAAGCTTTGGCGACATAAAGTTCTGCAAAAATGCAATGAAACCTCTATTTTAATATTTCACAAGTTAAATGTATCAAAGTTCCCATATTCATGACCCTCAAGGGATCTTTCTACATTGACAGTCAATGTAGAGAGCCAGTTTGGTGTAGTGGGTAAGTGCGCGGACTCTTATCTGGGAGAACCAGGTTTGATTCCCCACTCCTCCACTCGCACCTGCTGGTGTGACCTTGGGTCAGTCACAAGCTCTCGCATAGCTGTTCTCTCAAGGATAGTTTCTGTCAGAAGTTCTCTCAGCCCCACCTACCTCACAGGGTGTCTGTTGTGGGGAGGGGAAGGGAAAGGAGTTTGTGAGCCGCTCTGAGACGCCTTTGGGCAGTGAAGGGCAGGGGTGTAAATCCAATCTCTTCTTCTTCTTCTTCTTCTACCTCACAGGGTGTCTGTTGTGGGGAGGGGAAGGGAAAGGAGTTTGTCAGCTGCTCTGAGACTCCTTTGGGTAGTGAAGGGTGGGGTATCAATCCAATCTCTTCTTCTTCTTCTTCTACCTCACAGGGTGTCTGTTGTGGGGAGGGGAAGGGGAAGGAGTTTGTCAGCTGCTCTGAGACTCCTTTGGGTAGTGAAGGGTGGGGTATCAATCCAATCTCTTCTTCTTCTTCTTCTACCTCACAGGGGTGTCTGTTGTGGGGAGGGGAAGGAGTTTGTCAGCTGCTCTGAGACTCCTTTGGGTAGTGAAGGGTGGGGTATCAATCCAATCTCTTCTTCTTCTTCTTCTACCTCACAGGGGTGTCTGTTGTGGGGAGGGGAAGGGGAAGGAGTTTGTCAGCTGCTCTGAGACTCCTTTGGGTAGTGAAGGGTGGGGTATCAATCCAATCTCTTCTTCTTCTTCTTCTACCTCACAGGGGTGTCTGTTGTGGGGAGGGGAAGGAGTTTGTCAGCTGCTCTGAGACTCCTTTGGGTAGTGAAGGGTGGGGTATCAATCCAATCTCTTCTTCTTCTTCTTCTACCTCACAGGGTGTCTGTTGTGGGGAGGGAAAGGAGTTTGTCAGCTGCTCTGAGACTCCTTTGGGTAGTGAAGGGCGGGGTATCAATCCAATCTCTTCTTCTTCTTCTTCTACCTCACAGGGGTGTCTGTTGTGGGGAGGGGAAGGAGTTTGTCAGCTGCTCTGAGACTCCTTTGGGTAGTGAAGGGCGGGGTATCAATCCAATCTCTTCTTCTTCTTCTTCTACCTCACAGGGGTGTCTGTTGTGGGGAGGGGAAGGAGTTTGTCAGCTGCTCTGAGACTCCTTTGGGTAGTGAAGGGTGGGGTATCAATCCAATCTCTTCTTCTTCTTCTTCTACCTCACAGGGTGTCTGTTGTGGGGAGGGGGAGGGAAAGGAGTTTGTAAGCCGCTCTGAGACGCCTTTGGGCAGTGAAGGGCAGGGTATAAATCCAATCTCTTCTTTTCTCTTCTCTTCTTCATTTCATTTTCGCAAAATCACTGATAACATCCTCGAAATTAATACTTCTCAGAACGCCTGCTTCAGTTTTCAATATACACAGTGAGTTGAGTCTTTCTTGAAGCATAACTGATCCATTTGGGTTTTTAACACGTTTCTAGTTGTGAGAAAGACCTCTCTGTCGTGCAGTTGGTGACCATTAATGTTAAAAAATATTCTCAAGGCCATTTCAACATTCGGAAAGGCGCTCTCTACTTTGTCTTCCGTAATTCTGTTGTGAAGTTCCGTGTGTTACTTTTAAACGTAGCCGATGACCCTGCACCTCGCCAACAAAAAAATAGAAGATAACCCCTAGGGTGCGCCATGGTCAATTTGCACTTGTTTTATCATTTTTTTTTCTTTTACAAATCTTCATTCACTCCCCCCCCTGCTTTTCACCCTTTCCCCAACTTTGTGGTGCCTCCTTTGGCCCCGGTGCCCTAAACACGTGCTTGGTCTGCTTAATGGTTAATCTGCGATGGACACCACTTGACTTCTGAGGTGTGACCTGCCGCACAGGGGCAGTTGTAGTGACTCTGGGGCCCTGGGCAAAAGTCCGGGATGGGGACCCAAAATTACTGCCCCCCCCATCCAAGTGAAGGGCAGACTCTGCAGCTGCCCCTGAGAGGAATGGACACGAGCCCCCAACATCTGGGGCTGAAATGCAGGCCCCCGATTAGACAGGTCTTTCTGCAACAGAGCGTGCCACCTCCAACAGTGGCATCTTTTGCTGCTGACAAAAGCCTGTGCCAGGACAGGTAGACAGGCTGTTTGCGATCATTGCTACATGGGTATCTGGCACCGGCTGCCCGGTCTGATTGGACTGGAGAGAACTGCAGGCTCCCGAAAAGTCCTTCTAAGGAAAGAGATGGCATTTGAAGCCACTCATAGTTGAACTGGATGGATTTGCCCCCACCTAAAGGTAAAAGTTTCCCTTGCTCGAAAGCTAGTCAAATCTGACTCTGGGGGCGGTGCACATCTCCTTTCCAAGCCGAAGAGCCAGTGCTGTCCGAAGACGTTTCTGAGGTCATGTGAACGGCATGACTGAATGCCGAGGCACACGGAATGCTGTTACCTTCCCACCAAAGCGGCTGGCAGGAGCTGGGGCCAGGGATGGGAGCTCACTCCGTCACGCGGCACTCGGGTCTCGAACTGCTGAACTACAGACCTTCCAGTCTGCAGTTCAATGACTTAACCTCTGAGCCACTGTGGCTCCTTGGCGCCATCTAGTGGACAGTAAAGGCCTGCGGAGCAGGGGAACTAAAGAAGGCATTGTCGTTGTCCTTTCTGGGAACCCAAATTGCTTGGCCGGCTGTGGGTAAAATTAGCTGTCCAAGATGTGGTTGCAGATTCCTCCTCTGCCATTTCTGGGGTCACTCACAAGCCCAGCTGGGCGAGATGCCAGGTCCCCCTGTAATGAGTTGCTTGCCCCTGGGCAGGGACCTAGAAATGCCACGTGTCGCTCTCCTGCCAGGAAGGCATTCACCAGCACCGTCTCCCCGCTCTCTCTCACAGATCTGCAACGTGGTTTCCAGCTCCGTCAGGTACGATCTACAACCCTATCTGCAGACTCTGCCAGGTGAGGGGCATCCGGGGAAGGGGCAGGAACAAACTGGGAGGAGCATCCTTCCGAGCCAGGTGGACCAAGGCTCCACACCTTGCCCTATCTGTGGCCTTCGTGGCAGTGGAGGGACACTGTGTCTCATGTGGACCAGTTTCTGAACCTCCTTCCCAGCCAGAATTTGGAGATCCTCTTTCATGTCATCTCCAGGGCCTTCTCCGTGGCGGCTCCACACTGATAGAATGAGCTCCCGGAGGAGATCAGGGCCCTGCGGGACCTAGTACAGTTCCGCAGGGCCTGTAAGACGGAGCTCTTCTACCAGGCCTTCAGTTAGGACCCGCCACACCACCTACAACAACATCCGTGGCCATGGACTGGCCCTGGCCTGGAGAATGCTCCGCACTCTCGTGCAAGGCCACGGAATGAGAAACATTGGTTTATGTTATACAATATGCCATCTGAACGGACTGATAGACGATCATCAGCACTAGCGCTTTGTTTGCCAAATTGTTTTAAATGTTCTGGAATGTTTTAATCTTTTGTATGGTTTTGTGGCACCGGGTACCAATTCAATAAGCCTCCCTGAGTCTGCTTGCGGGGAGGGCGGGGTATAAATAGAATTAAATAAATAAAGCTCCAGATCCAGACCCAGCAGCGTCCTTTGGAGATTACCAAGGAGGATGGAGAGGAAACTGTCTTTGGGGGGGTGAAAGCCAGCTGGGCCACATCTCAAGATGTTGGAGTGGTCCTGAACCACAGAGGAGAGGGCTTTGGTCCATGGTTCCAGCCGGTTTGGTGTCGTGGTGAAGTGCGCGGACTCTAATCTGGGAGATCCGGGTTTGATTCCCCACACCTCCACTTGCGGCTGCTGGATGACCTTGGGTGAGCTATAGTACTGACAAGAGCTGTCCTTGAAAGGGCAGTTCTCGAAAGAGCTCTCTCAGCCCCACCTACCTCACAGGGTGTCTGTTGTGGGGAGGGGAAGGGAAAGGAGTTTGTCAGCTGCTCTGAGACTCCTTTGGGTAGTGAAGGGCGGGGGTATAAATCCAATCTCTTCTCTTTCTTCTAACTCACAGGGTGTCTGTTGTGGGGAGGGGAAGGGAAAGGAGTTTGTCAGCTGCTCTGAGACTCCTTTGGGTAGTGAAGGGCAGGGTATAAATCCAATCTCTTCCTCTTCTTCTACCTCCCAGGGTGTCTGTTGTGGGGAGGGGAAGGGAAAGGAGTTTGTCAGCCGCTCTGAGACTCTGAATGAAGGGTGGGGTATAAATCCAGTCTCCTCCTCCTCCTCCTCTTCTTCTTCCTCTTCCTCTTCTTCCTCTTCTTCCTCTTCCTCTCCTGCAGATTTTTGACTGAACGAAATCGCTTATTTCTTGCTTCCTTTCAACAAAGCATGCTTTTCACTTGAGATTATCCTAAAGGCCAAAAGGTACAAAATGGGGAGGGGCAAGGGCCACCAGCCCACCTTGGGGGTATCTTTTGGCTTTTTAGTGCCACACTCTGGAGACGTTAGAGGAAAGCCAGAGTCACACAACCACGGGGACAGTCCCCTGACTCCCTCTTCTGTCTCGCAGTCACGGCAAAGATCGACAAGCTGTCCGGGATCGATTACTCCCTGGTTGGTCCTCCCGTTGCAACAAGTGACTCCCTGGATCTGGACCTGAAGGTAGGGGAAGAGGAGGGAGCCGCGAGGAGGAGGAGGTGGAGGTGGTGGGTTACTGTGGCCTGCTTTTGCTCTTGAGTAGTCTCCATGGGGTTCTTCCAGAGGAGTTCAACTCCCCTTGCTCTCTCCATCCCTCTCTACTGAGTCGTGGTGGGCGGCCATGTTGGTCTCCGGCAGAACGGCAAGATTCAAGTCCAGGAGCACCTTGAAGACCAACCAGATTTTTGGGGCATAAACTTTTGGGGGTGTCAAAGCTCCCTTTGTCAGATATCTGATGGACGGAGCTTTGATACCCCCCAAAATCCAATATCCTGGAAATCTTGTCGGTGCTGCCGGACTCGCCTCTTCTAGTATGCCCTGTCTTTAAGGAGGTGGGAAACCCGCCTCCGTTGTGCAGCACCCGGCGCTTGATAAAGACGGGAAGGAGCCACAGTAATTGACGCTTGAGCAGAAGGCCCTTCAGGGGTCAATTCAGGTGATACTGAGGAGCCGTTCCTGGGGGAAGTCGCGGCCTCTCCAGTGGCCACCGAAGACACAGGAAAGCTGCCAGGAAGGAAGCTACTGGAGGCAAGAGAAGCCGAGGCCATCAAGAACGGGAAGTCCAGGATCGCTATGCAGAGGCAGGCAATGGCAAAGCACCTCTGCTGGTTTCTTCCCCGAAAACCCCCCTGAAGGGTCAACGTAAGTCGCCTGCCGCTTGAGAGAACTTTCCGCCACCACAAGCGTCTTAAAGACCAACGAGATTTTCAGGGTGTGAACTTTCGAGAGTGTATTTTTCAAAACCTCCTGATTAAAAAAAATAACAGGAAGTAAAGAAGGTACCCTAAACCAAAACAACAAAGGAGAACATGTATGTTGGGTAGGATGAATTCCTTTCCTTCAAACGTTGTTTACGGTAGATTCCTCCAAATTCCATACAGTGAGAGTGTCTGTCCTTGTGGGGCAAACATGCCAGATTCCATCCAACATATATCGCTGGACTGCCATCTATATTCTAAGCCCTGCAGAGAACTGCTTGGTAATCTCTCCCTCCCTCCCTGTAATCTGGTAAATGGGATTGACTATCACAGCTGCGGTGGCTCAAGTGGTTAAGACGCTGAACTGCAGGCTGTGGAAGGTCAGTAGTTCAGCAGTTCGAGACCCGAGTGCCGCATGACGGAGTGAGCTCCCGTCTCTAGTTCCAGCTCCTGCCAACCTAGCAGTTCGAAAGCAAGAAATTGCAAGTAGATAAATAGGTACCACTTCGGTGGGAAGGTAACAGCGTTCCGTGCGCCTTGGTGTTTAGTCATGCCGGCCACATGACCACGGAAACGTCTTCGGACAGTGCTGGCTCTTCGGCTTTGAAACGGAGATGAGCACCGCAACCCTAGAGTCGGATTCGACTGGCTTTCGAGCAAGGGAACCTTTACCTTTACCTATCGCAGCTCATTAAAAAATATTGAAATAGAAATCACAAGGGCTGTTAGTAAATTCCTGGAGAAGTCTATTAAAATTTATGAGGGGCATGTTTCGCCATGAATTTAAATTCTGTTTTGGTCATGGACTCTCCTGAACATTCCACACGCTCCCAAATCAGTTGGCTCCGTAATCTGTCACTCAGAAGCTGTCCCTATCCACTGGCTGCGTTGCCTGAATCTCGCCGCCAATATCCTAAACTGTTTGCTGTTCCTCTCCCCCAATAGCCAGTCAGAACGCAGAGGTCATTTGCATATGTGGCCTGATTGGCCATTGCCTCTAACATTCTAAATAGTTTGCTGTTGCTGTTGGGGGTCATTCAATGTGTCCTGAGGTAAAATACATATCCCAATCTTCCCTTAAATGGTCACTGGAGTTGCCAATCTCCCTGTGGGGCCTGGAGATCTCCCAGAAATCACTGTGTTCCCCAGCCACAGCACATCATTTCCCCTACAGAAAATTTCCCAGCTATTACAATGGCTGCTTGGGGCAGTGGACTCCATGGCATTATACCCCGCTGAAGTCCCTTTGTACCCCAGACCCTGCCCTCCCCGGGCTCTACCCCTCAAATCTACAGGTCTGGCCCTCCCCTTAGTATTGCCAGTCCCCAGGCAGCACCTGATGATCTCCAAGATCAGTTCTCCTGGAGAGAATGGCTGCTTTGGGCAATGGACTCTATGGAATTATACCCTGCTGAGGTCCCTCCGGACCCCTAACCCTGCCCTCCCCAGGCTCTCCCCCTCAAATCTACAGGTATTTCCCAACCCAGAGTTGGCAACCCTGTAACTGGCTATGGAACTGCTTTCCAGATCCTTGGAACCCAGAAGACGTGGCATAGGAGGAGGTGCTTTTCTACCTTAGCTGTCACTGCATAGCCCCAAATCAACATAAGTCGGGGTGGAGGGAACCATACCTGTGACCATGAGGCTGTCCTCCCATGCTACCCACTTGGGGCAGCAAAATGACTTGAGACAGCCCTGCCTTATAGCTAAGCAGAAGGAAATAAACACGGCTCGCCCCTCCCTCTATTTTCCCCTTCCCTCTGCCACCCCACCAGCCACAGCTGGGACACTCACCTGGAGCCTCCTTCTAGAGCTTGTTGTATTTCTTCCCACAACGGGCCTTACTCCTAGTGTGTGTGTCTGCCTTTTGTTCTTAATCTTGAACTGTATATTTTGCTTGTTCCTATTTTTGTACTATGTTTGACTATGCCAATCGAAGTCAGTTCTTCAGTATAAAGTAAAAAAGGTGTCCTAAACCAAAAAGTCAGTTCTTCAGTATAAAGTAAAAAGAGGTGTCCTAAACCAAAACTGGCTGGAATTTTTAACCTCTTGCTGAATTCGTAGGAAATCCGTTTCTTAATTCCAGATTGCCGAGCTGGAAAGCCTGTCCCTGACACTGGAAGTAGAAATCTGTGGGCTTTTCAGATGTCAAAATAAAACATCTTCCCTAGCCTTCCCGAGTCTCTTTCTGCTTCTTCTCTCATCAGGGTGAATTCTTTTCCCTCGCTCATCGCTCCGCTGCCCCCTTCCTACCCCCTGCCTTTCCTTTTCCCGTGGATCATGACCGTATGCTGTATTTTGGGGCCTCCAGTTACCTGTTCAACACAGCCGGCTACGTCTACTACCGAGCAGGCGCCCTGACCTACAACATCACGGACGACATGGTAAGGAGGGGCGGCCAGATTAGCAGGGCTGGCCAAAGCTCTAAGGCCCACTGCTCCAAATTGTCCAGGCCTTCATTTCCGCCCGCCCCCAAGGTATCAGTGTATAAATGCACCTATTGTCCAAATCTGCTGTGTCAGATGCATCCTTTTCTGCAACTCCATCAAGAGCTTTGCTCCCCCTTAGTCGAACTGCCTGCGGTTCAGTCTGCTCGTCAGCCTTAAAGGGCAAACAGAAAACTATATTTATACTTTGAAGTATACTTCAGGGAGGCTCCCCCTCTCCTAGAAGGTTCTGGGCTTGGTGGCAGCTCGGATCGCTGGCAGGAGATTCTGAGGGCGGATCCGAGCTCTTCCAAACGGCATCTCTGTTCTCCCATCCCCAAACGCCTCCTTCTCTCCCTGCAGATTCCCAAGGCGTCTAAACTCCGACTGAACACCAACTCCATTGGACTTTTGGTTCCAAAGGTGAGTCCCTCGTGGCACTGGGCCACTTCCCTGAATCATCAGCTCCGGGTTGCAAACAGAACTTCATAAGACGTCGCAAGCAAGCGATGTAAAGGTTTAAAAGAGCCGTGAAAGAGAACAAAAGAAGAAGAGGGTTTTTTTCCCCCCTATCCCGCTTCTGTCTGCCCAAAGGAGGCTCAGGGTGGCTTACAATCGCCTTCCCTTCCTCTCCCCACAGCAAGCATCTTGTGAGGTAGGTAGAATCCTAGAATGATAGAGTTGGAAGGGACCCTAGAGGCCATCTAGTCCAACCCCCTGCTCAACGCAGGATCAGCCTAGAGCATCCCTGACCAGTGTTTGTCCAGCCACTGCTTGAAGACTGCCAATGAGGGGGAGCTCACCACACCTCCCTAGGCAGCTGGTTCCACTGTGGCCCGACTCTCACTGTCAAAGAGTTTCTCCTAATGTCTGATTGGTCCCTTCCCACCCTCAATGTAAACCAATTCTTGTGAGTCCTCTCCTCTGCTGCCAACAGGAACAGCTCCCTGCCCTCCTCCTCAAGAGAGCAGTCCTGCCCTGCCCTCAACCTCCTCTTCTCCAGACTGAACATGCCCAAGAAGTCCCTCGGGCTTTCCTCCTATAGGGCTTCTTGGTCTCCAGGCTGCCCGTTCGCCCTCGTCGCTCTCCTCTGCCCCCGCTCCATTCCGTCCACATCCTTTTTGAAGGGAGGCCTCCAAAGCGGCACGCGATACTCGAGGTGCGGCCTGACCAATGCAGCGTACAGGGGGACTATGACATCTTGCGATCTGGATGTTATGTCTCTGTTGGTACACCCCTCTTGTTGTTGTCTGGGGTGTCAAACATAAGGCCCGGGGGCCGGATCCCGCCCGTCCAGGGCTCTTATGCGGCCTATGAACAATTGGTGCAAGGGAGGGAGTGCTGGGGCAGGCAGTGGGCGGAGCCACTCCATTGTGGCTTCAGCATGGCAAAACAACCTCGTCTGCAGCATAAGAACATAAGAACATAAGAGAAGCCAATGTTGAATCAGGCCAATGGCCCATCTAGTCCAACACTCTGTCACACAGCGGCCAAAATATACCAGGTGCCATCAGGAGGTCCAGCAGTGGGGCCAGGACACTAGAAGCCCCTCCCACTGCTGCCCCCCCCCAGCACCAAGAATAGAGTGCATCACCTGCCCCAGACTGAGAGTTCCCATCTATACCCTGTGGCTGATAGCCACCGATGGACTTCTGCTCCATATGTTTATCTAATTCCCTCTTGGAACTGTCCATGCTTGTAGCTGCCACCACCTCCCGTGGCAGTGAATTCCATATGTTAATCACTCTTCGGGTGAAGAAGGACTTCCTTGTATCTGTTCTAACCCGACTGTTCAGCAATTTCATGGCGTGCCCACGAGTTCTTGTATGGTGAGAAAGGGAGAAAAGTACTTCTTTCTCAACCTGCTCAATCCCATGCATAATCTTATAAACCTCGATCATGTCACCCCTCAGCCGTCGTTTCTCCAAGCTAAAGAGCCCCAAGCGTTTTAGCCTTTCTTCATAGGGAAGGTGTTCCAACCCTTTTATCATTCTAGCATTCTCATTCTCATTCATTCATCATTCATCATTCATCATTCAGGCATCATCAGCAGTCAGGCATCATGGGAGCACCTGCCCAGCACTGCGTTGCTGGCTCTCCAGTCTGCCTAGGTGGGTTTTCCTCTGCACAGACATGCACCCCAGCCCATGGGGCCCTGCAGTGAGGACAGGGATAGGGCAAGTACCACTACACATGCCAGGCATGTACGTTCTCCTCTAGCTTTGGGGATTCCTCCTTCATTGACCCTTGCATCATATCTAAGCCAGTTTGGTGTAGTGCTTAAGTGTGCAGACTCTAATCTGGGAGAACTGGGTTTGATTCCCCACTCCTCCACTTGCACCTGCTGGATGACTTTGGGCAAGCCATAGTTCTGATAAGAACTGTTCTTGAAAAAGAGCCATTTCTGTCAGAGCTCTCTCAGCCCTGCCTACCTCATAGGGTGTCTGTTGTGGGGAGGGGAAGGGAAGGGAGTTTGTAAGCCGCTCTGAGACTCCTTTGGGTAGTGAAGGACGAGGTATAAATCCAATCTCTTCTTCTTCACTTCTACCTCACAGGGCGTCTGTTGTGGGGAGGGGAAGGGAAGGGAGTTTGTCAGCCGCTCTGAGACCCTTTTGGATCTAACATAAATGTCTCAGAGTGGCTTACAAACTCCTTTCCCTTCCCCTCCCCACACAACAGACACCCTGTGAGGTTGGTGGGACTGAGAGAGCTCTGACAGAAACCGCTCTTTTTCAAGAACAGCTGTGCCAGAACTATGGCTACTCTTTGAGTGTGGTTCTCCAACCAGTTCCCCATCCACCTAACTATCCTAGAGTCCAGTCCGCAGTCCTTTAGTTTACCCATCAGAACATCATGGGGAACCCTGTCAAAAGCTTGACTGAAATCCAGGTTTTGTCGTGCTCCTCAGTCAGGTCACACAGCACAGGGCTTCTTTAGAAGACAGTGTTTAATGGTAAGTCAGAATCACTCTGATGGCAGAAAGTGAAGAGGACCTAAAGAGCCTCTTTCTCAGGGTGAAAGAGGAGAGTGCAAAAGTGGGCTTGAAACTCAACATCAGAAAAACTAAGATCATGGCATCTGGCCCCGTCATTCCTTGGCAGATAGATGGGGAAGTCATAGAAGTGACAGACTTCACGTTCCTGGGATCCCAGATCACTGCAGATGGTGACTGCAGCCATGAAATTAAAAGATGCCTGCTCCTTGGGAGGAAAGCGATGGCAAACCTAAACAGCATGATAAAAAGCAGAGACATCACCTTGCCAACCAAAGTCCGCATGGTCAAAGCAATGGTATTCCCCGTAGTAATGTATGGCTGCGAGAGTTGGACTATAAGGAAGGCCGAGCGCCGAAGAATAGATTCTTTTGAACTATGGTGCTGGAGAAGACTCTTGAGAGTCCCTTGGACTGCAAGGAGATCAAATCAATCAATCCTAAAAGAAATCAACCTTGTTAGTTCCCTGGAAGGCCAGATCCTGAAGTTGAAGCTCAAATACTTTGGCCCCCAAACGAGAAGGGAGCATTCACTGGAGAAGACCCTGATGCTGGGAAAGACTGAAAGTCAAAGAAGAAGGGGACGGCAAAGGTTGAGATGGTCAGACAGTGTCATCGATGCAACGAACATGAAATGGAGCAAACTTCAGTGGACAGCAGAAGACAGGAGGGCCTGGCGTAATCTGGCCCATGGGGTCGCGAAGAGTCGGACTCGACTGTGTGACTGAACAACAACAACAACAGAACTAAAGACACGTGTGTAAAGTTCAGAAGAGGGGAGACCAAAAGTACTCCCTCTGCGTTCCATACACGTGACAGGGCTACCTGACAGGTAAACACCATCGACAGCATTCCCTCGATCCAGTAAGCTCGTCACTCGATCAAAGAAGGAAATGAGGTTGGTCTGGCAGGACCTGTTGGGGACAAATCCGTGCTGACTTCCCCGGATCGCTAAGTTGTCCTTTAGATTCTCACAGACTGATCCCTTTAAAATCTGCTCCAGTATCCTCCCTGGGACAGAGGTCAGACTGACTGGCCTGTAGTTTCCTGGGTCATCGTAAGAACATAAGAGAAGCCTTGTTGGATCAGGCCAATGGTCCATCCAGTCCAACACTGTGGGTCACCCAGTGGCCAAAATATACCAGGTGCCATCAGGAGGTCCAGCAGTGGGGCCAGGACACTAGAAGCCCCCTCCCACTGTTGACCCCCTCTAAGCACCAAGAATAGAGTGCATCACCTGCCCCAGACTGAGAGTTCCCATCTACACCCTGTGGCTAATAGCCACTGATGGACTTCTGCTCCAGATGTTTATCTAATTCCCTCTTGAAACCGTCCATGCTTGTAGCTGCCACCACCTCCTGTGGCAGGGAATTCCATGTGTGAATCACTCTTTGGGTGAAGAAGGACTTCCTTTTATCCGTTCCAACCTGACTGCTCAGCAATTTCATTGAGTGCTCATGAGTTCTAGTATGGTGAGAATACTCCCTTTTTTGAAATTTGGGATAAATCTTGTGGCACATCTCCCGTCCTCCAAGAGGTCTGGAAGATGATGGACAAAGCCTCTGCAAGCTCTCTAGAACATTCTTTGAGCACTCTTGGGGCGCATACCATCTGGTCTGGGGGATTCATCTTCACTCAGTGTAGCCAGGTGCTTCTCAACTACCTGGTTGACATGGACAGAGAGCTAGTTGAGAAGCACCTGGCTACACTGAGTGAAGATGAATCCCCCAGACCAGATGGTATGCCCCCCATCTCCAGGAGAACGGTGTGGAATGGCTGTCTGTAACAGGCTCATCTTGCTCTCTGTCCCCAGATTAAGAAATTGTACCCCGGCATGCTCATGAAGCTCAAGGTCTCACTTTCTTCTCCACCGTCTCTGGCCATTGCCCCAGAAGGCCTGTCTCTTGCGCCGATGGCGGACGTCCAAGCCTTCGCCATCCTCCCCAACTCCTCCCTGGCCCCCCTGTTCGTGATGGGTGTGGTAAGTCCGATCCACAACACTCACAGCCGAATTACGTGTGTCCCCCCACTCCAGTTGCTATCAGCCACAATGACAAAATGGAGCCTCCATGTTCAGAGGCACCGTACCTCAGAGTGCCAGGTGTTTGTGGGAAGCCTCAGGGAACGGCTTTGGCCTCAGGGAATGGCCTCAGGGAATGGCTTTGAGAGCCAGTTTGGTGTGAGAGCCAGTTTGGTGCAGTGGTTAAGTGCGCGGACTCTTATCTGGGAGAACCGGGTTTGATTCCCCACTCCTCCACTTGCACCTGCTGATGTGACCTTGGGTCAGTCACAAGCTCTGGCACAGCTGTTCTCTCAAGGGCAGTTTGTGTCAGAAGTTCTCTCAGCCCCACCTACCTCACAGGGTGTCTGTTGTGGGGAGGGGAAGGGAAAGGAGATTGTAAGTTGCTCTGAGACGCCTTTGGGCAGTGAAGGGCGGGGTATAAATCCAATCTCTTCCTCTTCCTCTTCTTCCTCTTCTTCCTCTTCCTCCTCTTCTTCTTCTTCTTCTTCTTCTTCTTCTTCTTCTTCTTCTTCTTCTTCTTCTTCTTCTTCTTCTTCTTCTTCTTCTTCTTCTTCTTCTTCTTCTTCTCCTCACCTGTGGGCTTCCCACAGAATTGGTCTGATCCAGCAGGGGTCTTTGTGTGGGATGATAGGAGATCCCCAATTGATTCTCCAGAAAAGAGAGAAGAAGAAGAGATTGGATTTATACTCCACTCTTCACTTGGAGGCTCTGAGCAGCTTTCAAACTCCTTTCCCTTCCCCTCCCCACAACAGACACCCTATGAAGTAGGTAGGGCTGAGAGAGCTCTTTCCAGAACTGCCCTTGAGAGAACAGCTCTGAAAGAACTTGTGACTGACCCAAGGATACACTAGCAGCTGCATGTGGAGGAGAGGGGAATCAAACCTGTTTGTCCCAGATTAGAGTCTGCACACTTCACCACCACACCAAACTGACTCTCTTCAGCTGTTTCTGTAAACTGCAGACAGTTTAAGGGAGGCAGATTGTGCCGCGGGACCCTGAGATGGGGGACAACCCGGCCGCTGGGCTCAGCTGCCTCTTCCATTTTTCTGGGTTCCTTTTCGATTTTTTTGCATGATGCAAAAAAAAAAATTGCATATGGCAACTGGTACAGTTTATGAAATAGCTACTTAGCTGGTGACGTGCACATCTGGCAGCCTTTTGAGAGATTTTGGTACTGCCTGCAAAGACGTCCCCACCTGCCTCTCTTTGATTCCCAGTCGACCACCATTTCGGCCACCGCTGCTGTGGAGTCCAATAAGATCGTCGGGTCCCTGAAGCTCGGCAAGTGAGCAATATCGCCCGAGGGTCTCTGCGTTTTCACACTGAAAGATCTTCCTTTCCCACCTTCTCGGGGACCCCACCTGTATCTGCTGGCGTCCCTGAAATAAGCCGACGGAATGCTTTTTATGTGGACTGGCGATCTCAGGCTATGGGATCTGGGGTTCACCCCAAGGTGGCGGTGATCCCAGCACACAAAACAAATAGCTCTTCATTTGCCCTGCCAAACGAACCAAATTCTCCCTCTTTCCCCCTCATTTAGGCTGCAGCTGTCCTTGAAGCACTCAGACGTGGGGCCGTTCCCAGTAAGACTTCCCGTGGCCTTGAAGGACCCCTCCAAAAAAGTCTCCAGTGGCGCATCCAGGGGGTCCAGTTCTCAATTTGGACATTTAAGGGGGCAGAACTACCCTGTCTTGGGTTCTTTCCTCCTCCTAGATATCCGGGCCCCGACCTGGAACTCCGGGATAGCCTGACCTCTGTCTTGTTAGATCTTGGAAGCTAAGCAGGGTCGGCCCTGGTTAGTACTTGGATGGGAGACCTCCAAGGAAGTCTAGGGATGCTATGCAGAGGCAGGCTAATGGCAAACCACATCGGCTACTCTCTCGCCTTGAAAACCCGATGGGGTTGCCGTAAGTTGGCAGCAACTACACGGCGCTTTCCACCCCCGGATGTCTGGGGATGCCCTCTCTTCGAACGCTTTCCCAGAACTGCTGGGGGGGAGAGTTGTCCTCGCTGCCTTGGAATCACTCAGCCAGCAGACCTTGGTGAACAAGAAAAGGCAGATAGGGTGTCCTTCAGTTGTGGGAATTCCTGCTTCAGGGCAGAACCGGGTGATTCACCGGACCCCCCCCAGTCCTTTCATTCCAATCGGACGTTTTTTCTTCCCCTCCAGGTGAGGTTGATGCAGGTCATCCTGAATTATTTTGCTGCCAACTCCCTGGTGCCTCAGATTAATGGTAAGGACCGTTTTCTTTCAAAGTTCTTTCAAAGCCATATCCTTTACTGCGCCCATTTCACAGGCGGGGGCCCAGAGACAGAGAAAAGTGCTTTTCCGCATGGCAACGACACTTCCCTTGGGAAACTCCGTTGTGGCGGCGGCTGCCATTGCAGCGAAGGGATGACGGGACCCCCAGAGGGAGTGTTCCCTGCATTTTCTCCCCCCGTTACCCATGCTGGCCACGTCAGGGAGGTGTTGCTAGGCGGAAGCCGCCAGAAATAACCGAACCTGGGCAAGCAGCTCGAAGGGCAGAAAGTAGAGGAGGGCAGAGCCGGCAACTCCCCACGGCCAGGCTGAGGGGCTGGCATGCTTTTCTGCCTCTCTCTTCGTAGCGGACTAGGAGAAGGAAATCTATGTGCTGAACTCATGTGATGTATTTGTTGAGGGGTGCCGCATCTATGTGTGGATAGGTGTTATCTCCTTGAATGAGTTGCCTCACTTTGTTTTAACCTGGGAGCTGCCCCCTGACCCCTCCTCTTTCTCTGACTTTGTCCTCTCACTCTCTTTACATGGCCTTCCATGGAGACACAGGTCTCTGCAAGCGTCTCCTGTAGCTACAATGTCCTCATACTCTCACACACATGATGCTAGACAAGTAAGGGTGTGCATTCGACATAAACTGAGCTGGAAAAAAAAAATACCTGAAAAATACCTTACTGGTATTTTCAGGGGTGGATTAAGGCTCACTGGAAGAACCGGGTTAGGTTCCCCACTCCTCCACTTGCACCTGCTGGTGTGATCTCGGGTCAGTCATAAGTTCTCTCAGAGCTGTTCTCTCAAGGGCAGTTCTGGAAAGAGCTCTCTCAACCCCACCTACCTCACAGGGTGTCTGTTGTGGGGAGGGGGAGGGAAAGGAGTTTGTCAGCCGCTCTGAGACTCCTTTGGGTAGTGAAGGGTGGGGTATAAATTCAATCTCCTTTTCTTCTTCTACCTCACAGGGTGTCTGTTGTGGGGAGAGGAAGGGAAAGGAGTTTGTAAGCCGCGCTGAGACTCCTTCGGGTAGTGAAGGGTGGGGTGTAAATCCGATCTCTTCTCCTTCATCGTCTACTTGAATAAACATAAGTTTTCCTATTTCACAATATATTTCTTGGGGAATTTATTTACTGCACTCAGTATCACACTTCTATGACTGGGCAAACTCTGCTATGTTAACCAAATATCCCAATAGATATCCCAATGAAAAAGGTCAACGCTATGCTGGGGATTATTAGGAAGGGAATTGAAAACAAATCAGCCGGTATCATCATGCCCCTGTATCAATCATTGGAGTGACCTCATTTGCAATACTGTGTACAGTTCTGGTCACCACACCTCAAAAAGGATATTATAGCATTGGGAAAAGTGCAGAGAAGGGCAACTAGAATGATAAAAGGGTTGGAACACCTTTCCTATGAAGAAAGGTTAAAACGCTTGGGGCTCTTTAGCTTGGAGAAACGACGGCTGAGGGGTGACATGATCGAGGTTTATAAGATTATGCATGGGATTGAGCAGGTTGAGAAAGAAGTACTTTTCTCCCTTTTTCACAATACAAGAACTCGTGGGCACTCCATGAAATTGCTGAGCAGTCAGGTTAGAATGGATAAAAGGAAGTACTTCTTCATCCAAAGAGTGATTAACACATGGAACTCACTGCCACAGGAGGGGGGGGGTGGCTACAAGCACGGACAGCTTCAAGGAGGAGTTAGTTAAACATATGGAGCAGAAGTCCATCAGTGGCTATTAGTGGACTCTGGGGCAAGTGATGCTCTATCTTCTTGGTGCTTGAGGGGGGCTACAGTGGGAGGGCTTCTAGTGTCCTGGCCCCATTGGGGGAACTCCTGATGGCATCTGGTGTATTTTGGCCACTGTGTGAGCGAGTGTTGGAGTGGATGGGTCATTGGCCTGATCAAACATTGGCTTCTCTTATGTTCTTATAAGAGGGAATTGGATAAACATACGGAGCAGAGGTCCATCAGTGGCTATGAGCCACAAGGTATAGATAGGAATGCTCAGTCTGGGGCAAGTGATGCTCTGTATTCTTGGTGCTTGGGGGTGGGGGCAGTACTGGGAGGGCTTCTAGTGTCCTGGCCCCACTGCTGGACCTCCTGATGGCCCCTGGTATTTTTGGCCCCTGTGTGACAAGAGTGTTGGACTGGATGGGCCATTGGCATGATCCAACATTGGCTTCTCTTACGTTCTTATGTAGGAACTCTCGGTCTGGGGCAAGTGATGCTCTGTATTCTTGGTGCTTGGGGTGGGGGCGACAGTGGGAGGGCTCCTAGTTTCCTGGCCCCACTGCTGGACCTCCTGATGGCACCTGGTATTTTTGGCCACTGTGTGACCCAGAGTGTTGGATTGGATGGGCCATTGGCCTGATCCAACATTGGCTTCTCTTACGTTCTTATTAGATATTGAGATGGCAGCATTTGCCTTTTCTGGACAAAGAGTGGGGTAGAAGAAGCAGCACCAGGCCTGTAGCCAGGAATTTTTTGTTCAGGGGGCATTTAAATTTTTAAGGGGGCATTTAAATTACTGTCAATTAAATCTGAATGCCTGTCTTTAAAGTGGGAGGCTCTGAGCCTGTTTCTAGCTCTTCCTTTCAGGGGACAGGGTGGTGAGCTCATGAGTTCCTGGGAGGGGGGGGACAGCTCAGAGAGCATTTAAATGCTTTTTGAGTTGCCTTCCTCAGGGCAAGAAAGCTTAGCAGGGTACTGTCATGACCCCTAGTGGGTTGCCACCTTCAGCTGCCACCACTCTGGATCTAATGTGACTACCTATTTCTTCTTAACTGGTTACTGTTTCAAGGCCCACAGCCCTCTTATACCAGGCCTGGGCCTGTACTCACTCTTTTCCAAGTGAGGGAACTTTCTCTCAGACCAGACTGTTCCCTCAGTTGGACTCTGTGAGAGGGAAGACCGCAGTAGAGAAAAGAACACAGTTTCACGGCCCACAAAGCTTAAGTTACCTCTCCTCACACAATTCTGGACACCAATTGGTTACAACCGTCACTAAGCATTATGGGGATTGTAGGCTGAACATAAGAACATAAGAGAAGCCAATGTCGAATCAGGCCAATGGCCCATCTAGTCCAACACTCTATCACACAGTGGCCAAAAAGACCAGGTGCCCTCAGGAGGTCCAGCAGTGGGGCCAGGACACTAGAAGCCCTCCGACTGCTGCCCCCCTAGCACCAAGAATAGAGTGCATTACCTGCCCCAGACTGAGAGTTCCTATCTATACCTTGTGGCTGATGGACTTCTGTTCCATATGTTTATCTAATTCCCTCTTGAAACTGTCCATGCTTGTAGCTGCCACTACCTCCTGTGGCAGTGAATTCCATGTGTTTGTAGGACTGGGAGACAAGGCTGTGTCGACTTTCCACTCCCACAAAGGTCTCTCCTGGGCCTAGGCCTCCAGGCCTTGTCTCCCAGTCCTACACAGATCATGACAGGCACCTTCAATACTGCCCCACAATTCCCCTTTCTACTAGCCCAGTACCCCCTAGGTCATGGTCCAAAACAAGGTTTCCAGTATGGCTATTTGTGGGGGCAGGGCTTTTAATTAAGGGGGCAGGGCCCCCAAATGCCCCACCTTCACTGCAGGCTTGAGCAGTACAGTGTACTGAGAGCCCCACCGGGTGGAAACAAAGTGCTACTTTCCTCCCCTCTCTGTTGTCTGCTGCTTTCTGTGACTCCCACGACTTTTATCTTCCAGAACGACTGGCACAGGGGTTCCCTCTTCCCCTCCCGGATGACCTGCAGCTGTCTAACCCCGTCCTACAACCACACCAGGTACGTGACCAATTGCAGAGAAGAAGAGCAGGTCTTCAAGGGAGGTTCCAGCCTCCTAGCGGTCAAGGAGGAGTCCCCCGAGGAAGGCAGAGGTCTCAGGTTCAGTCCCTGGCATCTGCAGTTGGAAAGGACCAGGCAGTAGGTGATAGGAAAGACCTCTCTCTCCCTGAGATCTGGGAGAGCTGCTGCAGGATACGTATAGTTTATATTGTAATTTTAATGGAATGTTGGTTTTAGTGTACATATCGGCGTTTTAATGTGTTTATTGATATTTATGTTGTTAGCCACCCTGAGCCCACCAAAAGCGGGGAGGGCGGGATATAAATATAATAAATAAATAAATGTTGCATTTCTCCCCCAGAATTTTCTGTACTTTGGAACCGATGTTCACTATGATCAGTGAAGTTGCCAAAGACAGCGAAAGGAGCTGCGAAGACCAAAGGAAGCCCATCCATCCATCCATCCATCCATCCATCCATCCATCCATCCATCCATCTGTCCATCCATCCGTCCATCCATCCGTCCATCCATCCATCCATCCATCCATCCATTCATCCATCCATCCATCATAAGAACATAAGAACATAAGAGAAGCCAATGCTGAATCAGGCCAATGGCCCATCTAGTTCAACACTCCGTTACACAGTGCCCAAAATATACCAGGTGCCATCAGGAGGTCCAGCAGTGGGGCCAGGACACTAGAAGCCCTCCCACTGTTGACCCCCCCCAAGCACCAAGAACACAGAGCATCACTTGCCCCAGACCGAGAGTTCCTAAATAAGAACATGAGAGAAGCCAATGTTGGATCAGGCCAATGGCCCATCTAGTCCAACACTCTGTCACACAGTGGCCAAAAAGACCAGGTGCCATCAGGAGGTCCAGCAGTGGGGCCAGGACACTAGAAGCCCTCCCACTGCTGTCCCATCCAGCACCAAGGATAGAGTGCATCACCTGCCCCAGACTGAGAGTTCCTATCTATACCTTGTGACTAATCGCCACTGATGGACTTCTGCTCCATATGTTTATCTAATTATCCATATGCTTATCTAATTCCCTCTTGAAGCCATCCATGCTTGTAGCTGCCACCAGCTCCTGTGGCAGTGAATTCCACGTGCTAATCACTCTTTGGGTGAAGAAGGACTTCCTTTATCTGTTCCAACCCGACCGCTCAGCAATTTCATGGATCCATCCATCCATCCATCCATCCATCCATCCATCCATCCATCCATCCATCCTTCCTCCTGCTGCTTGGTTTTGGTCTTTGAATGGGAGGATGCCTCTTCTGAACTCCTTGTTCTTAGCCGATGGCCTCCTGTGCCTGCCCCTTTCCCCTTGGCAAACAGCCCCTTGTTTGGAGGGCTTCCCCCCAGGTGCCAAAACGTGCTTGCAAGTTGAGCAGGAGGGACAAGCTAATCCCCCCACACTCACTGATTGTATTTCTGGCCCTGGGAATCGGCTCCCGATATTGTGTTGCTCGACACAGGCTGTCTCAGCCCCTCAATCTTGGTTGTCCACAGACAATCTCCCGGCTGTGCTGTTTGAATCCCAGCCCCAACGGCCTGGAAGTGCAAGGGGAGGGGGCTCTCCAGGGGAGACCTCCCCTCTCTGCACACTCGTGAAATAGCCTCAAGCTCCGGCCACAGGGGACTGGAGTCATCCAGATGGCCAAGCTTGCCTGTTGCTCTGGCAATTTGTGGTCATGGCCCCTCGCCTGGCTGACTTCAAGGGCCCAGTGCAGAAGCAGTCTGGCCCAATGGAACCTCCGTGTTCCGAGGCAGTGTACCTCTCAATGCCGACTACTAGGAATAATGCAGCCTGTAAAAAGTTAAATAAATAAAAAAAGATGGTATGTAACACCAGAGAGATTAGCGAAATATAATAGTAAATGTTCAAATAAGTGCTGGAAATGTGAAAATAACGTGGGCTCGTTCTATCATATGTGGTGTGGTATTGTGAAATAAGTAAAAAATATTGGATATGGATTCATGAAATGATCCAACAGGTGTTAGGTACGGCCATACCATTTACACCGGAGGTATTACTATTGAACATTTTACCGAAAGACTTTAACAAAGACGATCGCTATCTTATTGCATACTTAACTACCGCAGCAAGAATCTTATATGCCAAATATTAGAAGACGCCTGAGACCCCCACGAAGCAAGAATACCTAAATAAAGTTCTAGAAGCAGCGGAAATGGATAAACTGACTCTATTGATGAACGGTCTCTCGGACTCTATATTTCAGAATACATGGGCACGGTTTTCTAACTGGTATAATAATTACGTTTAGGCAGGCAGGGCTATTTTTGGGCAGGAATGCACAGGAACGGAGTTCCGGCTGGCTCCTAAATTGGCCATGCCCAGCAGGAACTCATTAGCATAACAGGCCACACCCAACAGCAGAAATGCATTAGGACTGGCTACATTGGGGGGGGGGGGTGGCCTAACATGCAAAGGAGTTCCTGCTACAAAAAAAGCCCTGGGTTTTGACAACAAACAAAGTAAACAGAATAAGAAGCAAAAGGTGGGTATGGCTGGATGACCACACTTCTGGTAACATGGGGGTGTGGCCTAATAGGCTAATGAGTTTCTGCTGTTCGGTGTGGCCTATTATGCTAATGAGTTCCTGCTGGGCTTTTTTCTACAAAAAGAGCCCTGTAGGCAGGTACAACTGAAAGGATGATTTACCAGATAAAGTATATTTATATAACCCAGTAAGAGAGAAATGAAATGAAAGGAGGTATACTCACTTACTATAAAACTGGTAAATATTGATTATTTTTAGGCATAGCTAAGGTATCAATTAGGAGAATGTATTACCCCCCCCCCATTTGTGTTACATGTGTATGTTTTATCGTTTGTTTGTTAAGTTTTGTATTGTATTGTACTGTGTTAAAAAAATTAATAAAATCCTACCCTTAGGGACAGTCAAAATAAAAAGAGCTACATAAAAAGGAAAACTCTGAAATTGTGCATGTGTGTATATGTGTGTTGGGGGGGGGGGGTGAAGGGGCTGATCTTGATGGCGTCCTCCTTTCTTGCTTCTCTTTGTGTGTGTGTGTGTTTTTTTTTGTTGGTTTGTAATCCACCTTTCCCAAAAGGACTCAAACCAGATAACACAGAGTGCGCCGGTGTAGACAACAAAATGGGGCATGCCATGAAACAGTGCGCTGGGAAGCAGTCGGAAAGAACTGAAGCACAGCATTAAGTATTAACAGGACACGTCGAGCATTGCAGTAATTACACAGTAGGATCCTTCTTACGTTCAGCTGCACGGAGCAGCACAGACCACGGTACCTAAACCGTCATCCAGAGTAAGTCTGTGAACCATTTTGTACGGTGCAAACCGATCACCTCTGCAGAAAAGCCCTCTCGAATAATTCACCTTCCCCAGCACTGTTCCACATCTCCAGGAATTTCCCTGGCCAAAATTGGCAACCCTACATAGAATCATGAAATGTTACAGTTGGAAGGGACCTTGCAGGTCATCTAGTCCAACCCCCCGCACTCTGCAGGAGCGTAGCCGAAAGAGAGCCCTACATCATACCCGAAAGGTGGTCGTCCAGCCTCCGCTTGAAAATGTCCAGTAAAGGAGCATCCACCACCTCCCGAGGCAGTCTGTTCCACTGCTCAGCCACTCTTCTTACAGTTAGGAAGTTTCTCCTGATATTTAGCCGGTAACGACTCCCTCGTCATTTCCACCCATTAGATCTAGTCTTGCAAACCGGAGCAAGAGAGAATAGATCTGCTCCATCTTCTACATGACAGCCCTTCAAATACTGGAAGACTGCCATCATGTCCCCTCTAAGTCTTCTCTTTCCCAGGCTAAACAGACCCAACTCTTTCAGCCTTTCCTCGTAACACTTGGATTCCAAACCTCTCACCATCCTGGTTGCCTTCTTCTGGACACGCTCGACCTTGTCGACATCCTTCCTAAAACATGGTGTCCAAAGCTGGACACAGGACTCCAGGTGAGGCCTGACCATAGCAGAATAGAGCGGAACGACCACCTCCCGTGATCTGGACACAAGGCTTCTGTTCATGCATCCTAAGACTGCATTAGCTTTCTTCACAGCCACATTGCACTGCAGGCTCATGTTGAGCTTGTGATCAACCAGAACACCCAGATCCCTTTCACATGTGCTGCTGTCAAGCCAAGTCCCTCCCATTCTATATCTGTGCCTATGATTTTTTGTGCCCAGGTGTAGGACTTTGCACTTATCTCTATTGAATTTCATTTTATTTGCCTCAGCCCACTGTTCCAGCCTATCTAGATCTACACGGTGAGCAAGAGAGCAGGTGTAGTGTAATATTTAGTGTGGGGAGGTGTGGCATGTTCAGGCCTCCCTCACTGGGCGATGGGCTTGCCAACACTTGCTTGGAGGATTCCTGGAGGTATGGGGGGAGGGAGGGAGACCCGGGAAGATGGGGGTTGGGGAAAGAGCTCCGTGGGGGTGTGATGCCATGGGCTGCCCCCCTCCAAAGCTGCCATTTCCTCCAGGCAAGGGAACTGATCTCTGCTGTCTGGAGTTCAGCGGAAATTCAGGGAGAAGTTCGAGGGAATCCAGCCTTCAGTTGGTGGTGGGAGACCTCCTGGAACTACAACTGATCTCGAGATGACAGAAATCAATTCCCCGGTAAATAGGGGAAGGCCCCCAAAGACCAACCGAACCACATTCAACTTTAGGGGGGGTAAAGGTAAAGGTTCCCTTGCTCGAAAGCCAGTCAAATCCAACTCTAGGGTTGCGGTGCTCATCTCCGTTTCAAAGCCGAAGAGCCAGCGCTGTCCAAAGACGTTTCCGTGGTCATGTGGCCGGCATGACTAAATGACCAAGGCGCACGGAACGCTGTTACCTTCCCACCAAAGTGGTACCTATTTATCTACTTGCAATTTCTTGCTTTCGAACTGCTAGGTTGGCAGGAGCTGGAACTAGAGACGGGAGCTCACTTCGTCATGTGGCACTCTTGGGTCTCGAACTGCTGAACTACTGACCTTCCACAGCCTGCAGTTCAGCGTCTTAACCACTTGAGCCACCGCAGCTCCTTAGGAGGGGTAATTTCTCACAAATGAGGGAGTTTGTGAAGAAGAAACTGAGAGGAAAGGTAAAAAAAGGTAAAGGTTTCCCTTGCTCGAAAGCCAGTCGAATCTGACTCTAGGGGGCAGTGCTCATCTCCATTTCCAAGCCGAAGAGCCAGCACTGTCCAAAGATGTTTCTGCGGTCATGTGGCCGGTGTTAGCCAAATTGCTCTATTTTAAAATAGCAATTGGTTTATTATTATTATTATTGGATTCTCGCCTGTATATACAGAGAATGCTGCTAGTCTGTAATGGTTCCCAGTAAAAGACACAGAGACCAGGTATAATTAATAAAATATTATTTTACTGAATATAATCCTTATTTATCCATTCACAAACACACAAACAGTATTCAAACATTCACACACATAAAATAGAACTAAGAAAGCAGAGGGGATTGATGGCTTATGGAGAGGTGATACTACCTGTCAGATGTGCAGAAGTCCATGAAGAAGGATTGTGGCCTAAACCCAGAGGGTTCAGGGGTGGGCTGCCATTTTGGCTCATGGCAGAGACACACACGGTCTGAGGCCATGTGTCTGCTGGGATATACCCACTGTAAGACAATGCAGCCCAATGGGTGGCCCAGGGGGCTGGTCTCAGGTGAGAACAAAAGATTTCCTGGACCAATGATGAGTCCCAGGGGTGTGTGATGTCAGTAGAGGCAGACCTTAGGTATGGCCAATCAGGTTCCAGAGAGGCAGGGTCTGGTGTTGGGTGGCTAGTTGAATGGATTATAGGACTTGCTGGCCAGGTAAACAAAAGGTGGGAGACTTCCCTGATTGTCCCTGATTAGCATCAGGAAGGGTCGTTAACAATTTGAATGCTTGACTGGGTAATCCCTTCATGCACTGGCAGAGGAAAAGTCCTTTGTCTGCTGTATGGCCCTTAATCCGTGTATGTGACATGCAGCAGGTATGTAATGGAGTCCCTCAGAGTAAAAAGACAGCTTTTTCCTTTCTCTATGGGCTTCTACCTTGGCATCCATTTTACAGTCTAGACAGACCATGTGGCAACAGCAAACAGTCCATAGCAAAGCCCCATAATGGCGTCAGGGCTTACACCGGCATGACTAAGTGCAAAGGCACATGGAACACTGTTACCTTCACACCGAAGTGGTACCTATTTATCTACTTGCAATTTCTTGCTTTCAAATTGCTAGGTTGGCGGGAGCTGGAACCAGAGACGAGAGCTCACTCCGTCATGCGACACTCGGGTCTCGAACTGCCGAACGACAGACCTTCCAGTCTGCAGTTCAGCATCTTAACCTCTGAGCCAGCGTGGCCCCGAAATGAAAAGTAAGGAGGGTCAAATCCTTTCAGGGAGCTTGGAGACTACTTAGACTACAGTCTTAGAAGCTCAGATAAGATGTATACTGCAGGTTAGGAAAGGTACAAATAGCCATTTAAAAAGGCCTGCATGGCTAATGAACAGCGTAACGGAAGCGGTGAAAGGTAGGAAGGATTCCTTTAAGCAGTGGAAGGCTAGTCCAAGTGAGGTAAATAAAAGGGAATGCAGGCTGTGGCACATAAAACACAAGTTGGTGGCGAGACAGGCAGAAAGGGACTATGAGGAACATATTGCAAAAAAAACTGTGAAGACCAATAATAAAAATTTCTTCAAATACATGAGAAGCAGAGAAACAGCCAGGGAGGCAGTGGGGTCCTTGGTTGTATTTTTTGGCTCTGCCTTCATGGGGAGACAGCTAATCTATCCCTGACCTTTTAAAAAAAGGTTCCAGGGGAGATCCAGGAAATTACAGGCCTGTCGGTCTAATGTCACTATTGGGTAAGTTGGTGGAATCTGTTAAATTAGCAAACAAAAGCTATTGAGGAAGAATCAGCATAGATTCTGTAAGGGAAGATCTTTGTCTCTTTGATGGGGTGAGCAAACTTGTGGACAAGGGTGACCTAATAGATGTTGTTTACCTTGACTTCCAGAAAGCTCTTGATAACGTTCCTCATCAAAGGCTCCTAAGTAAACTCAGCAGTCATGGGATAAGAGGACAGGTCCTCCTGAGGATTAAAAACAGGAAACAGAGAGTGAGTCTAAATGGCCAGTTTTTAAACTGCAAGGTGGTAGGGATCAGTCTTGGGTCTGATGCTTTTTAACTTGTTCGTTAATGATTTGGAGTTGGGGAGTAAGCATCGAAGTGGCTACGTTTGCAGATAATGCTCAGTTGTTCAGGGCGGTGAGAACCAGGGAGGACTGTGAGGCGCTCCAGAGAGATCTGCTCAGAGGCTGAGCAAGTGAGCATCAGCACAGCAAACCAGGTTCAATATGGGCAAATAGAGGGCTATTTTTGGCAGGAATGCACAGAAGCGGAGTTCCGGCTGGCTCCCGAGTTGGCCACGCCCAGCAGGAACTCTTTATAGTGGTGATCATTCTGAATATTTTTTCTGGCTCAGTTCTTGTGTTCAGTTTCTTTGTCATACTCTAGGTAACACCTTAATGTGACTAAGAAGCAGACTCCAGGACAAGATATGCCAAAGTGGTAGATTTGTTGATTCTCACTAGATTCAGGGGGGTGGGGTGGACTCAGGGACACTGTTGGGTGAGGGGAAAACCTGTTTCCTACCCAACACACTGAGATAATCCCAGTGCATGCCTTTGCTTTCTTGTATAGTTGCCATTCACTGCTTTGGACAAAGGTCGAATCTGCATTTGCATTTTTAAATCTGTTTCGTGCTGCATTTGACGCTGTCTTTCTCTATGCTTGACAGCATCACAGCAGCACGAAACTGATTTAAAAATGCAAATGCAGATTCTACCAAACTTAAGCAGCACTATACTTAGGACTACTTTTTTTGGTGGGGTCAAACCTACACCCAGCCTGGACAATGGGTGGCCTGGCTACCACTGACTGGGATGCCAAAAGAAGCTGCAATGGACCTCTGTGCACCAAGGAATGTAGAGCTGGAAATTTCCTAACTGGAACCAATGCAAACAACACTCCTTTCAGAAATATAGTAAATGTTCTGAATCCGAACAAGGTTATGTCTGATGTATGTGAATCAGTGGAAATTTTCCTGATCTGATGATTATTCTAGTACCTTGCCATCTGGTTTTGGTTTCATGGGCAGGAGGAGACAGTAAGGTAAGTATGACAGGAAAGGCAGAGAGCGATTCAGCCAATATATGCATGATCCAACTGGAAGACTTCGCACTGGACAGAAGCCTCTCAACTGGCATTCGTGTGCTCAGAATTTCCACATTCTGTCAATCATTGTTTTTGGAAGGGCTTTCTGATTCTATTTAACCACAGGTCCTGGTTGTCTGGGCTACTGCTTTCTTTGGCATTGTGTACATGCTAGGCAGGTAGAAGATACACCTTGCTTACATCTTCTGGTGGACAGGAGGGGAATAAAGGTGCAAAGGTTATGGTTGTTCAACCATGCAATAATTAGCCAGTCCCTATCAGCCTGTATGCCTTGCAGGTGACAGATGGAAACACTTTGCTTGTACTATCTGGCTGGCAGCCAGGGCTATGGAAATAGGAGAAGGATTAGGGGGCAGATGTGCAGTCTTTGGCTCCTTGGTGATAAATGCTGCCTGCAAACAGACTGGAGGGATCTTTTATTTAATGTACTGCATTCTCTTTTTCTAATGCCTGCTACATGACACTTTCTCACAATACAATAACTTTGTGTTCTTATATGGTGATAAGTCCATCTGTGGCTATTAGCCACAAGATGTAGATAGAACACTCTGTCTGGGGCAGTGATGCTCTGTCTTTTTGATGCTTGGGTGAGGCAAAAACAGAAGCGCTTCTGGATTTCTGACCCCTCTGGCAGACCTCCTGATGGCACCTGGGTTTTGGCCACTGTGTGACACAGAGTGTTGAAGTGGATGGTCCATTGGCCTGATCCAGCATGGCTTCTCTCATGTTCTTATATCTGGGACAGTGATGCTCTGTATTCTTGGTGCTTGGGGAGCAACAGTGGGAGGGCTTCTTGAGTTCTAGCCCCACTGGCGGACCTCCTGATGGCACCTGGGTTTTGCCACTGTGTAACACAGAGTGTTGGACTGGATTGTCCATTGGCCTGATCCAGCCAGTTTGGTGTAGTGGTTAAGTGCGCGGACTCTAATCTGGGAGAACCGGGTTTGATTCCCCACTCCTCCACTTGCATTGGCTGGATGACCTTGGGAAAGCCATAGTTCTGACAAGAGCTGTCCTTGAAAGGGCAGATCTTGAAGGCGCTGTCTCAGTCCTACCTACCTCACAGGGTGTCTGTTGTGGGGACGGGAAAGGAAAGGAGTATGGAAGCCACTCTGAGACTCCTTTGGGTAATGAAGGGCGGGGTATAAATTCTCTTTTATTCTTATGGAGAAAAGAGCCACTTTGAAAGGTGAACTCCTCCTCCTCCTCTTCTCGAATGTTCTTATGTCTGAGGCATGATGCTCTGTCTTCTCAGTGAACATAAGAACATAAGAACATAAGAGAAGCCAATGTTGAATCAGGCCAATGGCCCATCTAGTCCAACACTCTGTCACACAGCGGTCAAAATATACCAGGTTCCATCAGGAGGTCCAGCAATGGGGCCAGGACACTAGAAGCCCTCCCACTGCTGCCCCCCCCCAGCACCAAGAATAGAGTGCATCACCTGCCCCAGACTGAGAGTTCCCATCTATACCCTGTGGCTAATAGCCACTGATGGACTTCTGCTCTGAAGTGCTTGGGGGGGCACAGTGGGAGGGCTTCTGGAGTTCTGACCCCACTGGTGGATCCCCTGATGGCACCTGGGCTTTTTGGCCACTGTGTGGCAGAGTGTTGGACGGGATGGGCCACTGGCCTGATCCAACATGGCTTCTCTTCTGTTCTTATGTCTGGGGCAAGTGATGCTCTGTCTTCTTGGTGCTTGAGGGGGCAACAATAGGAGGGCTTCTGAAGTTATGGCCCTGCTGGTGGACCTCCTGATGGCATCTGGGTTCTGACTACTGTGTGACACAGAGTGTAGAACTGGATGGGCCATTGGCTTGATCCAACATGGCTTCTCTTCTGTTGTTATGTCTGGGGCAAGTGATGCCCTTGGCCTGATCCAGCACCACTTCTCTTTTATTCTTATGGAGAAAAGAGCCACTTTGAAAGGTGGACTCTGGCATTATCCTCCCTCGAGGGTCCTCAGCTCCCCACTCCCCTCCCCCATATTTCCTAGAATTTTCCAACTCTGAGCTGGCAACGGTCTTCAGGCCCAGCCTGGAGGTGCGTGACCCAACTGGGCGGCCCTGGGCCACCTTCTCTTCTCACTGGCCGTCCTTCTGCCTTTATTCTGCATGCAATTAATGATGGCAAAATATACCCACCCACCCCGCTTCAAACCAGTATGGGAGCGAGCATGCTTGTGTGTGTGTTTGTGGGTGGGTGTGTTCAGACGGCAATGTTAAAGAGCATGGAGCCCGGTTATATTTAAACCGAATGAAATTATAACGGAGCATGGTTAAGTGGGCGGACTCTAATCTGGGAGAACTGGGTTTGATTCCCCACTCCTCCACTTGCAGCTGCTGGCTGGCCTTGGGCAAGCCATAGTTCTTGCACAGCTGTCCTTGAAAAAGAGCAGTTTCTGTCAGAGCTCTCTCAGCCCCACCTACCTCACATGGTCTCTGTTGTGGGGATGGGAAGGGAAAGGAGTTTGTGAGCTGCTCTGAGACTCCTTCAGGTAGTGAAGGGTGGGGTAGAAATCCAATCTCTTTTCTTCTTCTTTTGTTGTTGTTGTTCAGTCGCACAGTCGAGTCTGACTCTTCGCGACCCCATGGACCAAATTACGCCAGGCCCTCCTGTCTTCCGCTGTCCTCTGAAGTTTGCTCAATTTCATGTTCGTTGCATCGATGACACTGTCTAACCCTCTCATCCCCTTTGCCATCCCCTTCTTCTTTGACCTTCAGTCTTTCCCAGCATCAGGGTCTTCTCCAGTGAATGCTCCCTTCTCATTTGGTGGCCAAAGTATTTGAGCTTCAGCTTCAGGATCTAGCCTTCCAGGGAACAGTCAGGGTTGATTTCTTTTAGGATCAACTGATTTGATCTCCTTGCAGTCCACGGGACTCTCAAGAGTCTTCTCCAGCACCACAGTTCAAAAGAATCTATTCTTCGGCGCTCGGCCTTCCTTATAGTCCAACTCTCGCAGCCATACGTTCTTTGTTATTGTTTAAAGTATTTCTCCAAATATACTCAAGTGGCGTACAATAAAAAACAGAAGAAAACAGCCTAAACTGGATTAAAAAAAAGAAAGAACAACAATAAAACCATAAGCATTAAAGCCACAAACATCCCCACCACACCCTCAAGGAGCGGCTCGGCTTGATACGCCGGACCCCTCCCGCAATTCTGTTCTTGAAAGATGAAGCCCTGAGGCTGTTGTGTTTGCTGGAGCAGCGGCCTCCGGGTGGGCCCAGCTTGTGACACACCGGGGACATGTTTTGCAACCCAAGGGAACCCCCACGGTAGATATAGGACCAGGGCCTCCTGCTTCCTCCCGCTGCTCAGTCTTGCTTCCCTTTCCAGCAGGCTGAGAGCAGACACGTGCCACTCTCCACCTCGCCGGAAGCTGCCAGGATGGCCTGCGGGAACACGCTATGGGCTGCCCTGCTGGTCTCTCTTTCTCTGATGCCGGTGGAGGGCATCAACCCCGGCTTTGTGGGCAGGGTCACGAGGAAGGGCTTGGATTATGGTAGGTGTTCTGATTCTTCTCTACTGCCCAACGGGCAGCCAGTGAATTGCAGGGCAGGCGGGTTCTTTGGAGATCTGTAAGTGAGAGTTTGGTAGTTAAGAACGCTTTGCTAAACCTGAGCAGCTGCAACCAAGGTGGAATGATCCTGCAAAAATCTGCTCCAGGGACTAAAACAGGGGTCCCCAATGTGAAGGTGAGCTGTGAAAGGCATTTTCTGGGCGGATCCACCTCCTGCAATCAACAAAAAGGATATTATAGCATTGGAAAAAGTGCAGAGAAGGGCAACTAGAATGATAAAAGGGTTGGAACACCTTCCCTATGAAGAAAGGTTAAAACGCTTGGGGCTCTTTAGCTTGGAGAAACGACGGCTGAGGGGTGACATGATCGAGGTTTATAAGATTATGAATGGGATTGAGCAGGTTGAGAAAGAAGTACTTTTCTCCCTTTCTCACAATACAAGAACTCGTGGGCACTCCATGAAATTGCTGAGCAGTCGGGTTAGAACAGATAAAAGGAAATACTTCTTCACCCAAAGAGTGATTAACAGATGGAATTCACTGCCACAGGAGGTGGTGGCAGCTACAAGCATGGACGGTTTCAAGAGGAAATTAGATAAACGTATGGAGCAGAAGTCCATCAGTGGCTATGAGCCACAGGGTATAGATGGGAACTCTCAGTCTGGGGCAGGTGATGCCCTCTATTCTTGGTGCTGGAGGGGGCAGCAGTGGGAGGGCTTCTAGTGTCCTGGCCCCACTGCTGGACCTCCTGATGGCACCTGGTATTTTTGGCCCCTGTGTGACACAGAGTGTTGGACTGGATGGGCCATTGGCCTGATTCAACATTGGCTTATCTTATGTTCTTATGTTCTTATGTTCTTATGACATTTTGTGGCAGCCGTCTTGTGGCCGTGCCCACTCAGGCTGCGTCAGAATTCCACAGATGCCCACAGGGTCCAAAAGGTGGGGGACCCCTGGTCGAAAACCCGGGCTGTTTCTTTGGACTTGTTATTGAGAGAGGGTCGGGGGGGCGACCGTTGCTTCCTCCCAGGAGGATGTCGGCCTCTGATGTCTGCATTTTTCCTGTTTGTTTTCCTTTCAGCTTGCCAGGATGGCATTGCGGTCTTGCAGAGGGAGCTGGCCAGGATCAAGCTGCCCGACTTCTCTGGGTCCTTCAAAGTCCTCGTTTTGGGAGACGTAGACTACCGGTTCCACAGGTGAGGCCACTGCAACTGGAATTCATGCGGAGCAGTGCTCCCTCTTAAGTTGTGGAGTCTTGTGAGCAAAAATCCTACCTGGTGAGCTCTTGGCGTTAAAGTTGTGAGTGAGCGATTTGTCTTCTGCACTAATCAGCCATCCCTTCCTGAGTGGAGACAAAAATGTCTGAGCCGAAGGCTAAAAAACTGTGAGCTGGCTCACACTCACTCAGCTTAGAGGGAGCACTGCTGTGCACGGGTAGGACAGAATGCACACAGGGCGGGAATCAAAGGGGATCCGTTTGTTTAATGTATTCAGTCGCCAGACGGATAGCCTGCCTTCCAGCCCTCCTCGGGCAAACGAAGAACAAGCAAAATACAACCATGATGGATTTACACAGCTTTGCTGAGACGGATTGACGTTGTGTAATAGAATTCTACAAAAAAAAATTATAAGATTGGTTTGACTGCCAGGTTTGCCTTGAGAAAGGAGGGAAACGGGGACTTTTAGCTGGCCCGTTGGGAGCCTTGATGGGCTGACCGCTAGGATGGTACACTGAAGTTTGGCTGCCATCCATCAATCACCTAATAACTTATTAGTCTTATTAATATTAGTACCTTTTAATGTTGGAATGTTGTATATGGTTTTAGTAAAGGTAAAGGTTTCCCTTTGCTCAAAAGCTAGTCGAATCCAACTCTAGGGATGCGGTGCTCATCTCCGTTTTCAAGCCGAAGAGCCAGCGCTGTCCAAAGACTTCTCCGTGGTCATGTGGCTGGCATGACTAAACGCCAAGGTGCATGGAACGCTGGTTTTAAGCACTATTTAAATTGCTTACTGTGTGTTTTTATTTTTATGTAAGCTGCCCAGAGCCTGATAATAAATAAATCAAATAAATAAATACGCTTGGACGAAACATACATGAGAAGAAACTGATACGGAAATTATTAGAACTGAACTTTGGCATGAGTACTTTATTTATTTAAAACATTTATCTGTCGTACCCTTTGCATGTAAATGTTGGTATGAATGTGCTTGGTAAACAATAATTGTATTCATTATTTATTTATTTAGGGTTTTTTATTCTGCCTTCCTGAAACACAACAAATCAAGTCAAAGATTTGTTACAATAAAATCACATTAAAATCATAGAAACCATAAGCAGTCAAAACTGCAGCAGCCATATAGATCTGTTGGGGCGACAAGGCGGAGTTGGATGGGCCCCTTTCAGCAGGTTGTATTTTGGTTGTTCTTAACTGCTTTCCCCGTCGTCTCTCGCACCTTGCTCCTCAGGCAACTGGCGGGTTTTGCAAAGACACAGAACAAAAACAGGTCTTAAAACCCATTAAAGCCAAATCATATTGTTTCTGCAATTAGTACCAAGTTAAAATGGGCATACACTGCCATGAAATGGGGGTGGTGGTGGAAAATGCCACGTCTGCTTCTCTCTCTGGTCTCCGCCAGACCTCCAAATGCTCTTTCTTCACACGCAGACCCCCACCCCCATGTCCCTCCCTGCTGCTGGGAGGGGCACCTCTGCCGAGCCCTGCTGGGTGATTCAAGAGAGTCGTTGGGGAACCACCAGAGAGCCGGTTTGGTATAGTGGTTAAGTGCGTGGACTCTAACCTGGGAGAACAGGTTTGATGCCCCACTCCTCCACTTGCAGCTGCTGGATGACCTTAGGCAAGCCATAGTTCTGACAAGAGCTGTCCTTGAAAGGGCAGTTTCTGTCAGAGCTCTCTCAGCCCCACCTGCCTCACAGGGTGTCTGTTATGGGGAGGGGGAGGGAAAGGAGTTTGTCAGCCACTCTGATACTCCCTTGGGTAGTGAAGGCGGGGTATAAATCCAATCTCTTCTTCAACTTCTACTACTTCTCAGGGTGACTGTTGTGAGGACTGTTGTGAGGAGGGAAAGGGAGTTTGTAAGCTGCTCTGAGACTCCTTGGGTAGTGAAGGGCAGGGTATAAATCCAATCTCCTCCTTCTCCTCCTCCACCTCTGAGCAAGGAGGCCCCCTTGAGCAACCATCCCCCGGCTGTTTGGAGCCCCGAACCTGACACAGCAACAGCCTGCTGGCAGCTGCAGCCATAGAGAATCCTTGGCGGTCCAGAAGATCTGCCAGGTTCATTGCAGAGGTCCGAAACCTGGTGCCTTTGGGCACCCACTGATACCTTTTCTGGCACCCGCCAGGTGCTTTGAGGAAGTGGGCGGGCGCCCAGCTGGGGCTCCTGACCGGTGGGGCTTCTGAGTGGCCAGTGGAGATCGGTTGGACCAATCGGGTTCAAATAACGCTGTTTCGGTTGCAATTGCCACCACGGTGATAGTTTTATTCTCTCTCAGTCCTCCTTTCTCCCGGTGCATTTTTAAAATTACTCCTCCGGTCCCCTGCACTTCATAGATGGGGTTGTGTGGCTCAATTTTCTCTGGAGACCATTTTGTGGCGGTGCCCATCACCTCGTGCTAGAATTCCAATGCTTCCCATGAGCTCAGAAAGGTAGGGGACCCCTGCTTCAGCGAGAGGTGGGCTCCGGTCAACATGAATGGCCCCTATGAAGCAGTCCCACCTAAAGAAGCCAGAGGCTTGCGAGGGAAAGGGGGGGGGCGGCCTCAACACGCTCCCGCCTGGCCGCTGCTTGTGCACTTCTGAGTTGCCTGCCCACACCAACCACCTTCTCCCTTCTCTTTTGAAGTTTGAAAATCCAGTCGTTCCAGCTGCCGAACTCGACGATCGTGCCCGTCCCAAGCGTGGGCCTCAGGATCTCCGTCACCGACGCCTTTGCCGCGCTCTCAGGGGAGTGGCAGTGGAGGAATTGGATGGCGTAAGTCCATTGTCACTTCTCGTCCTTTCTAATATTCGCAGTTGTTGAGTCAAAAGGATCACTGGCAGAAGCTACTCTTGCACACCAACATGAGATTGGCCCTCCTGGGTCAGGCTCTCATCTCCTAGCTGTAGTGACTGGCCTTGGGGTGGCCATTAAAGACCTAAGGGCTCTTTAGCTCGGAGAAATGTTGGCTGAGGGGTGACATGATCGAGGTTTACAAGATTATGCATGGGATAGAGCAGGTTGAGAAAGAGGTACTCTTCTCCCTTTCTCACAATACAAGAACTCCTTGTGGGCACTCCATGAAATTGCTGAGCGGTCGGGTTAGAATGGGTAAAAGGAAGGACTTCTTCACCCAAAGAGTGATTCACACGTGGAATTCACTGCCACAGTGGTGGCGGCTACAAGCATGGATGGCTTCAAGAGGGAATTGGAGAAGCATATGGAGCAGAGGTCCATCAGTGGCTATGAGCCACAAGGTATAGATGGGAACTCTCGGTCTGGGGCAGGTGATGCTCTGTCTTCTTGGTGCTTGGGGGGAGGGGTCAACAGTGGGAGGGGCTTCTAGTGTCCTGGCCCCACTGCTGGCCCTCCTGATGGCACCTGGTATTTCTGGCCACCGTGTGACACAAGAGTGTTGGACTGGATGGGCCACTGGCCTGATCCAACATTGGCTTCTCTTATGTTCTTATGTAACCCTCCCGCCCTGCCCCTAGTCCCCAGATAGAGGGGGAAAGGAGGGAGCAGGCTCAGTGCTGGCCATCCATTGGGGCCGGAGGCACCTCCCACGGCAGACATCCGTGCCCCAGGTGGGTGGCCAGCTGGGTGGGGGAAGCCAGGCTGGTTCGTGCCCCTCCACCTCTGGCACCCTCGGCAGTGGCCTTCAACCACCTAACAGACTGACTGCCCATTGCAGGGGCTCACCGGACAGTGGCCCAGGCAGGCCCCTCCGCTGCCCCCCTGCCCAATGGGCATCACCCTGCTGCTGGCCTGCCCTGCAGGGGTGGAGCGAGACCTGTGATGCAGCGTGGATTGCAGAACCCTTGGCAGCACAGCTGAACGCTGTCCTTAGATTCCACAGCACAAAATCATGGTAGAATCCTGTGACTTTTCTGTGATGTGAATTTTGCAAGCAATCGCCTGTTTCCTTGTGGTATTTGTGCATTATTAGTCTTTTTTTATTTCAAACGGTCCTCCTCACCAGGCTTCATCCAGGTTTCAGGGCCAGAAAACGTCCTCACATCACCAGCTTTGCTCAGGTCTTGCAGACTGAAGGCCTTTGCAACTCCCATGACTGAATCCGTCCACCTCCCGTTGGGTCTTCCGATCGATCGATCTAATTGATTACAGCCAGAGCCAGTAAAACAGGACAATTCTGACATAAGAACATAAGAACATAAGGGAAGCCAATGTTGAATCAGGCCAATGGCCCATCTAGTCCAACACTCTGTCACACAGCGGCCAAAATATACCAGGTGCCATCAGGAGGTCCAGCAGTGGGGCCAGGACACCAGAAGCCCCCCACTGCCGCCCCCTCCAGCACCAAGAATAGAGTGCAGCACCTGCCCCAGACTGAGAATTCCCATCTATACCCTGTGGCTAATAGCCACTGATGGACTTCTGCTCCGTATGTTTATCTAATTCCTTCTTGAAACTGTCTATGCTTGTAGCTGCCACCACCTCCTGTGGCAGTGAATTCCATATGTTAATCACTCTTTGGGTGAAGAAGGACTTCCTTTTATCTGTTCTAACCCGACTGCTCAGCAATTTCATGGAGTGCCCACGAGTTCTCGTATTGTGAGAAAGGGAGAAAAGTACTTCTTTCTCAACCTGCTCCATCCCATTCATAATCTCATAAACCTCAATCATGTCACCCCTCAGCCGTCGTTTCTCCAAGCTAAAGAGCCCCAAGCGTTTTAACCTTTCTTCATAGGGAAGGATTAAAGAAGGATAAGAAGGATTAAAACAGTAATAACATGGGAATAGTATAAAAACATTCGCAAGAGAAAATTAATAAAATTAGTAAAATAAAATAATATTAATAAGAGAACCGTACAGGTTTTTTTTCAGCTAAAATAAGTTTACGTTTCCTAATAGCTAAGCAACAAAATTTTGCCACAGTGTAAATCACTGAGCTCTGAACATGATTGCCTTTTCCAGGGAGGACTCTCTTCTCATGATGTGACCAATGTATGATAGCCTCCATTTAGCCGTTTTAGCTTCTAGGGAGAGTTCAGGCTTGATTTGGTCTGGTAAAGGTAAAGGTTTCCCTTGCTCGAAAGCCAGCCGAATCCGGGATGCGGTGCTTATCTCCGTTTCCAAGCCAAAGAGCCAGCGCTGTCCGAAGACTTCTCCGTGGTCATGTGGCCTGCATGACTAGATGCTGAGACGCACGGAATGCTGTTACCTTCCCACCGAAGTGGTACTCTATTTATCTACTTGCAATTTCTTGCTTTCAAACTGCTAGGCTGGCAGGAGCCAGGGCCAGAGACAGGAGCTCACTCCATCACGCGGCAGTCAGGTCTCGAACTGCTGAACTACCGACCTTCCGGTCTGCAGCTCAGCGTCTTAACCACTTGAGCCACCGTGGCCCCTTCTACAACCCACTTATTTGCCTTTTTGACTGTACACGGTATCCATAAAACTCTCCTCCAACACTGCGTTTCGAAGGAGTCCATTTTCTTCCTGTCAGTTTTCTTCATTGTGCAACTTTCATAGCCTATACATAGTGTCATGATCTGGGCTGTGCCACCAGAGGCCTAGTAGGCCCAGGGAGCCTGGCTAGCAGTAGGGGAGGCTGAGCCTACAAACCCCAGAAGGCCTTGGGAAGTTTTGGTGCTGATTTTGACCAATAGGGAAGAAGTGGCCTGGGAAAATAATATATTTTTTTTAAACAAAATTTTTTATTGGTATGTATTCCATATTATTAAACATCGTTACCAATACAATTTAAAAAGATTTTTACCCCATCCCCCACCCCCCCTAATAGGCTTCCAACACTGCTAATAACAAAAAAAAAAGAAAAGTTAACAGGTAATCAAGTTTAGACTTGTAACAATCGACAAACCAGGTAACCCAATTTCAAATACATAAAAGCCTGACTTTTACAAGCATAATTCCAATAAAGGTACAGTACAATCAAATATTCATTTCATTTTGGCCTGGGAAAATAATAACTGGTGTGAGAAGCTGTTCTTCTTCCCAGGGAACAGGGCCAGAAGGAAGGCTGCTGTGGGGAAGAAACCCTTATCCTGAAAGAAGAATGAGTAGTCTAAGGCCACTGGAGATAGTGAGCTAGGGACAGTATATATTCAGACACGTTAGGGCATTTGATTCCTTTTCTTTTCACCCACTTACTGTTATTATTCCTGCTCCTTGTTTGTTTGACCTCCTATAAAATAAACCGTTTTCACTGTTCACTCTGCCTGGTCCTCACGCTCATTTCGGCTAAAAAGGGAGGTCTAAAGGCCTGGGAGGGTGCTCTGGGCCTTCTCAGAGGAGCCTGGGACCAGAGTGGTGGCAGCGTCAGGTGACACCCCATCTGGGCCATGACACATAGTAATGAATCAGGGCTCTTTTTGTAGAAAAAGCCCGGCAGTAACTCATTAGAGTAACAGGACACATCCAACAGCAAAAACTCATTAGCATATTAGGACACACCCCTGGCAGCACAGCTCATTAGCATATTAGGCCACAACCCCATGTTACCAGAAGTGTGGTCATCCAGCCACACCCACTTTTTGCTTCTTATTCTGTTTACCTTGTTTGTTGTCAAAACCCAGGGCTTTCTTTGTAGCAGGATCTCCTTTGCATGTTAGGCTACACACACCCTAGTGTGGCCAATCCTAATGAGTTTCTGCTGTTGGGTGTGGCCTGTTATGCTAATGAGTTCCTGCTGGGCATGGCCAACACGGGAGCCAGCCGGAACTCCGTTCCTGTGAGTTCCTGCCCCAAAATAGCCCTGGTAATGATGAATACTAGGGTGTGGATTAACTTGATCTTAGTCGCCTCTCATAGGTGGCCCTGTGCCTCTCCACTGTCTGTTTGCTTTTCCAAGCTAAGCTAGCTGTGCTCTTCTGCCGGTGAAAATCCTTTGTCCCCCCCCCCCGGTGTTTCCGAACAGGAGCGACCAGGGCTCATTTGACCTGAAGATCGAGGGTCTCTCCATCTCCGTGGGCCTGAGGCTGGGCAACAATTCCGCTGGGAGGCTCACTGCCGACACCTCTGCGTGCAGCACCCACATCTCCAGTGTCCAAGTGCGCATTGATGGCAAATGGAGGTATGTGTGTCGACCTGGCTGGCCTGACCTGGCTGGCCCCGTCTCGTCAAATCTGGGAAGCTAAGCAGGGTCGGCCCTGGTCAGTACCTGGATGGGAGACCACCGAGGAAGACAGGGATCGCTGTGCAGAGGCGGGCCACGGCAAACCAGCAAGCCACCTCTGTCCGCCTCTTGCCTTGACCTGTATGGCCCAGCCCGATCTGTTCAGATCTGGGAAGCTAAGCAGGGTCAGCCCCGGTTGGTGCTTGGATGGGAGACCACCAAGGAAGTCCAGGGTTGCTCCGTAGGGACCTCGCTTTGGGCTTGGGTGATGCTACCGGGAGCGGGAGGGGAGATACCTGCGAGAAGTCCTGAATTCAGCCTGATCCATTTAGAGCAGCAGCCCACCCAGGGGGACTCTGGCGCCTGCGAGCTGCTTGCCGGTGGGGGGGGTGGGCACCCGCAAGACCCATAGAAGGCCCCCAGTTAGCCCCCTCCCATCGCCACAATTCACAGTGGCCGTAAAAAAGAAGCAGGGGGAGACATAGCAGGAGGGGGCTGTTTGCAACGTGCTCCGCTGGGGACTACCCTTGAAGAGTGTTTGGAGGCCACAACTAATGCAGAACGCTGCAGCTAGACAGCCGGTTGGGACCAGCCACGCAGTGTTCCCTCTAAGCTGAATTAGTGTGAGCTAGCTCTCAGATTTTTAAGCCTCCGGCTCATACATTTTTGTCTTAGCTCAGGAAGGGAGGGCTCCAGAGCAATGCTCCCTTTAAGCGCTCTCTAAGAGCAAACTAATAACTCACGCAGCAGCCCAATCGCTCGTGCACAACTTTAACGCAAGTAGCTCACAACGCAGAAGTTTTGCTCACAAGACTCCACAGCTTACAGGAGACATTAATCAGGAGTGTGTTGTGAGTGACCCCACTGTGACAGCAAACACCGTAGCTATCGGTCCGTTCCTGGGCTCCGTTCAGGGTGATGGTTTTGTCCTTTAAAGCCCTACGTGGCTCGGGACCGGGGTGTCCGAAAGAACCCCTCCTCCCATATGTGTGCCTGCCTAAGAATTAAGATCGCAGGCAGACCCCGCCCTCCTGACGGACCCATCAATCAGGCTCCTCTGGTGGGTACGTGAGAGAGGGACTTCCTTAGTGGCTTCCAACGCTGTGGAGTCTTGTGAGCAAAACTCCGACTTTGTGAGCTACCAGCATGAAAGTTGTGAGCGGGAGATTTGGCTCCTGCATAAACTAGTTTGCTCTGGAGCCCTCCCTTCCTGAGCTAAGAGAAAAATCTGTGAGCCGGAGGCTAAAAAACTGTGAGCTGGCTCACACTCACTCGGCTTAGAGGGGATACTGGTGGCAGCGCCTCGATTATGGAACAACCTCCCCAGGAAGGTGCGCTGGACTCTTCACTGTCAATCTTCAGGAGGCAGCGGAAGGTGGACTTATTTAGGCATGCGCCTGACTTTAAACTGGTTTGTTGTAGTGCAGTGGTTAAGTGTGCGGACTCTAATCTGGGGGGACTGGGTTTGATTCCCCACTCTTCCACTTGCAGCTGCTGGATGACCTTGGGCAAAGCCATAGTTCTGTCAGAGCTGTTCATGAAAAAGAGCAGTTTCTGTCAGAGCTCTCTCAGCCCCACCAACCTCACAGGGCGTCTATTGTGGGGAGGGGAAGGAGTTTGTGAGCCGCTCTGAGACTCCCTTGGGTAGTGAAGGGCGGGGTATAAATCCAATCTCTTCCTCTTCTTCTACCTCACAGGGTGTCTGTTGTGGGGAGGGGAAGGGAAAGGAGTTTGTCAGCCGCTCTGAGACTCCTTTGAGTAGTGAAGGGCAGGGTATAAATCCAATCTCTTCTTCTTCTTCTACCTCACAGGGGGTGTCTGTTGTGGTGAGGGGAAGGGAAAGGAGTTTTTCAGCCGCTCTGAGACTCCTTTGGGTAGTGAAGGGCGGGGTATAAATCCAATCTCTTCTTCTTCTTCTACCTCACAGGGGGTGTCTGTTGTGGGGAGGGGAAGGGAAAGGAGTTTGTCAGCCGCTCTGAGACTCCTTTGGGTAGTGAAGGGCGGGGTATAAATCCAATCTCTTCTTCTTCTTCTACCTCACAGGGGGTGTCTGTTGTGGGGAGGGGAAGGGAAAGGAGATTGTAAGCCGCTCTGAGACTCCCTTGGGTAGTGAAGGGCGGGGTATAAATCCAATCTCTTCTTCTTCTTCTACCTCACAGGGGGTGTCTGTTGTGGGGAGGGGAAGGGAAAAGGAGTTTGTAAGCCGCTCTGAGACTCCTTTGGGTAGTGAAGGGCAGGGTATAAATCCAATCTCTTCCTCTTCTTCTTCTACCTCCCAGGGTGTCTGTTGTGGGGAGGGGAAGGGAAAGGAGTTTGTCAGCCGCTCTGAGACTCTTTGGGTAGTGAAGGGCAAGGGGTATAAATCCAATCTCTTCCTCTTCTTCTTCTACCTCACAGGGGGTGTCTGTTGTGGGGAGGGGAAGGGAAAGGAGTTTGTGAGCCGCTCTGAGACTCCCTTGGGTAGTGAAGGGCGGGGTATAAATCCAATATCTTCTCTTCTCTTTTCTAAATTTGGGGATTATGTATTTTTATGCACTCTGCGTTATGTGTCTTACGGAGACGGGCAGCTCTCCTGAGCCCCGTGAGGAAGAAAAGCAATGTTCTGAACAAATGAATCAAGTGGCATCTTGGGTGGCATCTCAAGGGGGGGGGCACCTTCTCTGGACTGCTGAGCCGTGATGCCCCTCCCTTTCTCTCCACAGCTGGTTGTACAATCTCTTTGACAGTCAAATCGAGTCCGCCTTGAGGAAGGCCATGGAAGACCAGGTAAAGCCAGCAGGGGGGCTTCAAAATGGGGGAGGCTCTGGAAGATACGGAGCTGCCTTAAGGCGAGGAGAACCGTTGCTCTTAAGAGCTGCCAAATGTAGGCTGGGTAAATGCCAGAGACAAGGGGGGGGGCAGGGGCGAATGAAGGCTCCCTGGTGCCCTCAGCAGCACTGACCAGTCTTCGTGCCCCCCTCCCTTCCACACTGACCCAAGTCCATTTTAGTTGTCAACCTGCCTGACCAGATACACGATGCAGGTTGCAGCAATGAAAAAATCTATTCATATGATCACACCATATCCTGTACAAACTAAGCCAAGCTTGGGCGACATGTTGTTGTTCAGTCGCACAGTCGAGTCCGACTCTTCGCGGCCCCCTGGACCAGATCACGCCAGGCCCTCCTGTCTTCCGCTGTCTGCTGAAGTTTGCTCAATTTCATGTTGGTTGCATCGATGACACTGTCTAACCATCTCATCCTTTGCCGTCCCCTTCTTCTTTGACCTTCAATCTTTCCCAGCATCAGGGTCTTCTCCAGTGAATGCTCCCTTCTCACTTGGTGGCCAAAGTATTTGAGCTTCAGCTTCAGGATCTGGCCTTCCAGGGAACAAACAGGGTTGATTTCTTTTAGGATTGACTGATTTGATCTCCTTGCAGTCCAAGGGACCCTCAAGAGTCTTCTCCAGCACCACAGTTCAAAAGAATCTATTCTTCGGCGCTCGGCCTTCCTTATAGTCCAACTCTCGCAGCCATAGATTACTACGGGGAATACCATTGCTTTGACCATGCGGACTTTTGTTGGCAGGGTGATGTCTCTGCTTTTTATCATGCTGTTTAGGTTTGCCATCGCTTTCCTCCCAAGGAGCAGGCGTCTTTTAATTTCATGGCTGCAGTCACCATCTGCAGTGATCTGGGATCCCAGGAATGTGAAGTCTGTCACTACTTCTACGACTTCCCCTTCTATTTGCCAAGGAGTGATGGGGCCAGATGCCATGATCCTAGTTTTTTTGATGTTGAGCTTCAAGCCCACTTTTGCGCTCTCCTCTTTCATACTGAGCAAGAGGCTCTTTAGGTCCTCTTCACTTTCTGCCATCAGAGTGGTATCGTCTGCATATCTGAGGTTATTGATCTTTCCCCCAGCGATCTTAACTCCGGCTTGTGATTCATCCAGGCCAGCATTTCGCATATAAAGTTCTACAAAAATGCAATACGATATCTATTCTAATATTTCACAAGTTAAATGTATCAAAGTTCCAGTATTCATGACCTGAAAGGCATTTCTCTACATTTCATTTTCGCAAAATAGCCTATGACACTGCACTTCGCCAACAAAAAACAGAAGATAACCCTAGGGTGCACCGTGATCAATTTGCACTAGTTTTATCTTATATATATATATATAGTAAAGGTAAAGGTTTCCCTTGCTCGAAAGCCAGTCGAATCTGACTCTAGGGTTACGGTGCTCATCTCCGTTTCCAAGCCAGAGAGCCAGCGCTGTCCGAAGACGTTTCCGTGGTCATGTGGCTGGCATGACTAAACACCAAGGTGCACGGAACGCTGTTACCTTCCCACCAAAGTGGTACCTATTTATCTACTTGCAATTTCTTGCTTTCGAACTGCTAGGTTGGCAGTAGCTGGAACTAGAGACGGAAGCTCACTCCGTCATGCGGCACTCTCGGGTCTCGAACTGCTGAACTACTGACCACAACCTGCAGTTCAGCGTCTTAACCACTTGTGCCACCGCAGCTCCTTATATATGTATATATACACACACACAAATCTTCATTCTTCTTCTTCTTTTTTTTCCTTTTCACCCTTTTCCCAACTTTGTGGTGCCCCTTTTGCCCCTGGTGCCCTAAGCACGTGCTTAGTCTGCTTAATGGTTAATCTGCCACTGGGGGGGACCCCTGGGGAGGTCAGGGGTTGGGGAAGGGAGGGGAACTCAGCAAGGTAGAATGTCACAGAATCCGCTTTCCAAAAGAGCCTTACGGGGACTGGTCTCTTTAGTCTACGGATCAGCTATAATCCCAGGGCATCTCCAGGTCCCACCTGGAGGCTGGCAACAGTTCTCTCTGTTTAGGTCACTGCGGCTTCCCCTCAGTTGCAGCAGCTCTGAGGGTCTCGGGCACAGAAGGGCCCTTGGCCACCCCCTGAAGGGCTCTCAAGATGAGATGTAATGCCGCTCCGGTGGCCTGCCGCTGAGCCACGGCCTCAGTTCCTTTCCTTGGCCGCTGTGCCCGGCTTCTACAATGAGGATTACCAGGAGATTAACGTGTGACTCAAGGCCTGGCCTTCTAGCTTGGTCTTTCTCCCCCCTGTGTGTCTGTGCGCTAGTTGCTCGTAGTGATCAGGAAAGAAACTCAATACATGCCCGTGAATGGCAGTGCTGAGCTGGGGGGTCATAATGGCGAGCCAAAGCAAACCACACTGGCCGTTTCTGCTCTTGTATGCTATTCACACACACACAAACAGAGGGAACTGGGAACGGCTGCTAGGAATGCATCCTGCACAGGGTTTACTGCTCTGACCTCAGCATAGGTCCTTTCTTCATTTGCCGGCCACTCCAGATTGTCTCTGTGCTGGAGCCGAGGCAATTTAAGTCCACGGCAAAACAGCATCCTCCTTTCCCCCCTTCTTGAAGAAGGGGGACAACATTTGCCCGCCTCACCTGTTCTCCAAGAATTCTCAAAAACAATGGGCAGAGGCTTGGGAATTACATCCGCGAGTTCTTTTAGTGCCCTTGGATAAAGCTCGTCTGGCCCTGAGGACTTGGTCTCATTTAAAGAAACAAGGTGCTTATGTACTACCCCTATCAGAAGTCCATCAGTGGCTATTAGCCACAGGGTATAGATGGGAACTCTCAGTCTGGGGCAGGTGATGCACTCTACTCTTGGTGCTGGAGGGGGCAGCAGTGGGAGGGCTTCTAGTGTCCTGGCCCCAATGCTGGACCTCCTGATGGCACCTGGTATATTTTGGCCACTGTGTGACAGAGTGTTGGACTAGATGGGCCATTGGCCTGATTCAACATTGGCTTCCCTTATGTTCTTATGCTCTTATCAATCCAACACTCACAAGCCCAGCTGGGCAAAATGCCAGGTCTCCACTGTAATGAATTGCTTGGCTCTGGGCAGGGACCTAGAAATGCCAAGTGCCGCTCTCCTGCCCGGGAGGCATTCATCAGCACCGTCTCTCCTCTCTCTCTCACAGATCTGCAACGTGGTGTCCAGCTCCATCAGGTACAATCTACAGCCCTATCTGCAGACTCTGCCAGGTGAGGGGCATTTGGGGAAGGGGCAGGAACAAACTGGAAGGAACATCCTTCCTAGCCAGGTGGACCAAGGCTCCACACCTTGCCCTACCTTGCTTTGGTGGCCTTTGTGGCAGTGGAGGGACACTGTCTCTCATGGCCTTCCACTGGGAGAAGAGGACACTTTTGGCCCAGGCTTATGGTGGAGAACCCCCTTTCTGAACCTCCTTCCCAGCCAGAATTTGGAGATCCTCCTTCATGTCGTCTCCAGAACCAGACTCAGCAGTGTCCTCTGGAGGATACCAAGGAAGATGCAGAGGAACCCGTCTTTGGGGGCGAAAGCCACCTGGTCCACGTCTTAAGATGTTGGAGTGGGCCTGAGCCACAAAGGACTTTGGTCCAAGGTTCCTCTCCTCTCCTCTCTCCTGCCGATTTTGACTTAATGGCCTGGTTCATTTCTTGCTTCTTTTCAACAAGGCATGTGTTTCGCTTGAGATTATCCTAATGGCCAAAGAGTACACGGGGGAAGGACCACGAGACCACCTTGAGGGTATCTTTGGGCTTTTTGGCACCACACCCTGAAGACATCTGAGGGAAGGCAGAGTCACACAAGTGGGGGTCTGTCCCCTGACTTCCTCTTCTGTCTTGCAGTCACGGCAAAGATGGACAAGGTGGCCGGGATCGATTACTCCTTGGTTGGTCCTCCCATCGCAACAAGTGACTCCCTGGATCTGAACCTGAAGGTAGGGGAAGAGGAGGGAAACTGTCGTATTGGGCACAAAGTTGGTTACTCTGCAACTTCGTGCCCGGTACGACAGTTTCTTTCGAAAGGCGTGAGTTCGGTTTGACCAGTGCAGAAGATATGTATGAACAACCAACTGCTGTTTTTTTCTTTTATGAACATATAATGGACTGAGACATTTTTGTTCATCCTGTTCAGAAGAAGAAACTTCGAAACGATTTGTATCATTCTGGAGAATATCATCATATTGGAACATATTTTTGCAAAATTGTATCAGAATATCACTTGAACACTTCTTTTGTATATTTGTGTCAAAATCACTTGTAACTTTATTTGGATTTTCTAAAAATTAATCTATATTTTGCATTAGTTAGAGCTAGTATTATTTAGCATCATCTTTTACAGTACCTGTTCATTTCCTTCACTTTAATTGCCACTACTGTAATCCATCCGTTTAGCACTTGCGTCCTTGGAATTGCCTTGTGATCTTAGCCCCCTTTCCCCCCTATGAATGGGGGGGGGGGAACTAGGGGAGTCGTGGGTGCCTCCGGAGGTACTTGCTCCCTGACTTCAGCCGGCTCAGTATTATCTGACTGGAATTCCTGAGTGTCCTCTACCCTGAAGTCAACTTTCACTAGGTCGGACCCAGACTCAACTTCTGAGGAGTCCTTACTGTCACTGGGCTCCAGCTGCCAATCAGACTGGTCAGGCTGCAAGTCAGACTGGTCCTCACCCAGGCTCGGCTCAGGCAGCAGGTCAGAGTCTGGCTGCACCTCAGGCTGAGGCTGGTTCATGGCAAAGGGTCCGGGAAACCTAGTTTGGTGTCATGGTTAAGTGCGCGGACTCTAATCTGGGGTAATCAGGTTTGATTCCCCACTCCTCCACTTGCACCTGCTGGATGACCACGGGCAAGCCATAGTTCTGATAAGAGCTGTCCTTGAAAAGGGCAGTTTCTGTCAGAGCTCTCTCAGCCCCACCTACCTCACTGGGTGTCTGTTGTGGGGAGGGGAAGGGAAAGGAGTCTGTAAGCTGCTCTGAGACTCCTTTGGGTAATGAAGGGCAGGGTATAAATCCAATCTCCTCCTCCTCCACCACCACCGTAAGTCAGCTGCCACTTGAGGGCCCTTTCTGCCACCAGCAGCTTCTTAAAGACCAACAAGATTTTCGGGATGTGAACTTTCTGGAGTCAAAGCTCCCTTTGGTAGTTGGGGACAGAAGAAGACTGGATTTGTCAAAACTTCCTATTAAAAAAAATAACAGGAAGTAAAAAAGGTGTCCTAAACCAAAACTGGCTAATATATTGGAATCTAGGCTGCAATTTTTAACATGTTGAATTTGTAGAACACCCGTCTCTTATTTCAAGATTGCCCAGCTAGAAAGCCTGGCCCTGACACTGGAAATAGAAATCTGGGTGGTTTTTTCAGCCTGTCTGAGTCAGAGGGCTTCCCCAACCTTCCAGGGTCTCTCTCTGTTTCTTCTTTCACCAGGGTGAATTCTTCTCCCGCGCTCATCGCTCTGCTGCCCCCTTCCCACCTCCTGCCTTGCATTTCCCCGTGGATCATGACCGCATGCTTTATTTTGGCATCTCCAGTTCCATGTTCAACACAGCCGGCTACGTCTACTACCAAGCAGGCGCCCTGACCTTCAACATCACGGATGACATGGTAAGAAGGGGCGGCCAGAATAGCAGGACTGGCCAAAGCTCAAAGGCCCACCTTGCTTCAAGCAGGAGATTTCTACCCCCACCCTAGAAAACACCACCACCACCCCATTAGAATAATAGAATCATAGAATGTTAGAGTTGGAAGGGACCTTGCAGGTCATCTAGTTCAACCCCCTGCACTCTGCAGGAGCACAGCCGAAAGACTTATACTGCGAATATCCCACTGCTGAGTCTTGGCTCCCTTCCCAGGTTTTGGGGATTGGCTGCAACTCAGACCACTGGTTGGAAATTCTGAGGGCTGATCTCAATGAAACTCAATGAAAATGTCGGGACAGTGTGCAACTGCAATAAAAAAGGCCAACGCTATGCTGGGGATTATTAGGAAGGGAATTGAAAACAAATCAGCCAGTATCATCATGCCCCTGTATAAATCAATGGTGTGGCCTCATTTGGAGTACTGTGTACAGTTCTGGTTGCCACACCTCAACAAGGATATTAAAGCTTTCGAAAAAGTGCAGAAAAGGGCAATGAGAATGATCAAAGGGCTGGAGAACTTTCCCTATGAAGAAAGGTTAAAGTGCTTGGTTTATGATTGAGGTTTATAATATTCTGCATGGGATAGAGCAGGTCGAGATAGAAGTCCTTTTCTCCCTTTCTCACAATACAAGAACTCATGGGCACTCCATGAAATTTCTGAACAGTTAGGTTAGAATGGATAAAAAGAAGTCCTTCTTCACCCAAAGAGTGATTAACACGTGGAATTCACTGCCACAGGAGGTGATAGTGGCTACAAGCATGGACGGCTTCAAGAGGGAATTAGATAAGCATATGAAGCAGAAGTCCATCAGTGGCTATTAGCCACAAGGTATAGATAGGGACTCTCAGTCTGGGGCAAGTGAGGCTCTGTATTCTTGGTGCTTAGGGGGGCAACAATGGGAGGGGCTTCTAGTGTCCTGGCCCCACTGCTGGACCTCCTGATGGCACCTGGTATTTTTGGCCACCATGTGACACAGAGTGTTGGACTCGATGGGCCATTGGCCTGATCCAACATGGGCTTCTCTTATGTTCTCTTATGATCTGAGGTCTTCCAAATGGCGTCTCTGTTGTCCCATCCCCCAACGCCTCCTTCTCTCACTGCAGATTCCCAAGAAGTCTAAACTCCGGCTGAACACCAACTCCTTTGGATCCCTGGTTCCACAGGTGAGTCTCTCGTGGCACCGTGCCGCTTCCCTGAATCATCAGCTCCGGGTTGCAAACAGAACTTCATAAGGCATTGCACAATTCTAGTAAAGGTTTAAAAGAGAAGAAAAGAAGAAGAGGGTTTGGTTCTTACAGCCCGCTTCTGTCTGCCTTAAGGAGGCTCAAAGTGACTTACAATCGCCTTCCCTTCCTCTCCCCACAGCAAGCATCTTGCGAGGTAGGTAGAATCCTAGAACCACAGAGTTGGAAGGGGCCATACAGACCCTCTAGTCCAACATCCTGCACCATGCAGGACCAGCCTAGAGTGTTCCCTGATAAGTGTTGGTCCAGCCACTGCTTAAACATTGCAAGTGGTGGGGGGGAGCTCACCACCTTTCATTGTGAGTCCTCTCCTCTGCTGCCAGCACCTCCCTAGGCAGCTGATTCCACTGTTGAACAGCTCTGACTGTCAAAAAGTTTTTCCTAAGTTCCAACCAGTTCGTTCCTGCCCTTCATTTAAACCCATCATTGTGAGTCCTCTCCTCTGCTGCCAGCAGGAACACATCCCTGCCCTCCTCTAAGTGACAACCCTTCAAATCCTTCAAGGGAGCAATCTCCCCCCCCCAACCTCTTTTTCTCCAGACTGAATCTTCCCAAGAAGTCCCTCAGTCTTTCCTCATAGGGCTTGGTCTACCTTCAATAATCAAAAATTGGACCTTCAATAATCAACGCATCCAGATTTTACAAGTCTGGAACCACCAGAAAGAACCGAAGCAGAGCAGAAGTATTCACATGACACATTTAGCTGTAGAAAAATTACATAAATAAGATGCTTACTTACTTCTTCACCCAAAGAGTGATGAACGCATGGAATTCACTGCCACAGGAGGTGGTGGCAGCTACAAGCATGGACAGCTTCAAGAGGAATTAGATAAATATCTGGAGCAGAGGTCCATCGGTGGCTATTAGCCACAAGGTATAGATAGGGATTCTGGGGCAAGTGATGCTCTGTCTTCTTGGTGCTTGGGGGGTCAACAATGGGAGCTGGACCTCCTGATGGCGCCTGGTATTTTTGGCCCCTGTGTGACAGAGTGTTGGGCTAGATGGGCCATTGGCCTGACCCAATATGGGCTTCTCTTATGTTCTTATAGCTAGGAACTCTCGGTCTAGGGCAAGTGAGGCTCTGTCTTCTTGGTGCTTTGGGGATGGGTCAACAGTGGGAGGGCTTCTAGTGCCTTGGCCCCACTGCTGGACATCCTGATGACACCTGGTATATTTTGGCCACTGTGTGACACAGAGTGTTGGACTAGATGGGCCATTGGCCTGACCCAATATGGGCTTCTCTTATGTTCTTATAGCTAGGAACTCTCGGTCTAGGGCAAGTGAGGATCTGCCTTCTTGGTGCTTTGGGGAGGGGTCAACAGTGGGAGGGCTTCTGGTGCCCTGGCCCCACTGCTGGACCTCCTGATGGCACCTGGTATTTTTGGCCACTGTGTGACAGAGTGTTGGACTAGATGGGCCATTGGCCTGATCCAACATTGGCTTCTCTTATGTTCTTAAGAAACTAAACACAACAGTAGAGACCACAGCCAGTGCTCCCTCTAAGCTGAGTCAGTGTGAGCTAGCTCACAGCTTTTGAGCCTCCAGCTCACACCTTTTTGTCTTCGCTCGGGAAGGAGGGCTCCAGAGCAAACTAATCTATGCAGCAGCCAATTCACAAGCTCACAACTTTAATACCAGTCGTTCACAAAGTAGAATTTTTGTCACAAGACTCCACAACTTAGAGGGAGTGTTGGTCCCGTATACTTTATCCAAGCAAGTCTGTAAAACCAGTTCAGTGCAGTGCTCCCCCATGGCCTGCACAGAAAAGTCCTCTTCAACAGGTTTGCATAGTTTGCGGGAAGCCAGGAGAGGGGGGGAGCCTTCCTGAACTCCGTAAGGAAGCAACCAGGTGTATGGACTTGGACAAAGAAAAAGGCAGCTGATGGAACTGAACGATATGCAAAAGAGGCTGGGAGGGTCCCTCCTTCTCCACCTGGGATGCTGCACCTAATATTTAAAATCAGGTTCTGCGGCTTTTGCAGCAAGGTTTTTGGAGCTGATGCTTGACTGATGCAACCGGCAAACCCGTGGAGTCGCTTAGCCCTGAGCCGTCAGGCCATCCCGAGGAAGGTGGAGGCAGCTGCAAGCATGGACAGTTTCAAGAGGGAATTAGATAAACATATGGAGCAGAAGTCCACCAGTGGCTATTAGCCACAGGGTATAGATGGGAACTCTCAGCCTGGGGGAGGTGATGCCCTCTATTCTTGGTGCTGGAGGGGGCAGCAGTGGGAGGGCTTCTAGTGTCCTGGCCCCACTGCTGGACCTCCTGATGGCACCTGGTATATTTTGGCCGCTGTGTGACGGACTAGATGGGCCATTGGCCTGATCCAACATTGGCTTCTCTTATGTTCTTATAAGAGGGAATTGGATAGACATATGGAGCAGAAGTCCACCAGTGGCTATTAGCCACAGGGTATAGATGGGAACTCTCCGTCTGGGGCAGGTGATGCACTATATTCTTGGTGCTGGAGGGGCAGCAGTGGGTGGGCTTCTAGTGTCCTGGCCCCACTGCTGGACCTCCTGATGGCACCTGGTATATTTTGGCCGCTGTGTGACGGACTAGATGGGCCATTGGCCTGATCCAACATTGGCTTCTCTTATGTTCTTATAAGAGGGAATTGGATAAACATATGGAGCAGAAGTCCATCAGTGGCTATTAGCCACAGGGTATAGATGGGAACTCTCAGTCTGGGGCAGGTGATGCACTCTATTCTTGGTGCTGGAGGGGGCAGCAGTGGGAGGGCTTCTCGTGTCCTGGCCCCACTGCTGGACCTCCTGTTGGCCCCTGGTATATTTTGGCCGCTGTGTGACAGAGTGTTGGACTAGATGGGCCATTGGCCTGCTTCAACACTGGCTTCTCTTATGTTCTTATGTTAATCTTTGATGTTCTTCTGGGAACTGTTCTGGAAAATATGTGTCTGTCTTTGTGCGAGGCTGGGACAAAAAAAAGGGGGGGGGAACTGAACCTAAAAACCTAGAATCCAGAACCTGAAAAGGTTAGTCAAATAAAAAAGAGGGCCAGCACTAAAAGCTTAATATATATAGCATATAAAAACATAAGTGTATTTATTAACAAAAAAAATTATATATATGTGTGTGTATTTTTATATGGGCCCAATCACACCTCACGTAAAAGTGCCAAATTCTAACACACAAGGGCTGGTGGGCTTGACCTGACGTGTTTTGGCCTGCTTAGGCCTTCTTCAGAGGTCAAACACAGTGAGGAACATATTGGCTGATATAATAGTACAGTGGAATCATAGAATGTTAGAGTTGGAAGGGATCTTGCAGGTCATCTAGTCCAACCCCCTGCACTCTGCAGGAGCGTAGCCGAAAGAGAGCCCTACATACCTACAACATACCCAAAAGGTGGTTGTCCAGCCTCTGCTTGGAAACGTCCAGGGAAGGAGCATCCACCACCTCCCAGAGGCAGACTGTTCCACGGCTCAACCACTTCTTACAGTTATGAAGTTTCTCCTGATACTTAGCCGGTAACGACTCCCTTGTAATTTCCACCCATTAGATCTGGTCTTGCCATCCGGAGCAAGAGAGAATAGATCTGCTCCGTTCTTTACATGACAGCCCTTCAAATACTTGAAGACTGCCATCATGTCCCCTCTAAGCCTTCTCTTCCCAGGCTAAACACACCCAGTACAATCATACAGATATAAAATATGAATACAAGAAGGACCGGAAAAAAGTTGTTCCAAAATGAAACCAACTAGGCACAGAATAAAGCTACAAATGAGGTCTCCAAAGATGCAATCACATGCCAAGTGGTGTTTCACCAGTATTAATTTCTCGCCCAGAAAATGCCTTCCTATGATTGTTCAGCCAAAGTGCCCGCAATAGAATTGTCCTTAGCCAAAGAGCTGAATGCCCCCTCCACAGAGGGGCTCCAGGCATCAAACACCTCTGGAACCCAGGGCCGCAGGAAAACCTGGGGCAGGCTTTCCCAAAGATAAGAGTTTCACTTCCCAAAGAACCACATCTCCAGGATAATGGTGTGAAATGGCTGTCTGAACTGGCTGATCTTGCTTCCTACCTCCCCCCACCCCCAGATTGGGAAATCGTACCCCGGAATGCTGATGAAACTCGTGGTCTCACCTTCTTCTCCACCATCTCTGGCCATTGCCCCAGAAGGCCTGTCCCTTTCGATGACGGCGGATGTCCAAGCATTCGCCATCCTCCCCAACTCCTCCCTGGCCTCCCTGTTCGTGCTGGATGTGGTAAGTCCGATCCACAACACTCACAGTCAAATTTGGTCCTCCTCCTCCGCCCATTGCTATCAGCCACAATGACAAAATAGAGCCTCCGTGTTCAGGGGCACTGTACCTCAGAGTGCCAGGTGTTTGTGGGAATCCTCAGGGAATGCCTTTGGCCTCTGTGCCCTTATGTGTGGGCTTCCCACCGGTCCCTGGTAGAGTAGATGGACCATGGGTCAGATCCAGCAGGGCTCGTCTTACGGGATGACAGGAGATCCCCAAATGATTTCTCAGCTGTTTCTATAAACTGCAGACATTTCAAGGGGGGGGGGGATTTTGCAGTGGGACCCTGAGATGGGGGAAGACCCAGCCACTGGGCTCAGCTGCCTTTTCCGTTTTCCTGGCTTACTTTTTACTTTTTTTTGCATGGGGATTTTTTTTTTTTTTGAAAATGACAAGCAGGATACGGAATAGCTACTTAGCTAGCCACCGGCACACCTGACGGTATTTATAAAGATTTTTGTACTGCTTGCAAACCTGTCCCCACCTGCCTCTCTTTGATTCCCAGTCAACCACCATTTTGGCCACCGCTGCGATGAAGTCCAATAAGGTCGTCGGGTCCCTGAAGATTGGCAGGTGAGCAATATCGCCCAAGGGTCTCCGCATTTTCACACCGAAAGTTCTTCCTTTCCCACCTTCTCAGGGACCCCAGCTGTGTCCTCTGGCGTTCCTGAAATCACCCAATGGAATGCTTTTTATGTGGGCTGGGAATCTCAGGCTCTGGGATCCGGGGTTCGCCACAAAGTGGCGGTTTCCCAGCACTCAAAATAAATTGCTCTTCGTTTGCCCTGCCGAACAAACCGAATTCTCCCTCTTTCCCCCTTGTTTAGGCTGGAGCTGTCCGTGAAGCACTCAGACGTGGGACCATTCTCAGTAAGACTTTCTCGATTACCGAAAATACCGGATCCCGTGGCCTTGAAGGACCCCCCCCCCAAGGGCTCTAGTGGCACAACCAAGGGGTCCAGTTCTCAATTTGGACATTTAAGGGGGCAGAGCTAACCCCAGTCTTGGGTTCTTTTCTTCTCCTAGATATCTGGGCCCCGACCTGGAAAGCCCAGGCTGGTCTGACCTCTGTCTTGTCAGTTCTCAGAAGCTAAGCAGGGTCGGCCCTGGTTAGTACTTGGATGGGAGACCACCAAGGAAGTCCAAGGTTGCCCCACAGAGGCAGGCAATAGCAACCCACCTCTACTCACCTCTTGCCTTGAAAAACCTATGGGGCTGCCATAAGTTAGCTGCAACTTCATGGCACTTTCCACCACCAGATGTTTGGGGGTGACATCCCTTCCGACGCTTTCCCAGAACTGTGGGGGGAAGGAGGATTTCCTCACTGCCTCAGAATCACCCAGTAAGCAGACTTGGTGGGCAGGAAAAGAAGAAGAAGAAGAAGAAGGGATTGGATTTATACCCCGCCCTTCACTACCCAAAGGAGTCTCAGAGTGGCTTACAAACTCCTTCCCCTTCCCCTCCCCACAAGAGACACCCTGTGAGGTAGAAGAAGAAGAGGAAGAAGAGATTGGATTTATACCCCACCCTTCACTACCCAAAGGAGTCTCAGAGCGGCTGACAAACTCCTTTCCCTTCCCCTCCCCACAACAGACACCCTGTGAGGTAGAAGAAGAAGAAAAAGAGATTGGATTTATACCCCGCCCTTCACTACCCAAAGGAGTCTCAGAGGGGCTTACAAACTCCTTTCTCTTCCCCTCCCCACGAAAGACACCCTGTGAGGTAGAAGAAGAAGAAGAAGGGATTGGATTTATACCCCACCCTTCACTACCCGAAGCAGTCTCAGAGCGGCTCACAAACTCCTTCCCCTTCCCCTCCCCACAACAGACACCCTGTGAGGTAGAAGAAGAAGAAGAGATTGGATTTATACCCCGCCCTTCACTACCCGAAGGAGTCTCAGAGGGGCTTACAAACTCCTTTCTCTTCCCTTCCCACGAAAGACACCCTGTGAGGTAGAAGAAGAAGAAGAAGGGATTGGATTCATACCCCACCCTTCACTACCCGAAGGAGTCTCAGAGCGGCTCACAAACTCCTTCCCTTCCCCTCCCCACAACAGACACCCTGTGAGGTAGAAGAAGAAGAAGAAGAGATTGGATTTATACCCCGCCCTTCACTACCCAAAGGAGTCTCAGAGCGGCTCACAAATTCCTTCCCTTCCCCTCCGCACAACAGACACCCTGTGAGGTAGTAGTAGAAGAAGAAGAGATTGGATTTATACCCCACCCTTCACTACCTGAAGGAGTCTCAGAGTGGCTGACAAAATCCTTTCCCTTCCCCTCCCCACAACAGACACCCTGTGAGGTAGAAGGAGAAGAAGAAGAGATTGGATTTATACCCCCTGCCCTTCACTACCCAAAGGAGTCTCAGAGCGGCTGACAAACTCCTTTCCCTTCCCCTCCCCACAACAGACACCCTGTGAGGTAGAAGGAGAAGAAGAAGAGAGTTGGATTTATACCCCCTGCCCTTCACTACCCAAAGGAGTCTCAGAGCGGCTGACAAACTCCTTTCCCCTCCCCTCCCCACAACAGACACCCTGTGAGGTAGAAGAAGAAGAAGAAGAAGAGATTGGATTTATACCCCGCCCTTCACTACCCAGAGGAGTCTCAGAGCAGCTTACAAACTCCTCCCCCTTCCCCTCCCCACAACAGACACCTTGGGAGGTAGGTAGGGCTGAGAGAGCTCTGACAGAAACTGCTCTTTTTCAAGAACAGCTCTGACAGAACTATGGGTTGCCCAAGGTCATCCAGCAGGCGCAAGTGGAGGAGTGGGGGAATCAAACCCGGTTCTCCCAGATTAGAGCCTGTGCACTTAACTTCTAGACCAAAGTGGCAGATGGGGTGTCCTACAGCTGTTGTAATTCCTGCTTTGAGGCAGAAACAGATGGTTCACTGGATCTGTTCCACTTTTACCCCATTCTTATTAGCCATTCCTTCTTCCCCTCCAGGTGAAATTGATGCAAGGCGTCATGAACTACCTTGCTGCCCACGTCCTGGTCCCTCAGATTAACGGTAAGGACCGTTGTGCAAAGTGCATTCCAACCAAAATCCTTTATTATGTTCATTTCACAGGCGGGGGGCCCAGAGGCAGAGAAAAGGGCTTTTCCACTCAGCAGTGACACTTCCCTTTGGGAACTCTGTTGCGGCTGCAGCTGCCATTACAGCAAAGGGATGACGGGACCCCCAGAGGGAGTGTTCTCCGCATTTTCTCCCCCATTTCCCATGTTGCCCATGTTGGGGATTTGTTGCTAGGTGGAAGCCACCAGAAATAACTGAACCTGGGCAAGCAGCTCGAAGGGCAGAAAGTAGAGGAGGGCAGAGCCAGCAACTCCCCACGGCCAGGCTGAGGGGCTGGCGTGCCTTCCTGCCTCTCTCTTCGTAGCAGACAGGGAGAAGGAAATCTACATGCTGAACTTGTGTGATGTATTTGTTGGAGTGAGCGACTCAAATTGGCTGGACACTGGGGGGCGCTGTATCACTCTAAGTCTGTATCGGCGTTATCTCCTCGAATGGGATGCCGCTCTTTGTATTAACCTGGGAGCTCCCCCCCCTCCTTTCTCTCTCTCCCTCTGTCCTCTTGTTCTCTCTACATGGCCTTCCATGGAGACACATGTTTTTGCAGGACTCTCCTGTAGCTACAATGTCCTCATACTCCCACACACATGATGCCAGGCAAGTAGGAGGGCGCATTTGGCATAAACCAAGTAAAAAAAAATACCTGAAAACCCCTTACCAGTATTTTATAGGGTATTGTTTAGAAGAGAAGAGAGAAGAGATTGGATTTATACCCCACCCTTCACCACCCAAGGGAGTTCCAGAGCAGCTTACAAACTCCTTTCCTATCCCCTCCCCGTAACAGACACCTAGAAGAAGAAGAAGAAGAAGAAGAAGAAGAAGAAGAAGAAGAAGAAGAGGAGGAGAAGGAGGAGGAGGAGGAAGAGGAGGAGGAGGAGGAGGAGGAGGAGGAGATTGGATTCATACCCCACCCTTCACTACCCAAGGGAGTCCCAGAGCGGCTGACAAACTCCTTTCCCTTCTCCTCCCCACAACAGACACCCTGTGAAATAGGTGGGGCTGAGAGAGCTCTGACAGAAACTGCTCTTTTTCAAGGACAGCTCTGAGGGAACTATGGCTTGCCCAAGGTCATCCAGCAGATACAAGTGGAGGAGTGGGGAATCAAACCCGGTTCTCCCAGATTAGAGTCTGCACACTTAACCACTACACTGGCTTTAAGCTGAATACAGAACAGAGAATCTGACCGGCTTCCAGTATAGCTGAGCCTAAATAAAGCTGATTTCTTTGGGTTTTATTCGGATATATTCAGCTATACCAAATGGGTGTCAGAGCTGTAAGCTCTGCGCTGCCTCGGCTGGGGCTGGCTCCTCTTGCAGCTTGATTTAACCAAGAGCAGTGAGCCCAGGATCACCTGGGGCTGTGGGAAATGAGAGCTCCCAGCCACATGTATATCCTGGGGGCAGCAGGAAAAGCCAAGCCAGTCCCAGGGTCAGGCTAGCTTTTTTAAAAATGGTATTTTTCTTCTTGGCTCTATCGGACCTGAAAAATTTGGGATTTCCGAAAAATCCCGTGTCTGAATACCATACTGGTATTGGAATCTAGGATTTTTCATAAATATTGAAATTTATTTGAGTCCTACAGACAAGCTGGTCATTCATAATAGGGAAAGTGCCCTTTCTTCTTTCGACCTGGATCTACTTGAATACATGTAAGGTTACCTGTTTTTGCAATACACTTCTTGGGAGATTTATTTTCTGCCAGTTTGGTGTAGTGGTTAAGTGTGCGGACTCTTAATCTGGGAGAACCGGGTTTCCTTCCCCACTCCTCCACTTGCAGCTGCTGGATGACCTTGGGCAAGCTGAAGTTCTGACAAGAGCTGTCCTTGAAAAAAGAGCAGCTTCTGTCAAGAGCTCTCTCAGCCCCACCTACCTCACAGGGTGTCTTTTGTGGGGAGGGGAAGGGAAGGGAGTTTGTAAACCGCTCTGAGTCACCTTTGGGTAGTGAAGGGCGGGGTATGAATCCAATCTTGTCCTCCTCCTCCTTGTCCTCCTCCTCCTTCTTCTCCTCCTCCTTCTTCTCCTTCTTCTCCTTCTTCTCCTCCTCCTCCTTCTCCTTCTTCTTCTCCTCCTCCTTCTCCTCCTCCTCCTCCTCCTTCTACTCCTTCTTCTCCTCCTCCTCCTCCTTCTCTTTCTCCTCCTCCTCCTCCTCCTTCTGCTTCAGTTTCACACTTCTATGACTATGCTATATTAACCAGATATCCCAATAGTATTTAGATTGCACTATTTGGCTTTTCTGGTCAAAGACTGGGGTACAAGAAGCAGGGCTGTATGCTGAGAGCCCCACTAGGTGGAAACTAAATGCTGCTTTCCTCCCCAGTCTGTAGCCTACTGATGGATTATTTCTGACTTCCTTCCATGATCTCCACAACTTTTGTCTTCCAGAAGAACTAGCCCAGGGATTCCCTCTCCCTCTCCCGCTCCCACTCCCAGCTCACCTGCTGCTGGTCAACCCCATCCTCCAACCACACCAGGTACGTGACAAATTGCAGAGAGGAAGAGCAGGTCTTCAAGGGAGGTGCCGGCCTCCTGGCAGTCAATGAGGAGTCCCTCCAAGGAAGGCAGAGGAGGTTCCCCACTCCCCAGTTGAAATGGCCCTTGAGTGGCCTAGCCCTTGGCAGATTTCGTTCATGCTAAGAGGCCTTTCCCATGACCCTTTGCCATGTTGCAAAGGAGTGTGGGAGAACAGGATGTGGAGAATGCCCTCTTGGCCCCTATAGGCCATAAGGGAAACGTCAGGTCACAGCAGTGGTCCCCACTCTGTGGGTTGCAGAGAGTCACATTCACAAATGCCATCAACCCAAAGAGCCACTTTTCCTTCCACCTCTGGCGTGAGGCCTACACTGCAGGGAGGCTTTCAGCTGACACGATCCTTCATTGTCAGCTGTTCACGGTGGCCACCCACAAGCCACCTCTGGGGAGCATGTGCAGAAGAATTGAAAACAAATCAGCCAGTATCATCATGCCCCTGTATAAACCATTGGTGCGACCTCATTTGGAATACTGTGTACAGTTCTGGTCACCACATCTCAAAAAGGATATTATAGCATTGGAAAAAGTGCAGAGAAGGGCAACTAGAATGATAAAAAGATTGGAACACCTTCCCTATGAAGAAAGGTTAAAATGCTTGGGGCTCTTTAGCTTGGAGAAAGGATGGCTGAGGGGTGACATGATTGAGGTTTATAAGATTATGAATGGGATTGAGCAGGTTGAGAAAGAAGTACTTTTCTCCCTTTTTCACAATACAAGAACTCGTGGGCACTCCACGAAATTGCTGAGCAGTCAGGTTAGAACAGATAAAAGGAAATACTTCTTCACCCAAAGAGTGATTAACATATGGAATTCACTGCCACAGGAGGTCGTGGCAGCTACAAGCATGGGCAGTTTCAAGAGGGAATTAGATAAACAAATGGAGCAGAAGTCCATCAGTAGCTATGAGCCACAGGGTATAGATGGGAACTCTCAGTCTGGGGCAGGTGATGCACTCTACTCTTGGTGCTGGAGGGGGCAGCAGTGGGAGGGCTTCTGGTGTCCTGGCCCCACTGCTGGACCTCTTGATGGCCCCTGGTATATTTTGGCCGCTGTGTGACAGAGTGTTGGACTAGATGGGCCATTGGCCTGATTCAACATTGGCTTCTCTTATGTTCTTATGTTATGTTCTTAAGAGCTACGGGTGGCTCTTGAACCACAGAGTCTCCCTGGACTAGAAAATCACAAGTTGTCCTTTGCCAAGAAATCCCGGATGGGTCAGGGTACAGTGACTAACACGGAGCTTTGGTGGTTAAAGGCCAGCATGGGGTGGTGCTCAGAGCGTCAGACTAGCATCAGGGAGAACCAGGTTCGAATCCCCACCCCACCATGGAAGCTTGCTGGGTGACCTTGGGCCAGTCACATGCTGCCAGCCTAACCTACCTCTCAGGGTTGTTGTTGTGAGGATAAAAGAGAGGGGAAGCAAATAACACAAGCCATCAGAGCAGTAATAGACAACATCCATATAATATTTTATATAATTTCCTATATAATATTATAGGAGCTGCGGTGGCTCAAGTGGTTAAGACGCTGAACTGCAGGCTGTGGAAGGTCAGTAGTTCAGCAGTTCGAGACCCGAGAGTGCCGCATGACGGAGTGAGCTCCCGTCTCTAGTTCCAGCTCCTGCCAACCTAGCAGTTCGAAAGCAAGAAATTGCAAGTAGATAAATAGGTACCACTTCGGTGGGAAGGTAACAGCGTTTCCTGCACCTTGGTGTTTAGTCATGCTGGCCACATGACCACGGAAACGTCTTCGGACAGCACTGGCTCTTCGGCTTTGAAATGGAGATGAGCACCGCAACCCTAGAGTCGGATTCGACTAGCTTTTGAGCGAGGGGAACCTTTACATGTACCTTTATATAATATTATATAGGACATAATACCCTATATAATATATTTCTGTATAATAGTTTGGGAGTCCCTCAATGTGTGTCTAGAATAGCTCTGAGGGTTGGCGTTAGGGAGATGTCCTTTGAAGCAAAGGCCTGGAGCAGAGCATTCGATCTGAAAATTAGGATTTTAAGATCAGGCCCAGACTCAAGCCTCCTCAGCCTAGCCAAGTTGAACGATCACACAAGTGATCGGGACAGATTACTGGATCATAAATTATCACTTTTGGGTATTACCTGTGATGTGACCGAAACAATGAGTAGGCAAGAATTGACCCAGCGCATTAGAAGATGTCAGAGAGACTTTGATCATGAGAGTACGTTGATCGGAGCGCATCTTTATCAGTTCATTCTTCCGCCAACAAAAATGCCAGGCTTTTCCATCTGGGCTACCTCTTCCAAAGCAGAGAAGGGCATTCTCGCTTGTGTGTGCCTGAGAGCCCCACCTTCAGCAGTGACATTAGGAAGACTCAATGGAGTTCCGTATTCAGACAGACTCTGTAATTGTGGCAACAGGAGATTCTGTGGATCATATTTTTGTTTTTGAATGCCCCACATTATCAGATCCAAGAGCTGAATTGATCTCTCCATTATTTAAACAGGACTTTGTCTCTTCAGAAGTGAAATCATCCTGCTTACTCAGAGAAAAAGAGAAACTACTTTGTGTGCTTGGGCACAATCGCTGGCTACAGCCACGCAGAGTATCTATCCAGGGCACCTCGACCGGGGTCACAATGCACACGCTGGGTGGTTTGCAATATGGCCGGAGCCCAGATTAAAACTGTGCCACTTGGCTGCCCGCACAAAGAGACGGTCAGGCAAGACCAGGGCGGCATTCTGTGGTTTGGCAGCTCTGGCTAAAGGGACGTTTTGTTAAGATGTATGTTGGCGAGGGTCCGTGGCTCAGTGGAGGAGCCTCTGTTTGGCCTGCAGAAGGTCCCAGGTTCAATCCCCAGCATCTCCAGTTAAAAGGGATCAGGGAATAAATGATGTGAAAGAACTCTCTCTGCCGGAAACCCTGGAGAGCTGCTGCCAGTCTGAGTAGACAATACTAACCCTGATGGACCTTCAGTAGAAGGTAGCTTCATGAATGTTCATGTCTTCTGAATGTCTCTTCCAGAACTTTTTGCTCTTTGGAGCTGATGTTCGCCACATTTGGTGAGGATGCCCAAGACGGCAAGAGGAGCTGTGAAGACGAAAGGAAGTCCATCCATCCATCCATCCGTCCATCCATCCGTCCGTCCATCCGTCCGTCTGTCTGTCCATCCATCTTTCCGTCCATCCTCCTGCTGCTGCTGCTTGGTTTTGGGCTTTGAATGGGAGGATTTCTCTCCTGAACTCCTTGCTCTTAGCCAATGGCATCTTATGCCTGTTCCCTTCACCTTGGCAAGCTGCCCCTTGTTTGGAGGGCTTCCCCCCAGGCACCAAAACCTGTTTGCAAGCTGAGCAGAAGGGACAAGCCAGTCCCTCCCCAAACTGATTGCATTTCTGGCCCTGGGTAATCGGCTCCCGAGATTGTGACGCTGGACGTGAGGCTGTCTCACAGGCTCTTAATCTCGGTGGTTCACAGACAGTTCTCAGGCTGTGCTGTGTGAGTTCCAGCCACGACGGCCCGGAAGTGCAAGCAGAGGGGGCCCCCGGAGACCTCCCCCCTCTGCACTCTTGTGAAATACCTTTGAGCTCCTTCCACAAGGGCTTGGGGTCATCCAGATGGCCAAGCTCGCCTGTTGCTCCGGCACTTTGTGGTCACGATGGCCCCTCACCTGGCTGACTTCAAAGGCACAGTGCAGATGTTGCCTGGCTCTATGGAGCCTCCATGTTCCGAGGCAGTGTACCTCTAAGTGCTGACTGTGAGGAAGGAATAACAGGGAGAGGATATCCCTTGCCAGGCCTGCACACCCCCCAAGGGAGTGCCTGGGCTGGATGGGAAGTTGGGGGGGGGCCTTGGCAGTAAGTCGGGGGGGGGCAGGCCCCAAGATGCCCCGCTGTAGCTACAGGCCTGTCCCTTGCACACCCTGCCCGCAAGCTTCCCCCAGAGGCATTTCACTGGAAATAGACCAGGTAGACCTTTGGTCTGATACAGCCGAGCTGTTCTCATTCTCATGTTCTTAGTATCCTCAGATCTGCTGCCAATGAGAGCAGAGAGAATCCTAACCCTGTCGGGGGGGGGGGGCAGTCGTGATGGGGAGGCAGGAGAGCGTGAGTCTTGATGCAAGAGCCCCAAATCTGTCTCCTTTTGCTGCCTGAAGGCAGAAGAGGACACATGGATTCCCAGGAAAAGGGGGTAATGCAGCCTGTAAAGAGATCAATAAAAGGGAAATCTATGAAATTGTGTGTGTGTGTGTGTTGGGGACGGGCAAGGAAGGCGACTTGCTTTGTTACTTTTCTTGTTTTTCTTTTATTTATTTCTTCATTACGCAGCATGAGCCAGTGTAGTCGACCCAAAGGGATACTCAATGAAAAAACACAGGGCATTGGGATCGTAGAAGTGTCAGACGCCTGCCGTGTTTTCTGTATGATCTCATGCCTTGCTTGCTTGCTTTCTCGCATGCACATTGCTGTCAGGCACTTCAGAAAGTCAGTCAGATACCAGGCTTCATGAGAAGATAGTATTTTATTAGACAGCAGTTCTAAAGGCACGTTAACATTCTCTTGTCAGGAATGGCACATACAAAGAAACGTCTACAGATATACCCTCCTGGGTCGCCCCCCCCCCCAGAGCCTACCAATAGCTAAAAAGCCCGCGGGTGGGAAAAGCAAAGCACAAAGTTGTTAAGCTGTAAATATTCCAATGGCCTGGCTGTTCTCTCAGGAGAAAAGAAAAGAAAACAAGCCTGGAGAACCAAGGCCATTTGGAGCATCTGTAGATAACCCAGGCTGTGAATCTCTGTGTTGCCCGGGCAACCTACTCACCTCCCCACATACCAGACATGATACAATGCAGACCAACTGGCACCTCCACCCCTCCCTTCTATCCTATGGCAGGGTCACCTGACAATTGCTTTGCTTTGATTATAGAACTGTGGGAAACACTCCTCTGCCAGCCACTCTCTCTGGCCTTGAACAGAAGGGAGGGCTTAGGTTTCTCAGACGGTGTGAATGTCTCAGCCCTCCTACAGAGGGGGTTGTCTCCAGTTCATTATGTAATATCCCGCCGGGAGAATGCCCCTGCATGCGCGCTTAGCTAGCTGAAGCATCAGAGTATATACACAGCTTCTTATGCCCTAATCGTTATTCCTGACAATGACTGTGCAATAATGGGCAACAGACTGGTATTCCAATAAAGCATAACTTTCTGAGTGAAGTGTGTTTGGACTTGCTTGCTGCTGAACCTGACAAGAAGTCTGGGACCAATTGGAAAGAACTGAAGCACAGTGTTAAATGTTAACAGGACATATTGAGCGGAGCAGAAATTCCATAGTAGTGATGCCAATGCCCTGAGGGCGCTAGGGTTCTTTGACTTGTGTGGCTAGCCGATAAACTGCACAGTACAACAATTATCCAGGCAGTAAAGGGTAACAAAAGTATTTTATTTGAATAAAGGAACACCTCACCGCTTGTAGATGTTCAATGAGCAGATACAGGGAGCAGACTTATATACTCTCAGTTCAGTTGACCTTTATTGCTGTAAAATACCTTTAAAAAGATTAGAATCATAGAATGTTAGAGTTGGAAGGGAACTTGCAGGTCATTTAGTCCAACCTCCTGCACTCTGCAGGAGTGTAGCCAAAAGATAGCCCTTCAACATACCCGAAAGATGGTCATCTAGCCTCCACTTGAAAACATCCAGGGAAGGAGCATCCACCACCTCCCGAGGCAGACTGTCCCACTGCTCAACCACTCTTACAGTTAGGAAGTTTCTCCTTTTTTTTTTTTTTAACCTCTCTTTATTTCAACAGGCTTTCACACATATAATCTTCCCACTACCGTGATACAAGATTTTTTTTCCCCCACCCCACCCCCCCTCCCATCAGTCCCTCCCCCTGCTCTTCTTTCTTCATTGCTTCAGCCACGGGCACAGAATCCGAAGTTTCCAATAGGCATCCTTCATGGCTTCGTCCTCCTTGATGTAATCGAAGTACGATGACCATTTCTTGCTTGTTTGCGTCTTCTTTTCCTCCCAGGTGTTCTCTTCCGTTGTCAGGGTCACTATATCTGATTGAATATATTCAAACAGATAGTTATTCCAATTCTCCATTGTCCACTTATTCTTGTCTTTCCATCCTAATGCTATGACTGCCTTTCCAGCTAGTATCATTGCCTTAACTACCTCTTGATATGTGCTTTCTATTCTCTCGATCTTTAAGGTTCCTAATGTCATTAAGTTGACATCTATAGGTATTGATACACCTGTCCTTTCCTTTATTCTGGCTAATATTTCCTTCCAAAACTCCTGGACTTTGGCACATTCCCACCACATGTGTGAATACCACCCTTTGGCTTGATTGCAGTGCCAGCAGTTCGAACTCATCCCCGATATCATATTAGCTAGCTGGGCTGGCGTCCGGTACCATTTGGTGAAGTACTTCAGCTCCATTTCTCTAAATTTATCGAACTTGATCTTTTTGACCCCCACCATTAATTTTTTTAAGGTTGTTTCTGAGGTTAGTCCCTCTCTAGCCCATCTCACTTGAGTGCTTTTAATTACCGACTCCTCATTAGTTATCATTATTTTATATATCTTACCCGCTAGACCCTTACTTGTCTTCCTCTTTTCTTTGTACAAGATTTCTGCGACTTCTTCTGAGTCCCCCTCCCTCTTTTGCCTCTCCTTTTTATTGCATTATATAGACCGGTCGCCTTCAACCAGTACTGTTTCCCTACTGTCTCAATTATTGTTTGTAGTGGCTTAAGCCGGCCTCCTTCCCCATACATATCTCTTATTCTAGCAAACCCTTTTTCTTGGAGTAGTTTCCACCAATGGGGGTCGTCAGATTCCCCATATACACTTTCCACTGGTGCCCACTCAGAGAGCTTGCTCAACCAGATTGGTTGCCATTTCTCCCATATTTTCAACGCTGTTCTCCTAGGTCCCACCGCTCTACCGTATTCCTTCTTCACATTTCTTGTAAATATACCCAGCCTCCCAGCTCCTTCATTTAATTCATTTTCCAATCTAACCCATTTCTGCTCTATATCTTCTCCTATCTCTATCATTGACTTGACGTTAAAAGCTTCGTAATAGTCTGTTAGATTGGGTACACCCCACCCCAATACATTTTGCGGGTTATAAATGAACGTCTTTTGCATTCTGGGCTTTTTACTTCCAAAGATCCATTCCCTAATTATTCCATTCCATTTTTCTAACTGTTGTATACTTAATTCTACTGGGAGTGTTTGGAATAGATACATCATCTTAGAAATTAGGAACATCTTTACGGCTCTTATTTTGTTTGAGATGCTCAAATTTTTATTTGCCCATCTTTTCATGTCCTTACAGATCTTCTTCCAGACCATTTTGAAGTTCCCTTCCCCTGTTTTTTTCCAATTCTTCCTGATTTCGATCCCCAAATATTTTATTGACTTAGCTCCTGGGCCCATTTTTGTCATCTTTGCAATTTCTCTTCTCTCTGCTTTACTGACATTGAAGTACATAATTTCGGATTTGTCCATATTCACTCTTAGCCCTGAATATGCTTCAAAATCCTCCAATATAGTCCTTATTTCTCTAATCCCCTCTTTAGGGTTTAGCAGCGCAATCATTATATCATCTGCAAACAAATTGATCTTTAATTCCTCACTCCCAATATGGTATCCATCTATTCTGCCGCTATTTCTTATTCTTTCTGCTAGGACCTCAATTCCCATAATAAATATGTATGGGGAGAGGGGGCATCCTTGCCTTACTCCTCTCTGTATGCTAAACTCCCTTGAATGCCCTCCGTTAACCCTTACCACTGCTTTCCCTCCCTTATATACTTCTTGTATGGCACCCTTAAATTTTCCACCTATCCCATATTCATCCATTATTTTCCATATATATTCGTGAGAGAGCGTGTCGAAGGCCTTATATACATCCAACTTAAGGAGGGCAAACTTTTTTTTTGGCCATGTTCTATTATGTTGAGAATGTTCCTAATTGGATGGCTTATATTCCTTCCTCTCACAAAGCCATATTGATCCCCTTTAACTATTTTCGGTATCACCTCCTTTAGTCTATTTGCTAAAATTTTAAGAAAGATCTTATAGTCCTGATTAAGTAGACTAATCGGTCTGTATGAGCCGACCATTTCTGGATCCTTTTGAGGTTTGGGGATGACCACTATTTCTGCTTTCCTCCATGACTCTGGGGCCTGTTCTCCTTTCAATATCGCGTTAAACATTATCTGGAGTTCTGGTGCTAAGACTTCTGCCAGTTCTTTATAGAATTCTGCAGTAAACCCATCTAGTCCTGGGGATTTCCCTTTTTTTAATTTCTTAATTACCTCTTCTATTTCCTGTACTGTTATCTCCTTCCCTAGCTTCTGTCTGTCCTCTAATGTTATTGTGAGCTGTATTCTTTCTTCAAATTTTGTCGTTTCTTTCTCTTTATATAAGTCCTGATAAAATCTTGCAAAGGCCTCCCTAATCTCCCTTGAGCCTTGCGTTACTGTGGAGCCTTCTCTTATGCACTTCACACTTTGTTTTTCTTTTCCTAGCCCGTAGGTACTTTACCAATCTTTGGACTGACTTTATACTATTCCTCCGAAATTCGTTTTTAATTAATGTCTCTTTTTTCCACAGAGTTATTGCATCTAACTGGTCCAAATCTCTTCTCAGTTCTCTAATTTGGGTCTGCCTTTGGGGGTTATAGCCTCTCACTTGTTGTTGCTGGAGCACTCTCAACTCCTGAATCTTTTTTTGTCTATTTTGGTGCCACTCTTTCTTAATATTGATCTCCTTCCCAATACAAACTCCTCTAATCACTGCCTTTGCCGCATCCCACAAGGTATTACTAGTTACAGAATGCCTATTTTCTTTAAAGTATAGTTTGATTTGCTTCCTTATGTATTCCTTATCCTCTTTTTTTGCTATAACTAAATTATTGTATCTCCAAGGTCTCTTGGTCCATTCTGTGCTCAAGTCCACCTCCAGGGTTATAGGGGCATGGTCTGAGATCCAGATTGGATGAGTTAGGACCCCTTTAACTGAGAGTGTTCTAGTTTCCTTAATTAACACAAAGTCTATACAAGAGTAGGTTCTATGCCTGTTAGAAAAGAAGGTGGGAGTAGATTTTTGACCATTAAGCTCATATACTTCCTTTAATCCCCATTTCTTTGTCAGATTTTTGCTATGCTTTGTGATGTCCATATTAAAGTCACCAGTTACTATTAGCTCTCCCTGCAAGAAGTTTTGGGTCTTTAGTATTACTTTGTTTAGGAACTTCTTTTGTCCTCTATTGGGTGCATATAAATTAAGGATTGTAAGATACGTATTGTTTATTTTGCCCTTCACTACTGCATACCTGCCTTCCTTGTCTGTCAGTTTGTCTATTACCTCTATGTTCAAATTTTTATTTGCTAATATTGCCACTCCTCTAGCCTTGTTGGTCCCTCTGGACTCACTCAAAGTCACCCACCCCAAGTTGTTAAACAGTGGCTTAGGGTCCCTTTTGGCTTTATGTGTTTTCTGTATGCATATTACATTGATACCCTCGTCTCTTGCCATCTTAGCTAGCCTATATCGTTTGAGATTTGAGGATAAGCCATTTACATTCAATGAGAGTAGTCTGATAGGTCTAGCCATATTCTTTGGAACATTTCGTGCCCCTCCCCCGCTGCTGAAGCATGTTGCCTATTCCCTATTATTCCTCCATTCCCCTTCCCCCTTCCCTTGTGTGAGAGAAATTCTTCTGGGGTTCCCCACCCCTTCTCTCCACATTCCAGAGATCCTGCATCCCCCTCCTCTCCCCGCACATTTCCCTTAAACCTTTATTCAATGTTAGGCCCAGCTTTAAATGTATACTTCCCTTTAATTGCTAGCTCCTCGGGAGTTGGCTCTTTGCCGCTTGGATCCATGTGGCCTTGAGTCCTCCCTCTCGGCGTCTGAGTCACTGCCTTCGTCCATTCCACCTTCCTCACAGTTGCTGGAGTCCACTCCCAGTTCATCAAGCATCCTGACCGCCTCCATTGGATTCCTGGCTCTGTATCTCTTGCCTTCTCGAAATACAATCAGAGTTGTTGGGTACCTCCACGTAAAGTTTATACCTTCCTTAAACAGCTTTTGTGCGTAGGGTTTCAGCTGCCTCTTTTCCTGGAGCGTGCTTGGGCTGAAGTCATGGCTGACGTATGCTTTCTTGCCTCTAAAGTTCAGGTCTTTAATCTTCCTGAGCGTTCTAAAACCTCATCCTTTAATTTTTCTCTGGCAAATGCTATTATCACTTGTCTTGGCTCTCCTCCCCTCTGTTTCCTAAAGAGCCTGTGTGCCCGTTCCACCTCTACCTCGTTCACGCTAGCGCCATTTTGTTTGAACCACTGACATAGTTCAGATTCTAATTGTTTTGGGAGTATTTCCTCACTGATACCCGATATTATCATATTCTCCTTCGCTGCCGGTCTGACTGCCTTGCTAAATTTTTCTCCAATTCCTTAATTTTTTCTTCATTAGCATCGGCTTTCTTCTTTGCTCCCTCAGCAATTTCTCTCACTATGCCTATCTCCTGTGCTATCTGCGTGGTGTCTTTTTTCACCGCTTCTATATCTCCAGAGATTTGTTTTTGGAATGCTGCTATCTGCTCTGATAGTTCCTTAATGCTCCGGGCCATAGTCGCTCTGTTTACAGCTTCTGGCTGCTACCTTGTATTCCTGATAGTTTTGATTTGTAACTCTGGCGGCGTGCCTGGTTACCTTATCTCCAATTTGTTTTCTTTTTCTCCTATGTTTCCTCCTCCTAATCCTGACCTTGTTAGGAGCTTGTTCCTCTTCCTCCCGAGTAATTAATTACCTTTTTGTGTCCTTCTAGGCCATAAATCTTTTTAGTTTAGCGGAGAGAGTCTGAGGCACGGCTTCTGTTGCTAGCGCATGCGTGGATCTCAGTTAGGAAGTTTCTCCTGATATTTAGCCGGTAATGACTCCCTTGTAATTTCCACCCATTAGATCTAGTCTTGCAATCTGGAGCAAGAGAGAATAGATCTGCTCCATCTTTTACATGACAGCCCTTAACATTATATAATATGTCTTAAGCTTCCTGGGAAAGAGAAGACTTAGAGGGGACATGATTGCAATCTTCAAGTGATGCTCCTCCTCATGCTGCGAAGGTCTGTCTGGGTGGAGAAGGAGTTCTGGGCCTTTTAGCCAGGTTGACTCAGCTAGCTGAGATGCCAGGATAGAACACGTTGCATGGTCTGCAGGATTTTGATCCATGGGAACATATCTCCATTGCTCAGGTTGCGAAGACTGCCTGATACGTTCCACTCTGTTACTCACATACACGTAGAATTGCCCGCTCTGATTGTGTATGTAGCCTAGCACCACTTTGCTGTCTGTGTAGAAGGTTGTGGCTTCAAACTGAACATCCATTTCTCTCTGTATCATGTCTGCCAGCTAACACAGTGCCGCACAGTTCCAACTGTAGAATAGTGTGACCTTGTTGTGGTGCTAGCTTAGCCTTTCCCATGATGAAGCCCACATGGACACGACTCTCCCTGCTGGTGACCCTGAGGTACGCTACTGCTGCTATCACTTTTGTTGATGCATCTGAGAAGATGTGCAGTTCTCTGCAGGAGGCGGTGGCTGGCAAGACTGAGACATAAGTACGGGATAGATGTATGCCTTGTAGACTGCCAAGGGAGTCCCTCCATGCTTCCCAGTCTCGTCTCTGGTCAAGACGGAAGAGGCTTGTCCCAATCTTTGGTTCCCTGGGAGAGTGTGCGTAATAGGTGCTTCCAGGGGCCTTTTCGTAGAAAAACAGTTGCAGGAGCTCATTAGCATATGGTTTGCTAATGAGCAATTAGGCTATAAGCATATGCCATGCTCCCTGACATCACCGGAAGTAATGTCAGAAGGGAAGCAAAGGGGGAGGCATCTTTGAAAGCCTCCCCTTCCCATCCCCAGCTGGTCAGGGTGGGGGAGCTAAGAGAGAAGGGGTTTAAAGTTTAAACTCCTTCTCATGAGAATTGGGCCACAGAAGGAGGAAAGAGGGAAGGAAAGAGAGAGAGAGTAGAAAGAAGGAAAGAAGGAAAGAAAGAAGGAAAGAGGGAAAGAAAGAGAAGGAAAGGGGAGGGAAAGAAAGAAAGAGAGAAGAGAAGAAGGAGGGAAAGAGGAAAAAGAAAGAAGGAAAGGAGGGAATGAAAGAAATTCGGCGGCAATTTGGCCCCATTATATCCTATGGGCCATTGAAGTCAATGGTGAAAACATAGAGGTATATTTTGGGGGCTGGAGGGAGGGGGTTTGAGGGAGAGGCACCAAACTCACAGGGTAGCTGATGGAGCCTCTCTCCAAGATACCCACCAAGTTTCAAGAACATTGGATCAAGGGGTCCAATTCTATGGGCCCCCAAACAGGTTGCCCCTATTCCCTCCATTGTTCTCTATGGGTATCTTGGGGAGCTCCATCAGCTATCCTGTGAGTTTGGAGCCTCTCCCTCAAACCCCCTCCTCCAGCCCCCAGAATATACCCTATGTTTTCACCATTGGCTTCAATGGCCCATAGAATATAATGGAGCTGAAATTGACATTCGGCTTCCTGTAAGACTCCCTGGGACGCCGGCTGGGGGCGGGGCTTGGCTCCTGTGCTCCTGGAGCTGCGCTCCGGTGCGCTCCCCCCAAAAAACCCCTGGGTGCTTCCCTTGGATTGTCACCGGAGCTGTGAACCCCAAGGGATCGAACAGGCTGTTCACCATTGACAAAACACCTCGTCCGGTAAATTGCTTTTCTGAAGCTGACACTCAAAAGGTGAAGGCGTCCCTCTTTAGATCCCAGCTTAGGCCAAGGCTGCGTTGGATGAGGGGGGTGTTGGGAGCATCGTCGCCCAGGTACAGGTCCCTCAGACCTTTGGCATGATCTTCTGGGTCAAATGCTGCCAATACTTGAGTACTGTTGGATGCGATTTTATGCAGCTTACGGTCTGCTGCAGCTAGCATTTTCTGCGTACTTTTTAGCAAGTCTATGGCTTCCTCCGGAGTGGGTACAGACTTCAGTCCATCGTCGACACAGAAGTCTCATTCCACAAATCATCTAGCGTCCGGGCCATACTTCTCTTCTCCTATACGTGCGGTTTGGTTCAACCCATAGTTGGTGATGGCGGGTGATGGGCCATTTCCAAAAACATGCACCCTCATGCGATATTCAGTGACTTGCTGGCTATGTTGTTCATCGCTGAACCAAGTAGTTGTGGTGGTCATCTCTGACGAGGAAGGAGTAAAACATCTGCAGGATGTCTGCCATGACAGCTATGGCTTCCTTCCTGAAGCGGATGAGCACACCAAGTAGGCTGTTAGTCAAGTCAGGCCCTGTGAGGAGGATCCTGTTCAGTGAAAGACCTTGGAACTATGCGCTGGCGTCAAAACCCACTCGGATCTGACCTGGCTTCTGTGGATGGTATGCTCCAAAGAATGGAAGATACCAACATTCCTCACCTTCTTTCAGAGGAGGTGCGAGTTCTGCATGCTTGTTCTGAACTATTTTGCCCATGAATTCCACAAAATGTACCTTCATCTCAGGCTTCCTTTCTAGAGTCCTGCGCAAGCCGCTGAGTCGAGACAGGGCCTGTTTGAGGTTGTTGGGTAAACGCTGCCTAGGCACATGGAAAGGAGCGGGCCACCCAACTACCAGATTCTTCTTGCCTGAACCCCTTGTCCATCAGCTGCAGGAACTGCTTATCCTCTATGGATGGAGTGGGTTCGTTGTCACCCTTTGTTGTCTGGAACACTGTAGCTTCCAAGCCAGAGTCCCTTTCAATCAGTGTGAAATGTTCTGGACATGGTTTCAGGTGAAAGGGTCGCCCATTGTCTAGGATGCTTGTGGCAAAGATGCTCATCTGAATTGGCATCTGTAGGCGATCTATACACACATTCCCCACGATGACCCATCCCAGCTCTAGTCTCTGGGCATGCGGTGTTCCAGGAGGTCCTCTGAGCAGATCGTGACCAGCTAGTAGGTTGGGAATGTCTGTTCCCAACAGGAGCAGGATGTCTGCATCGGGATCCAAAGCAGGAAGTTGACTTGCAGTGGGTGCTAAATGAGGATGGTGGAGCGTGACATTTGATGTGGGAATCTGGTCACCGTCATCTGGTAGAGCATCGCATTACAACAATGATGGCAGGGGGAATTGGGCTTCACCATCGAGTGATTCAATCTGGAACCCGACGGCTATCCTCCCCACCACACGTCCAGCACACGTCTTCAGAGTATATTGAACTTCCTCACCTTGTAGATTGAATAGCTCCAAGAATGATGGGCTGGTTAAGGACTGATTGCTTTGTCCGTCTAAGATGGCGTACATCTTTGCAGCCTTCTCCAGATGATCTGTAGGGAAAACTTTGGCAAGACATATCTGATGGCAGGAACTTTGACTCTTCTTGGTGCCACAAACCTGAGTACAGTGGGCACCAACGGGCTGGGCAGAAGTGTTTGGTGTGTCTGCAGAGGCCGTTGTGGTGGAGGAGCTAGGCTTGGGGTGCTGTGGTGGATCACAGTCTGGATGCAAGGCACCAGGGTGCTTATTGCTGTCACACACACGACACTTGATAACAGCTTTACAGTCCTTAGCTATGTGGTCCTTGGACTCACAACACCTGAAGCATAACTGATACTCCCTGACCAAAGCCTTCCACTCCTCCAATGGTTTTGTTCTGAACTCTCTGCACTTGTTCAGACAAAACGGTTCTGTTGGATCTGTTGGCTTCGTTGCCTTCCGCTCCAAAGGCCTCTCCCTTTTTGGGTTTGCTGGGATATCAGGCAGTTCTGTCTTCCTTGCAGACACTGCTGTCCTAACTTTGGTGTCTCGTAGAGGTGTTTTTTCAATGCGAGAGTAACAGTTTGTAGACCATCCACACTGAACGTCGTTGTGAACCATCACAGCCTCTGCGACAAAACTTATGAGGTATGAGAAGGGAGGGTACCTGCCCTGACAGGCATCCTTGTAACTGGCCACTGCTTTGCTCCACTTGTCCTGCAGCACAGGGGTAAGTTCTCCTTGACCTCCAAATGCGCTGTGCATTGATCGAGACTTGTGAGCCCTGGTAAGGCGGGATTCTCTTTCACCGCCTGCAGGAGATCGGCCAAGGTCCATAGCTTCTCGGGGTTCTTGGCTGTTATCGGGGGAAATTTCTTCAATTTCCCCATGAGTGCGGTCTCAACAGCTGTCGGTGATCCATATCAGGTATCGAGTCATATCCAAACACGTTGCAAGGCTTCATCTGGATTTGCTACATTCGCTGCGTGGAGGTTCCTTGCTTGTTCTGCGGACTCTGGACCCAGCCACTCTGCCAAGAGTGTGAGTTGTTCAGCCGCACGTAGGTTCATGTCCCCAGTTGCTCACAGGAAAGTCGTCTTCCAAAGATCTTGGCGCAAGCAGCCATTCCTTCAGCCTTAAGTTCCTTGTGAAGCGATTTATCCTCACCTCCCTGTCAGCCTTTTCTGCCTGCAACTTGCCAGCTTCCCTCCTCAGGGTCTCTTCCTTCTTGGCAAATTCTGCTCTCTTGGCTGCCAGCATGACATCAATCGTCACCTTAACTAACTTTGTGGCATCTGCCGTATGCCCACAAGAGGAACAACTATGGGCAGTAGAGTGACAAGACTTGTGAGAGGCTTTGGTATGCCGAGACTTGTGGGAGGCCGCGGTATGCCGAGATTTGTGGGAGGCCGTGGAATGGTAGGAGGCCCTGGACTGATGGGACCTATTGGAGCTCACAGTGCATTGAGACTTGTGAGAAACTTCAGACCCGCATGACCTATGGGAGACCTCTGAATGGCAGGACTTGTTAGAGGCCACAGTGTACAGGGACTTGTGAGAGACTTCAGACCTGCAGGACTTGTGGTAGACCTCTGAATGGCAGGACTTAAGAACATAAGAACATAAGAGAAGCCAACGTTGAATCAGGCTAATGGCCCATCCAGTCCAACACTCTATCACGCCAAAATATACCAGGTGCCATCAGGAGGTCCAGCAGTGGGGCCACAGTGTGCTGGGACCTGTGAGAGACCTCAGGACCGTGCTCTTGGTTGGAAGCATCTGTGCTACCATGCTCACTTTCGACCAAGTGGAGACGCCTCTCTTCCTCTTCCTCAATGCACCTCCCTAAGTCTTCCAGAGTAATATCACAGGCCTCCTCCCCTGCCTGGACGTCCTTCTGAAGGCACTGCTTTTCTGTCAGGGTTTCAGCTGTGTTCAACCGATCTAGGATGTGCACAATACATCTCATGGAGTCTTTCCTCTCTACGGAATGAGCTGTGAGGGCTTTTTGTGTCATGCACATATATGTGAGACTGGCTGTATCGGCTGCTGCATCTATGTCCTTCTGTATCTTGTCCCAAGACTTATTCAATTTCTTGTACAAGTTTGTCTTCTGGACAAGCAAATATTCACGCATGTCAGGCGTAGGATTCATGCCTCGTCTCCAGGACATGTATGCATCCTCGACTTTTGCACTTCCAATTAAGTCAGCATTGGGTGTCTGCTACGCTGCCTGCGGCTTCTTCCATTTTATTTTATTTTATGTTTTAAAATCCATAAAATTTGTTCAGCTTTGCAGTACTGGATCCCACCCACTGGGTGGCGCTATTGCGTCAACACCATTGACTTGACATCACTTGATTTGTTTGAGTGCATCGACTTGCGCCAAAATTGCTTTTCTTGCAATTCCTAATTCCACCACCAGGGGGCTGCTACACCTTTGCTATGGTGGCTGCAGGTCTGAAGGCAGATGCTGCTAGGCTTGGTTTCCTTTTTCTATGATCATTGCCTCTTAAACTGAGTAGCTCCTGTTATGGTCAAGACTGATCGCTAAGTCCTGCTTTGATTTGGACTTTGCTTGCGTTCAGCCCTTTTCCGATTTAGGAAGCTAGTTTTCAGTGTTTCAGGCAGATACAGAAATATAGGAACTGAACGGAGACGGCAAGCGTCTGTGGAGTTTCAGGCAGATAGTGAGTGTAACTTTGCAATACTTTGGAATGGCTGAGAAAGAGAAGCAGGGCTATTTACATTTAAAATGCTCTGGAATGCTGCAGCTCAGCTCAATAGGCGCCTCCACAGAGGAGAAGTTTCCTTCAAACTTTATCATGCATATTAGCAAGGCTTTGATGCATTCGGGAGGGAAAAACAAACATCTCCCTCTTCCCACTATTCTCATCCAGCACTAATGCAGAGCAGTGCTTTCTGAGATGTGACCAATGCACAGCCATTGGATCGTAATTCATCTTTATTGAACTTCACATGCATACAGAAGATTATTATTCATGATCTTGATGATAGCTGGATGAAAAGTTACATCCTGTGATCTAAGTTAATTCTTTGGCCGTGGTGGGAAGAGATGGAGTTTCCCCATCAACTTGCAATTAGGGATAGACAAAGAAAACGGAAAAGAACCATAAACTCTAAGCTCTGCGCCTCTGAGCTCAGGAAATTACCCTAATGAACTAAACAGAGGGGGAAAAGGCTAGGGGACTACAATTCCCAAGGGGCAACGGGTCTTAAAGATACACAGCAGTCTTACTAAACTACTAATACTTATAGTTAACACTGACTGGGGGCAGCACAACACCTCAACAAGGATATTATTGCACTGGAAAAAGTGCAGAAAAGGGCAACTAGAGCGAAGGGTCTCTCCAACATTTAACATCGTACCTACTCACTGCAGCTTCACTTACCATCGCAGCCACTTGGAAGTCAACTAAATCTCCAACGATGGAGGACTGGAGAAATAAAGTGTCGGAACATTTAATTATGGACAAAATAACTGATGTATTGGACGCATCTCAGGCAAATTTTTGCACAAGACACTCTAGATTTGCATGCACCTGGTTTTTGAATCCAAATTATGCATCCTGGTTTCACTTCTGATACCTCAACAACGCAACACCATAGTTGTCTTAGGTTGTTCTTAACAGTGTATGGTTCTCTCAGGCACTTCTTAAGCGATACTCTTTTATAAAAAAAACTTCCCCTTTCATATGCTGGGGATTATTAGGAAGGGAATTGAAAACACATCAGCCAGTATCATAATGCCCCTGTATAAATCATTGGTGCGACCTGATTTGGAATATTGTGTACAGTTCTGGTTGCCACATCTCAAAAAGGATATTATAGCATTGGAAAAAGTGCAGAGAAGGGCAACTAGAATGGTAAAAGGGTTGGAACACCTTCCCTATGAAGAAAGGTTAAAACGCTTCGGGCTCTTTAGCTTGGAGAAACGACGGCTGAAGGGTGACATGATCGAGGTTTATAAGATTATGAATGGAATAGAGCAGGTTGAGAAAGAAGTACTTTTCTCCCTTTCTCACAATACAAGAACTTGTGGGTACTCCATGAAATTGCTGAGCAGTCGGGTTAGAATGGATAAAAGGAAATCCTTCTTCGCCCAAAGAGTGATTAACACATAGGATTCACTGCCACAGGAGGTGGTGGCAGCTACAAGCATGGACATCTTTAAGAGGGAATTGGATGAACATATGGAGCAGAGGTCTATCAGTGGCTATGAGCCACAAGGTATAGATAGGAACTCTCGGTCCGGGGCAAGTGATGCTCTGTCTTCTTGGTGCTTGGGGGGGGCAACAGTGGGAGGGCTTCTAGTGTCCTGGCCCCACTGCTGGACCTCCTGATGGCACCTGGTATTTTTGGCTACTGTGTGACACAGAGTGTTGGACTGGATGGGCCATTGGCCTGATCAAACATTGGCATCTCTTATGTTCTTATGTGGACCAAACACTCTTTTGGGGTGCAGCTTGGACCTGGTGTGATCTTGTGTGATTGTCCTGGGTACACCCCACTTTGGAGTGGCTGGCACATGAACTACACTTTGGATCAGGAAACGGCATATGTCCTCTCAAAGGGGAGAGTCCCCAGAATTTGGGGGTGTATGATTTATGGTGGTCCAAACCTTATTTTGGGGTTCAGAGATTCCAAACTCTCCTGAATTGTTTTTGGTTGAATCTATGAATAAGTTAACGACTAAGGAACTGGGAACCAACTTCAACCTTCTCTTTCTTCGGAAGGAGTCCCAAATTTGTGGTATAGATTTTACTTACTTTTGCATTATAGTTTAAACTGCTTCTCCAGATATACTGAGGTGGAATTCAAGAAAAACAGGAGAACGGCCCAAAACAGCATTAAGAACCATAAGCATCAAAGCATCCCCTGCCCCAAACTTCTTTTTTTAATTATATTTTTATTGGTTTTATCAGTTTCTTTACATCACATATTGTTGAGCTTCTTATAATTTTCTTCCCCCTCCCTTCCCTATTGTCCTTAGTCCTTTATCTCTAGCCATGGGCACAAAGTCCAAATGTCCTTCCTTCCCTCCTTGGATATCCAATCGAGATAGGTCTTCCATCTTTTCTGAATTTCAGCAGATTTCCTTCCCCAAGTTGTCTTTTTGCGCAGAGTTGCAGCGATGTCTGTCTGTATAAAATCAAACAGATAGCTGTGCCAGATTTCAACTGGCCACTTACTTTTATCCTTCCAACCCCAAGCTATAGCTGCTTTACCCGCCAATATCATAGCCTTCGCTAAAGTTTGGTCTTCCTTATCTAGCTTCGGGTTTCTCATTCTACTTGTCAGCATTACGTTGAAGTCTATATTTAAGTTAATTTTAGCTACCTTTCTTATAACTTTGATAATTTCTAGCCAGAATACCCTTATTTCACTGCACTCCCACCACATGTATGCAAACCAGCCTTTAGATTGTCTACAGTGCCAACAAAGGGAACTTAATCCTGGTATTATGTTAGCCAATTGGGCTGGTGTCCTATACCATTTTGTAAGAAATTTATGCTCCAGTTCTTTAAATTTGAATACCTTGATTTTGTCTATTCCTTTCATAACTTTTTTCTGCCATCCTCTCTGATACCTGTCCTTCTCTACTCCACACTTTTTGTAAATATTCTATCATTTTATCTTTATCTGCTGTCATTTTTTTATAAGTTTTCCCTACTAGACCTTGTTTCTTCTTAATCATTTCTTTGTATATTTCTTCCATCGTCTATCCACATTTCTTCTTTTTCATTAATCTCCTTTATTGCTTTATGAAGACCTGCTATTTTTAACCAGTGTTGTTTGCCTATCTCTTCTATTATTTCTTGTAATGGCTTAAGAGTTTTCCCTCTAAACAAATCCTCTACTCTATGGTATCCTTTAGCCCTTAGGATTCACCACCATTTACTTTCTTGCTCCTCTTCTATAATGGTTTCTAGTGGCGCCCATCTAGAGGGTCTTCCTAGCCAGTGTGCTTTAAACAGGGGTCTCCAATATGGTGCCCATGGGCATGATGCCACCTGCCAACACCTTTCCTGGTGCACCCCCCAATTGTTTTTAGAAAGCAGGTGGGCCAAGTGTGGCTTTTACCCAGCCAGGTTTTCAATTGGTCCTTAGAGATTTAATTGGTTGTGTAGATATTGCTTTGCCACCGCAACACAAACGTCTTCGCTATGTGACTGAAGAGCCAGTTTGATTTAGTGGTTAAGAGAGTGGACTCTAATCTGGGAGAACCGGGTTTGATTCCCTGCTCCTCCACATGCAGTTGCTGGTGTGACCTTGGGTCAGTCACAAGTTGTCTCGGAGCTGTTCTCTCAAGAGCAGTCCTCTCAAGAGCTCTCTCAGCCCCACCTCCCTCACAGGGTGTCTCTTGTGGGGAGGGGAAATGAAATTGTAAACCGCTCTGAGACTCCTTTGGGTAGTGAAGGGTGGGGTATCAATCCAACCTCTTCTTCTTCTTCTTCTAACTCACAGGGTGTCTGTTGTGGGGAGGGGAAAGGAAAGGAGTTTGTCAGCCGCTCTGAAATACCTTTGGGTAGTGAAGGGCGGGGTATAAATCCAATCTCTTCTTCTTCTTCTACCTCAGAGGGTGTCTGTTGTGGGGAGGGGAAGGGAAGGGAGTTTGTGAGCCATTCTGAGACTCTTTTGGGTACTGAAGGGTGGGGTATAAATCCAATCTCTTCTTCTTCTTCTACCTCACAGGGTGTCTGATGTGGGGAGGGGAATGGAAAGGAGTTTGTCAGCCGCTCTGAGACTCCTTTGGGTAGTGAAGGGCGGGGCATAAATCCAATCTCTTCTTCTTCTTCTACCTCACAGGGTGTCTGTCGTGGGGAGGGGAAGGGAAGGGAGTTTGTCAGCCGCTCTGAGACTCCTTCGGGTAGTGAAGGGGGGGGTATAAATCCAATCTCTTCTTCTTCTTCCACCTCACAGGGTGTCTGTTGTGGGGAGGGGAAGGGAAGGGAGTTTGTCAGCCGCTCTGAGACTCCTTCGGGTAGTGAAGGGCGGGTATAAATCCAATCTCTTCTTCTTCTTCTACCTCACAGGGTGTCTGATGTGGGGAGGGGAATGGAAAGGAGTTTGTCAGCCGCTCTGAGACTCCTTTGGGTAGTGAAGGGCGGGGTATAAATCCAATCTCTTCCTCTTCTTCTACCTCACAGGGTGTCTGTTGTCAGGAGGGGAAGGGAAAGGAGTTTGTCAGCCGCTCTGAGACTCCTTTGGGGAGTGAAGGGCGGGGAATAAATCCCACCTCTTCTTCTCGTCTTCTGTGGCCAGCGTTTTCTGGGTGTGTCCACGTCCTCCAGCAGCTGTGTAGTGGCTGCACCTGCCACACCAGGTCAGGATCCCAATGACTGCCCCAGCTCACAGGATCAGAAATGTGAGGGACCTCTGATTTTAAAACAGGGCTGTTCCTTTTGACTTGTTCTTGAGAGAGGCTCAGGGTGGTAACCGCTGTTTCCTCCTGGGAGGATGTTGGCCTCCGATGTCCGTGATTTTTTTTCTCTCTGCTTTCCCTTCAGCTCGCCAGGAGGGCATTAAATTCTTGCAGAGGGAGCTGCTAAAGATCAACCTACCCATTGTGTCTGGGACGGCTGAGACCTTTCTGGGAGAAGTACATTACAAATTCCACAGGTGAGGTCACTGCAATGGAACTCATGTTGAGGACAGGTGGGATGGAACACACCCGGGATGGAATCAAGGGGATTCTTTTGTTTTAATAATCAGTCACCAAACTGATGCCTTCCAGCCCTCGACAGCCAACTGGCAGATTTTTTAAAAAAAATACAGAATAAAAAACGGGTCTTAAAACCCATTCAAACCAAACCATCTCATTCATGCAACTAAAACCAAGTTAAAATGGTCCTGCACTGCTGTGAAATGGAGGTGGTGGAAAAGGCCATCGAATTACAGTCAATTTTGGGAGACCCCCGTTTTCAAGGGAAGGGACCGGAGGAGGCGTGAGTGAGCAGTATTTGCTGAAGTCGAACCGGGACGGAAGCACCGAGGCATTCTCTCAGAGCAGTGGAGGATTCCACAGGGGGAGAGATCTCGTGCACTGTGCAGATGCTTCATCTGCTCCAATAGATTAGGGACGGCCTCAACCGACTAAAAGCCAGAGCTCGGTTCTAGGTCCAGTGCTTTTTAACTTAGCCATTAATGATTTGGGGGTTGCAAGTGAGCAGGGAATCTGCAGAGGACAATAAGAAGTCAGGGCTCTTTAGCTGGGAGAAACGACGATTGAGGGGTGATATGATAGAGGTTACAAAATCATGCACGGGATAGAGCAGGTAGAGAAAGAAGTACTTTTCTCCCTTTCTCACAATACGAGAACTCGTGGACACTCCATGAAATTGCTGAGCAATCGGGTTAGAACAGATAAAAGGAAGTCCTTCTTCACCCAAAGAGTGATTAACATACGGAATTCACTGCCTGGGTTGTGTGAATGGGAAACCCCGGAACAGTTTGTTCCAGGACTTTTTTGCCACGACTGGCTCCCAGAGCAAATTGCCAGTCTGAACTCAGCCACTCTGTCACACAGTAGCCAAAAATACCAGGTGCCATCAGGAGGTCCAGCAGTGGGGCCGGGACACCAGAAGCCCTCCCACTGTTGCCCCCCCCCAAGCATCAAGAAGACAGAGCATCACTTGGCCCAGACTGAGAGTTCCTATCTAGACCTTGTGGCTAATAGCCACTGATGGACCTCTGCTTCATATGCTTATCCAATTCCCTCTTGTAAGAGAGGCCAATGCTGGATCAGGCCAATGGCCCATCCAGTCCATCACTCTGTCACACAGTGGCCAAAAATACCAGGTGCCACCAGGAGGTCCAGCAGTGGGGCCAGAACTCCTGAAGCCCTCCCACTGTTGACCCCCCAAGCACCAAGAAGACAGAGCCTCACTTGCCCCAGAGTTCCTATCAGTAGTCCATCAGTGGCTATTAGCCACAAAGTATAGAGGGAACAGTATGCCTGGGGCAAGTGATGCTCTGTATTCTTGGTGCTTGGGGGAGGCAACAGTGGGGGCTTCTAGAGTTCTGGCCTCACTGCTGGACCACCTGATGTCACCTGGGTTTTGGCCACTGGACTGGAAGTGTTGGACTGGAAGGGCCATTGGCCTACCTCGACATGGCTTCTGTTATGTTCTTATGTTAATTTTTGTAAAACCATTTTTTTTTCCTGAAGGGACAAGAGTAATATTTTTTACTGAAGTGTTGAAATTCAACTGGCGAAGAGCAATATAGATATTGGCTGGGGTCCCAGATCAAGAAGACCACACAGGTCAATGCCTGAGCTATGCAAATGGAAGAAATCACTAACTAGAGAGGTGCGTGGCGGGGGATGAGACTGAAATAATGTATCATAGTCTCATCGAGTTGGAAGGGTCCTCCAGGGTCATCTACTCCAACCCCCTGACCAATGCAGGGAATTCATGAATACCTCCCCATACACACACACAGTGACCACTGTTCCATGCCAAGAAGATGGCAAAACAACTCCTGGATCCCTTGCCAAACTGGCCTGGAGCAAAATCGCTTCCTAACATAAGAACATAAGAGAACATAAGAGAAGCCAATGTTGAATCAGGCCAATGGCCGATCTAGTTCAACACTCTGTCACACAGCGGCCAAAATATACCAGGTGCCATCAGGAGGTCCACCAGTGGGGCCAGGACACTAGAAGCCCTCCCACTGCTGCCCCCCCCAGCACCAAGAATAGAGTGCATCACCTGCCCCAGACTGAAAGTTCCCATCTATACCCTGTGGCTAATAGACACTGATGGACTTCTGCTCCATATGTTTATCTAATTCCCTCTTGAAACTGTCCATGCCTGTAGCTGCCACCACCTCCTGTGGCAGGGAATTCCATATGTTAATCACTCTTCGGGTGAAGAAGGACTTCCTTTTATCTGTTCTAACCCGACTGCTCAGCAATTTCATGGAGTGCTCACGAGTTCTTGTATTGTGAGAAAGGGAGAAAAGAACTTCTTTCTCAACCTGCTCAATCCCATTCATAATCTTATAAACCTTGATCACGTCACCCCTCAGCCGTCGTTTCTCCAAGCTAAAGAGCCCCAAGCATTTTAACCTTTCTTCATAGGGAAGGTGTTCCAACCCTTTTTTCAGCCTACCGTAAAGGGCATCTCAAAGTTCAGGGGGGAACAAGATTTGTTGGCTGAACTGTAACGCCTTTGTGTTTCAATGTTGAGGACTCTGCGTTTAATCCCCGGCAAGCAGCTCAAAGAGCGGAAGTCAGAAGACGGCAGAGCCAGGAATTCCCCACGGCCAGTGCTGAGGGGCTTGTGTGCTTTTCTGCCTCTCTTCGTATTGGACAGAGAGAAGGAATTCAGTGTGCTGAACTTGTGTGGTCTGTTTAGATAGCAACATTCAGCTTTTCTGGTCAGAGACTAGGGTCGAATCTGCATTTGCATTTTTAAATCAGTTTCATGCTGCTGTGACACCGTCAAGCATAGGGCCAATCTGTATTTAGATTTGCTCCGTTGTTCTACCAAACCCACACTGGAACAGAAAAAGATGCAGTTCACAGGGTGTCTGTTGTGGGGAGGGGAAGGGAAAGTAGTTTGTAAGCCACTCTGAGACTCCTTTGGGTAGTGAAGGGTGGGCTATAAATCCAATCTCTTCTCTTCTTCTACCTCACAGGGTGTCTGTTGTGGGGAGGGGAAGGGAAAGGAGTCTGTAAGCCACTCTGAGACTCCTTTGGGTAGTGAAGGGTGGGCTATAAATCCAATCTCTTCTTCTACTGCACAAATTCTCTTAGCCTTCCTGAGCCAAGAGAAAAATGTATGAGCCGGAGGCTAAAAAAACTGTGAGCTAGCTCACACTAGCTCAGCTTGGAGGGAACACTGGCATGCCCCAATTTATGACATGTGGGGCAGGTGCTGCACTGGGGGACATGCGCAGAAGAGCCACAGGTGGCTCTTGAACCACAGAGTCTCCCTGGACTAGAAAAATTGCAAGTTGTCCTTTGACAAGAAATCCCAAATGAGTCAGGATACAGTGACTGACATGGTGCTTTGGTAGTTTAAAGCCAGCGTGGGGTAGAGTGTCAGACTAGCATCAGGGAGAACCAGGTTCAAATCCCCACTCCGCCATGGAAGCTTGCTGGGTGACCTTGGGCCAGTCACAGGCTATCAGCCTGACCTACCTTGCAGAGTTGTTGTGAGGCTAAAAGAGAGGGGAGGCAAAATAATAGAAGCCATCAGAGCAGTAATAGAAGAAGAAGAAGAAGAGGAAGAGTTTGGATTTATACCCCGCCCTTCACTGCCCAAAGGCGTCTCAGAGCGGCTTACAAACTCCTTTCCCTTCCCCTCCCCACAACAGGCACCCTGTGAGGTAGAAGAAGAAGAAGAAGAAGAGATTGGATTTATATCCCGTCCTTCACTGCCCAAAGGTGTCTCAGAGCAGTTCACAAACTCCTTTCCCTTTCCCCTCCCCACAACAGACACCCTGTGAGGTAGAAGAAGAAGAAGAAGAAGAGATTGGATTTATACCCTGCCCTTCACTGCCCAAAGGTGTCTCAGAGCAGTTCACAAACTCCTTTCCCTTCCCCTCCCCACAACAGGCACCCTGTGAGGTAGAAGAAGAAGAAGAAGAAAGAGATTGGATTTATACCCTGCCCTTCACTGCCCAAAGGCGTCTCAGAGCGGCTTACAAACTCCTTTCCCTTCCCCTCCCCACCACAGGCACCCTGTGAGGTAGAAGAAGAAGAAGAAGAAGAGATTGGATTTATACCCTGCCCTTCACTGCCCAAAGGCGATCTCAGAGCAGCTTACAAACTCCTTTCCCTTCCCCTCCCCACCACAGGCACCCTGTGAGGTAGAAGAAGAAGAAGAAGAAGAGATTGGATTTATACCCTGCCCTTCACTGCCCAAAGGCGACTCAGAGCGGCTTACAAACGCCTTTCCCTTCCCTTCCCCACCACAGACACCCTGGGAAGTAGGTGGGGCTGAGAGAACTTCTGACAGAAACTGTCCTTGAGAGAACAGCTGTGCCAGAGCTTGTGACTGACCCAAGGTCGCATCAGCAGGTGCAAGTGGAGAAGTGGGGAATCAAACCCGGTTCTCCCAGATAAGAGTCCGCACACTTAACCACTACACCAAGCTGACAACAGCCTATATAATACTTTATATAATTTCCTATATAATATTATATAGCCAAGTTGAACGATCACACAAGTGATCGGGACAGATGACTGGATCATAAATTATGACGTTTGGGCATTACCCGTGATGTGACAGAAACAACGGGTAGAGAAGAATTGACCCAGCTCAGTAGAAGATGCCAGAGAGACTTTGATTATGAGAGTACGTTGGTCAGAGATCTTCTTCCGCTTGTCTTTCTCAGTAGGCATTCTCCCACCAACAAAAATGCCAGACTTCCCTATCTGGGCTAACTCTTCCAAAACATAGAAGGCCATTCCCCCTTGTGTGTCTGAGAGCCCTGCCTTCAGTGGTGATGTTAGGAAGACTCAATGGAGTTCCATATTCAGAGAGACTCTGTAACTGTGGCAACTGTTAAGTATTGCCACTCAACAACAGGATTTCAGCAAAGAAGTGATTTCAACTTTATTTAACAGCAAACTCCAACTCAGGAACACACCACAACAAGAGCGGAGCACAGCTCCCTTTTTAAACTATCCCGGGCTGTCAAAGCCACACCCATAACATGTTAAAGACCAATCATAACACAGGGATAAAGGCCAATCAGGACCGTTCCCTCTTTGCTACGTTTCCACATTGGATATTTACAGAGGTTGCTCAGAAACCAGCCAATGGCAATGCGACAGATTAAGAGCCACATTCAGACTGTAGCTTAACATCAGAATACGTAGGATGGATTCACACTCCAATACACAACAGCAACGATTCATCGTGTCCAGAAGAGGGCAACCAAGATGGTGAGAGGGTTGGAATCCAATGAGGAAAGGCTGAAAGAGTTATAGAATCATAAAATGTTAGAGTTGGAAGGGACCTTGCAGGTCATCTAGTCCAACCCCCCGCACTCTGCAGGAGCGTAGCTGAAAGAGAGCCCTAAAACATACCTGAAAGATGGTCGTCCAGCCTCTGCTTGGAAACATCCAGGGAAGGAGCATCTACCCCCTCCCGAGGCAGTCTGTTCCACTGCTCAACCACTCTTACAGTCAGGAAGTTTCTCCTGATATTTAGCCAGTAACGACTCCCTCATAATTTCCACCCATTAGATCTCGTCTTGCAATCCGGAGCGAGAGAGAATCTGAATAGATCTGCTCCAGCTTCTGCATGACCAGTGTTCCCTCTAAGCCGAGTTAGTGTGAGCTAGCTCACAGTTTTGTAGCCTCTGGCTCACACATTTTTGTCTTAGCTCAAGAAGGATGGCTCCAGAGTCCAGAGCAAACTAATTTATGCAGTAGTCAAGTTGCTTGCTCACAACTTTAATGCCAGTGGCTCACAAAGTAGAATTTTTGCTCACAAGACTCAACAGCCTAGAGGGAACATTGTGCATGACAGCCTTTCTAATATTTGAAGACTGCAATCAAGTCCCCTCTAAGCTTTCTCTTTTCCAGGCTAAACAGACCCAACTCTTTCAGCCTTTCCTTGTAAGACGTGGGTACCAACCCTCTCACCCTCCTTGTTGCCCTCTTCTGGACACGCTCGAGTTTGTGAACATCCTTCCTAAAATGTGGTGCCCCAAACTGGACACAGGACTCCAGGAGAGGCCTGACCATAGCTGAAGAGAGCGGAACTACCACCTCCTGTGATCTGGACACAGTGCTTCTGTTAATGCATCCTAAGATTGCATTAGCTTTCTTCTCAGTCACATCGCTCATGTTGGTAAGTTGGTATGTTTAGCCTGGGAAAGAGAAGGCTTGGAGGGGACATGATTGCAATCTTCAAATATTTGAAGGGCTGTCATATAGAAGATGGAGCTGATCTATTCTCTCTTGCTCCGGATTGCAAGACGAGATCTAATGGGTGGAAATGACAAGGGAGTCGATATACCAGTTAAATATCAGGAGAAACCTCCTCACTGTCAGAATGGTTGAGCAGTGGAACAGACTGCCTCGGGAGGTGGTGGATGCTCCTTCGCAGGACGTTTTCAAGCATCTTTCAGGTATGTTGTAGGACTATCTTTCGGCTGTGCTCCTGCAGAGTGCAGGGGGTTGGACTAGATGACCTGCAAGGCCCCTTCCAAGTCTAAAGTTCTATGATTCTGTGGATCATATTTTTTTGACTGCCCCACATTATCAGATCCAAGAGCTGAATTGATCTCTCCATTATTTAAACAGGACTTTGGCTCTTCAGAAGTGAAAGCCTCTTGGTTACTCGGAGATAAACAAACTACTTTGTGTGCTTGGGCACAATTGCTGGCAGCAGACGCAAAGAATATCTAGTCAGGGCACCTTGACCGGCGTCACAATGCACATGCTGGGTGGTTTGCGATATGGTCAGAGTCCAGATTAAAACTGTGTCACTTGGTTGCCCACACAAAGAGATGGTCAAGCAAGACCGGAGCGGCATTCTGTTGTTTCGCTGCTCTGGCTAAAGGGACGTTTTGCTAAGATGTACGTTGGTGAGGGGCCGTGGCTCAGTGGAGGAGCCTCTGCTTGGCATGCAGAAGGTCCCAGGTCCAATCCCCGGCATCTGCAGTTAGAAAGGAGCAGGCAATGGGCGATATGAGAAACCTCCCTCCCTGAGACCCTGGGGAGCTGCTGCCAGCCTGAGCAGACAAGACTGACCTTGATGGACCTTCAGTAGAAGGTAGCTTCATGTATGTTCATGCCTTTTGAATCTCTCCTCCAGAATTTTTGCTCCTTGGAGCCGATGCTCGCTACGGTCAGTGAAGATGCCAAAGACAGCAAAAGGAGCTGAGAAGACCAAAGAAAGCCCTCCCTCCCTCCCTCCTTCCCTCCTTCCCTCCTTCCCTTCTTTCTTTCTTTCTTTTTCTTTCTTTCTTTCTTTCTTTCTTTCTTTCTTTCTTTCTTTCTTTCTTTCTTTCTTTCTTTCTTTCTTTCTTTCTTTCCTTCTTTCCTTCTTTCCTTCTTTCCTTCTTTCCTTCCTTCCTTCCTTCCTTCCTTCCTTCCTTCCTTCCTTCCTTCCTTCCTTCCTTCCTTCCTTCCTTCCTTCTGCTGCTTGGTTTTGGGCTTTGAATTGGAGGATTCCTCTCCTGAACTCCTTGCTCTTAGTGTTAGCCAAATTGCCTTATTTCTTAATAAAGAGTGGCAAATTAAAATATTAAATGGCAATGGCTTAAATAAAGGGACCAATAACCTATGTATACCGGAGTCCAATTTACCCACATCCCCAGAAATAGACAGGGAGACTAGACCTTAAAATAAAATGGTTTCTTTATTGAATAATTTCACACACACATACAAAAAAACAAAAAAAACAATCACACATGCAAACAATACAGAGTTAGGAATTATTATTTTCCAACACATAACACCAACACACAAAAACAAACAAAACAGATAAAACATTGAGCAGGAGTACATTCCATGGATTGTGCTTAAAGTTTCCCTTTTTATACGCCAGTAGTTTTTTTCCACCTATTCTATTACTTTATATATACACATATACTAACCGAAATTTTTATTTCTATTGCTATTGCTATTTCTATCCGTACTTTCTAATGGTTATAATATGAGTCACTTAAGGTACCACTCAATCCTTTTGTAGAGTCTTGACCATGTTTTCTCGAAAATGTCTTCTCTTGTGCCTTGTAATAGCAAAGTTAATTCGTCCATCTCAGCCATTTCTAGATGATTATGAATTATTTCTTCTTTTGATGGCATTTCTTCTTTTCTCCAATATTTAGCGTACATGATTCTAGCAGTGATTACCACATGTATGATCATATAAACATCTGGTTTTTTTTATAGCTTCCTGGTATTATGTTCAATAAAAAAACAATTCTGGTACAAAAGCTATATTTGTTTCTAATATTTTTTGTAACATCTCACGTATCCAGATCCAATACTTTTTACTTTTATCACATGTCCACCATATATGGAAAAAAAAGATCCAACATTTTGTTTGCATTTCCAACAATCATTTGACATATTAGGATAAAATTTTGCTAGTGAGGGGTAATGGCTGAGTTCAGACTGGCAGTTTGCCCCGAGATAGGTGCGTTTCAGCAACGTTACACAACCGGATTAAAGGGGCTGTTCCCATAGTCACATCTGTCCGGCGTTTCCCAGCCGTACTCAACCCGTCTTGTAACGCTTCCCTCCCGAGTTTAAAAGATACCTGGTAAAAGTGGTATCAAACGCTGGAAAGCATTTCTATCCCGCGTATATCCCACACTAACAAAGTGTGAATGCTAAAATCCATGGTTTTTGCTTGTGTGCATGTGCACATATCTCCAGATTAGCAAAACAGAAAGCTGCACCTTACAGCCATGCCTTCAGGCCAACAATGTGAATGCTCCCTCATGCCTCCTCCTGGTATGCTCCCACATCAGTCGGCGCAGTGTGACCGGGAAATTGTTCCAGGGCTTTTTTGCCACGACTCGCTCCCACTTCAAACTGCCAGTCTGAACTCAGCTGATACTTTACCAGTCTGATGCGGCAAGTTGATTTTGCAGCAAAAAGATGGGGGAAATACTAGGGAAGGGGTTCTACGCTGACCAGCAGCACACGTGGTAGACTCTAGGCAACGCTAGGACTAGAGTCAGCAAGGTAGGGCGGGGTCAGGTAGGCAGGAGGCAAGAGAGAGAACAATGGGCAGGTGCTCTTCTTATATACCCTAGAAGTGGCTTGGGGCATGTGCCACCAAGTCACATGGTCCCCAGGAAGGTGCTAGAGGCTGCCAGTTCCTTGATGAGGTCAAAATAGTGGAATTAAGTGTTACTAACAATAACACCTCTCAGAGTAAGGGGCTGAAGACAAAGGAGAAGAAAAGACAGTCTTTCAAGGTGCTTGGCCAGTTGTTAAGAGTCAAGGACAAAAGAACATAAGAACATAAGAGAAGCCAATGTTGAATCAGGCCAATGGCCCATCCAGTCCAACACTCTGTGTCACACAGCAGCCAAAATATACCAGGTGCCATCAGGAGGTCCAGCAGTGGGGCCAGGACACTAGAAGCCCTCCCACTGCTGCCCCCTCCATCACCAAGAATAGAGTGCATCACCTGCCCCAGACTGAGAGTTCCCATCTATATCCTGTGGCTAATAGCCACTGATGGACTTCTGCTCCATATGTTTATCTAATTCCCTCTTGAAACTGTCAATGCTTGCAGCTGCCACCACCTCCTGTGGCAGTGAATCTGCAGCTGTGTTATCTTAGTGGGCGGTGGGTGTGCTTGGCAGCTCAGTCAATCTCATCATTGTCAAGTTCTATTGTTTTACTTGAGGTTCATTGAATCATAGAAACACAGAACGTTAGAGTTGGAAGGGACCTTGCAGGTTATCTAGTCCAACCCCCGGCACTCTGCAGGAGCATATCCAAAAGATAGTCTTACATACCTACAGCATACCCGAAAGATGGTTGTCCAGTCACTGCTTGGAAACATCCAGGGAAGGAGCATCCACCACCTCCCGAGGCAGTCTGTTCCACTGCTCAACCACTCTTACAGTCAGAAAGTTTCTCCTGATATCTGGCCGGTATCGACTCCCTTGTAATTTCCACCCATTAGATCTAGTCTTGCAGTCCGGAGTAAGAGAGAAGAGATCTGCTCCATCTTCTACATGACAGCCTTCAAATACTTGAAGACTGCCATCATGTCCCCTCTAAGCCTTCTCTTTCCCAGGCTAAACATACCCAACTCTTTCAGCCTTTCCTTAGAAGACTTGGATTCCAACCCTCTCACCATCCTGGTCGCCCTGTTCTGGTCACCCTCTTCTGGACATTGCATTGATAACACTGTACATTCCCAAGGCAGTATTGTTCTTTGCAGCATCAGACTTTCCTTTCACCATCAGACATGATTGCAGGGGACATGATTCTCCACTGTCATTGTTTGAAAGTTGTTTGCAGAAGATTCATTTAAAGCGGTGTGGAGGTGCAATGACAATGGAGCCGCCACGAGAGGGTGATAAACATATGCAGATGGGCAAATTTATACTAGCACAATTGAAGTACGAAAACGGAAGCAAATGTAAACAGTTTTTTGAAGATGGAGTCAGAAGGCTGGGACACTGGTGAGAAAGAGAAATGCAGATTCAACTGAGCATAAAGACGGCATCACAGCAGCACGAAACTGATATAAAAATGCAAATGCAGATTCGACCTTGGTTAGAGGGCTCCATTAAGGCCGCTGGATCTCGGCTTAACCACAAAGCCAAGGGCCCAGCCTCTTTCTCACAACCTCTCAGGATAATAACAAAGACGGGGCAATTCTGCATCTGGCATCCACTCCCCATTTTCTCAACACTGAGGAAAAGGTGCAGCTCAAAACCACATTCACCGGGGCAACACCGTACTGACTGCGAAGTCACCCCCAAACGGCCATAAAACGGCCATAGATCTATGCAGACAGCTACCATAAAACTCAGTGATCAAAGGAAGTGAAAGCAGCATGGAACGCAGAGGGGAATTTCTGTTCCAGTGTGGTTTTGCTAAAGCAACAGAGGGAAAAGCCGATGCAGAATCGCCTGGAGACTGGGAGAAGGAACAGTGTACACTATCTCTTGGGCTCTGGGGTGGTGGCAGGGGAGGGAAACACAAGCAGGACTCTTTTGTAGCAGGGACTCCTTTGCATATTAGGAGACACACCCCCTAATGGTAGCCAATCCTCCAACAGCTTACAGAGCTCTTCTTACAGGGGATACTCTAAGCTCTTGGAGGAATGGCTACATTAGGAGTGTGTTGCCTAAGATGCAAAGGAGGTTCCTGCTACAAAAAGAGCCCTGTCAAATGTATTATTTTATTTACATTCTTTATACTCCACCTTTCTCGGAGGGCCTGAAAGCAGATTACCGTACGATCAACAAAATATAGGGTTGCCAGGTCCCCTCACTATCGCAGCGGGGGGATTTGGGGGCATTCTGGGCGAGGGCAGGATGTCACGCCCCCAGTGAAATGACATCACCCAGAAGTGACATCATCACGTGTGACACTCTGGGTTGTTTTTTTTTTGGCAAAACTCGATTGTTTTTGGCCTTTAAAACTGTAGCTTGTGCAAAAACCAGAGCATCTCCACACAACGTCCCTGTTTGGGGGTGGGGTATGCTCTGCTGGTCAGCTGACCGGTGGTGGATCCAAGCCCCCAAAAGTGGGGGAACCCCAGCTGGGACCTGGGGGCTGGTGACCCTAACAAAATAGGACATTCAGTAATCAATGCAATGGGATTCTAGAACTCCGGAACCACCAGAAAGAACTGAAGCAGAACAGAAGTATTCACATGACATGTTAAGCTGTACAGAAATCATACAATAGGATCCTACTTACAATAAACTAAACACAGCAGTAGAGACCACAGTCTTTTATCATTTATCCAAGTGAGTTTGTAAAACCAATTTTGTGCTCCCCCACTGCCTGCGTAGAAAAGTCCTCTTCAATGGTTCTGTGGCATCCTCACTTATTGGGGAATTAAAAATTCCAACTCTTCTCTATTTTGGTAGAATGACCCAGGGTCTGGGCGCTTCAGAGGACTATGTGGCCCTGAGGAAGGACTGTTCTGATTGCTGGGATAAGTTTAAACAAATATTGATTTATTTATAAAAGAACAAAATAGGTTTCTGGGTATTTTTGAACTGTTTTTGAAGAAAGAAATATAAATGACAAAGCTTGGCATCACACACCAAAACTCAACTCTGACAGGCTTATCTCTCTCTCATATATATAGTCACACAGGCTGAACTCTCTTCCTCATATATAGCCACACAGGTTGAACTCTTTTGCTCATATATAGCCACACAAGCTGAACTTTCTCTCTCGTAGCCACACAGGCCAAACTTTCTTGCTCAGATAGCCACACAGGCTGAACTTTCTCTCTCATAGCCACACAGGCCAAACGTTCTCCCTCATAGCCACACAGGCTAAACTAAGCTCCAACTGCTTCCACTGTCATATAGACTCTGACAAAAACTCTCCACACTCATCTCTTCCAGAACACAGAATCTCCTCAGAGACATCTCTCCTCCCGCACTCTCAGTCATCAGCCAGTCACATCACACTTGTCTCCCTCTGTCACTCTCCTTACACTACTGCAGTTCAACCAAACGTTTAAAGAAACACACATACCAAAATATGAAATCATTACAGATTCTGTTTTGTGTAGTTTGTGGGAAGCCAGGATGGGGGGACCCTTCCTGACCTCCTCTAGCTAGGCCATTCCACAAGGTGGGAAACACAATGGGGGATATGACATGTACGGACTTATGCAAAGAAAAACAATGGTAATAAAACTGAGCAATATGCAAATGACTTCCCACTGGGGGGATCTTTAGGGCCAGGGGAAAAGGCAGGAGCCCCCTCCTCCTCCACTGTCACCACCACCCACACCACCCATAATAATCAAAATCAGCTTCTGTGACTTTTATAGCAAGATCCTTGGAGCTGACGCCTGACTGATCGAAGTGATGAACCTGGACGCAACTGGTAGATCTATGGAGCTGTATAACTCCTCCCTGGCTCCCTTGTTCCTGCTGGTTGTCGTAAGTTGAATCTCCAACATTCATAGCCCAATTAGGTGCTCCCCCCCAGTTGCTATCAGCTGCAGTGATTAAATGGAGCCTCCTTGTTCCAAGGCACTGTACCTCAGGATGTCAGGTGTGTGGGGGAGGCATCAGGGAATGGCTTTGGCCCTCACCTGTGGGCTTCCCACCGGTCCCTGGTAGACTAGATGGACCACTGGTCTGATCCAGCAGGGCTCTTCTTATGGGATCACAGGAGAACCCCAAATGATTCTCCAGCTATTTCTATAAACTGCAGACAGTTTAAGGGAGGGGGATTGTGCAGTGGGATGCTGGGATACGGAAGACCTGACTACTGGGCTCAGCCGCCTCTTCTGTTTTTCTGCGTTACTTTTTATTTATTTATTTATTTTTGCGTGATGCAAAAAATTTTTTGCATATGGCAAACAGTACAGTCTATGAAACAGCTACTTAGCTGGCCACATGCACATCGGGCAGCATTTTAAAAGGTTTTTGTACTGCTTGCTAAGACGTCCCAACCTGTCTCTCTTTGATTCCCAGTCAACCACCATTTCGGCCACTGCTGCTGTGAAGTCCAGTAAAGTCATTGGGTCCCTGAAGATTGGCAGGTGAACAATATTGCCAGAGGGTCTCTGCATTTTCATACCAAGAGGTCTTCCTTTTCCACCTTCTTGGGGAACCCAGCTGTATCATAAGAACATCAGAGAAGCCAATGTTGGATCAGGCCAATGGCCCAGTCATACAGTGGCCAAAAAGACCAGGTGCCATCAGGAGGTCCAGCAGTGGGGCCAGGACACTAGAAGCCTTCCCACTTTTACCCTCCCCGCACAAACGCCAAGAATACAGTGCATCAATTGTCCTAGACTCCCTATCTATACCTTGTGGCTAATAGCGACCGATGGACCTCTGCTCCATATCTTTATCTAATTCCCTCTTATAAGAACATCAGAGAAGCCAATGTTGGATCAGGCCAATGGCCCGTCCAGTCCAACACTTTGTCACACAATGGCCTAAAATACCAGGGGCCATCAGGAGGTCCAGCAGTGGGGCCAAGAAACTAGAAGCCCTCCCACTGTTGCCCCCCCCAAGCACCAAGAATAGAGTTCATCAATTGCCCTAGAGTCCCTATCTATACCTTGTGGCTAATAGCCACTGATGGACCTCTGCTCCATATGCTTACCTAATTCCCTCTTGAAGCCGTCCATGCTTGTAGCCACCACCATATCTTGTGGCAGTGAATTCCATGTGTCAATCACTCTTTGGGTGAAGAAGGACTTCTTTTTATTTATTCTAACCCAACTGCTCAGCAATTTCACTGAGTGCCCATGAGTTCTTGTATGAACTGGCATCCCAGAAATAAGAAGAGAAGGAAAAAGAGACTGGATTTATACCCTGCCCTTCACTTGAAGTCTCAGAGTGGGTTACAATCTCTTCGCCCTTCCCCTCCCCACAACAGACACCCTGTGAGGTAGGTGGGGCTGAGAGAGCTCTTTCAAGGACAGCTCTTGTCAGAACTATGGCTTGCCCAAGGTAAGTTGATGGAATGGTTTTTATGTGGACTGGGAATCTCAGGCTATGGGATCTGGGGTTCACCCCACGATAGCGGTTTCCCAGCACTCAAAATAAATAGTTCTTTGTTTGCCTTGCTGAACCAACCTAATTCTCCCTCTTTCCCCTCATTTAGGCTGGAGCTGTCCTTGAAGCACTCAGATGTGGGGCCCTTCTCGGTAAAACTTTCTCGATTACCAAAAATACTGGGTCCCGTGGCCTGGAAGGACCCCCCCAAGGGCTCCAGTGCCACATCCAAAGGGGTCCAGTTCTAAATCTGAATGCTCAAGGGGGGAAGACCTACCCTACCTTGGGCTCTTTCCTCCTCCTAGATATCTGGGCCCTCACCTGGAAGCCACCCGTGTTCCCTCTAAGCTGAGTTAGTGTGAGCTACCTCACAGTTTTTGAGCCTCCAGCTCACACATTTTTGTCTCAGCTCAGGAAGGAGGGCTCCAGAGCCAACTAATTTATGCAGTAGCCAAATCGCTCATGCTCATCTTTAACGGCGGTAGCTCACAAAGTAGAATTTCTGCTCACAGGACTCCACAGCTTAGAGGGAGCATTGGCTGCCACCAGTTTCCCCTCTAAGCTGAGTTCGTCTGAGCTAGCTCACAGTTTTTGAGCCTCCGGCTCACACATTTTGTCTCAGCTCAGGAAGGAGGGCTTCAGAGCCAATTAATTTATGCAGTAGCCAAATCACTTGTTCAAAACTTTAATGGTGGTAGCTCACAAAGTAGAATTTTTGCTCACAACACTCCACAGCTTAGAGGGAGCATTGGCTGCCACCAGTGTTCCCTCTAAGCTGAGTTTGTGTGCGCTAGCTCACAGTTTTTGAGCCTCCAGCTCACACATTTTGTCTCAGCTCAGGAAGGAGGGCTCTATAGCCAACTAATTTATGCAGTAGTCAAATCACTCACTCACAACTTTAATGGCAGTAGCTCACAAAGTAGAATTTTTGCTCACAGGACTCCACAGCTTAGAGGGAGCATTGGAAGCCACTAAGGAAGTCGAGGATTGATGTGAAGGGGCAGGTGACGGCAAACCACCAATGTTCATCTGCCTTGACCTGGATGGCCCGGGCTAGTCTTGTCCCATCAGATCTCATAAGCTAAGGAGGATCAATCCTGGTTAGTGCTTGGATGAGAGACCGCCAAAAAATCCGGGGTCTCTTGGCAGAGGTGGGCAATAGTAAGCCACATCTGTTTGCATCTTGCCTTCCTTGAATATTGTTCTGACTCTCCACGAGAGGGTTTTAGGTGGGGTAGGAAATTTGCTCCTGGCCAAGGAGTTCCTACTCTCTGCGCAGTCATTCAGGACTGAAGAGTCCTTACCAGGTCTGTGAACTACAGGTCGAATCTGCATTGGCATTTTAAAATCAGTTTCATACTGCTATGACACCATCAAGCATAGAGAAAGACAGCGTCACAGCAGCATGAAAATGATTAAAAAATGCAAATGCAGCACTAAACTGATTTTAAAATGCAAATGCAGATTCAACCACAGTTAGTTAACTCCTAACTGTGGACCTGAAACAGAGACATTTGCTCAGGGACAGGAAGGATTTTGCTCCAATTATTAAAGAGACCTTGGCTGTACTATCCAGTATAGTGGCAAGGCGGGGGGAACTCACTGGAACTTACAGCTGTCGCTCTGGTGAGGTTTGTGTTACCCAAAGAGGTGGTATCCTAATTAGCTGGGGAACTTAGTTTAAGGAGACAGACTGAGAGGGGGTAACTGGGATCCTCCACCAATGTTTACGGGGATTTTTCCCTTAAGAGAACTCTCAAAATAAACCAGGCAGATGTTCTACAAGAAAGGTTTTTATTAAAAAGAGAATGAATAAAATAAAACACACACAATAAAAACACAGATACAAGAGCTAGCTAAGAGGAAATCTGGGAGGAGGGGGAAGAGACATTTCTGGGTGGGAGATAACTACCATTCTTGGTGAGGTCTGTGAATGCAGCAAAATGTCCAGCGTTTCATGAACAGAAGAGAGCCCAGCATAATGTGTGTTTGTGCGCAGAGGATCCAAAGCAAACACACACACTGCTATGGAGCAGGATGCCACAATTATGGGGGGAAACAGACCCTCAGGCTGGGATGATGTGATCCAAAAACATACCTTGATGGGCTTAGCAGCAATAGATAATGATTTGGGAGAGGCTTGATGACCCTGTACGTACTGGATGGGGAGAGCTAATAGGTTGGGTGAATACAATTGAACATTGAGTAATTGTTGTTTGATTAGGGTTAGTGTCAGTAGAGGAAGCAAGGTGGGGCATTGATGGGATTAGTCCAGGTGTGGGAGACCCATTGTCCTATAGTGTTGCATCTCTCCTGAGCGTGGAGGGGGCCATTAGCCAGTCAGCCACTCTGACTCGCCTTCCCAAATTCTTCCCCAGGCTTTTCCCTGGCTGGCATCCATTTTGTTCCATTTTAGGCCAGGCAGTGCCCAGAAATTATGATTTGGGGGTGACATTTTAGGAAGGGTGTTTATGGTTATCCTAGCTATAAACTGCCCCTCAGAGAGAGAGGAGTGGTCTGAGTGCTAACACTTTTTTTTTTTTTTTTGAAAAAACCCTCCTAAAAAGGAGAGGAGTTTATTCTTTTTATGGAAAAAGGTAGGGTATATAGAGGGATAAAGAAAAGAGCGGAGTGAGTATTCTGTTAATAAAGGTTAGTTTAAATCAGTATAAATACAGTTTTTGGCAATCACCGTGATTAGAGAGTCTTCTTTCCATCTAACAAAGGTTCAAAATAACTCTGTTAATGAGGTTAGTAATGTCCTTTGGGGTTAGTTGTTAATCAACTCCTTCTTGACGCTTCCCGAACAGTTATTTCTTAATTTGTCTTCCTTTGGTGTCCCTCAGGTTGTAGGAAGGGCCTCCTTTGATTTTCACTTCTCCCGCTCCGGCACCTCCCTCCTCTGAGCCGCTGTCATCCTCACTACTCAAATCTGTCCACGTTGCGAGTGCTGCCTCTTCCTCTGAACTGGCGTGTCTCTTCAGAAATTCTTGCGCCTTGAAGATGGAGTCAATCTTTTCTCTTTTATCCTTGTACTTGAACAAAAGGCCTTCAGGGAAGGTCCATCTGTATATGATCTGTTTTCTTTGTAAAAAGGTGGTCAATCCTTTATAGGCTTTCCTTTTCATCCGGATTTCGTAAGGTACATCTTTCAATGTTCTAATAGTCTGCTCCCCAATTTTCAAGGGCACTGCTGAAACTGCACGCAAGATTTGATCTCTGGTACTCTGCTTAACAAACTTGACAACCACCTCAGCTGGCAGATTATTCTTCTTTGTAAATGTGGAGTAGGCCCTATAGACCTTATCCATTTCTTCTTTTAGTTCACGTTGATCTCTGCCAGTCGCAGGTGCCAAGGCATTCGCAAGTATAGATCTGAGATCTTCCTTCTCTTCTTCTTTAATGCCCTGAAATCGGAGGGTCAGATTCGATTTCTCCAATTGCAACATCAAAATTCTTTTTTCTTGTGCATCCTGATGTTTTTCTAACTTATTGACCCTTTTCTTCACTTTTCCGATGTCTTCCAACGAGACCAAACATTTCTGTGCGATCTCTTCCATCTTCTTTGATGTTTCTGTTAGTTGCTTCTGTTGACTATTGAGAACACCTTCCATATTAGTTAAGGTTTCGCTGATTTTCTGTATTTGGACCAGCAGAGGGTGCAGTAGCTCGCTTGTCTGTTGACTGACAGTCGGCTCTGGAGGGGAATACCTGGACCGGAAGTCCCGCCTCCCTTCTTTTCCATTTTCAAAGGGACCTTCTTCATAGCCGACATTTCTTGTATTTGTTTACTTTATAAAAGTTCGTGACGCGTCGCTCAGGAGACCTGCTAACTCTTTCGCTTCACTGGCACCCCAAAGGTAATTTCACCAACCCTTCTTCCCTTTCGTCCCCCTTAGCTTTCTTATACAAGTCCCGCTTCACAATGGGGGGGGGATTCCCCTCCTCCCAGGCGCTTATTCGCTTACGGGGGAAGGGCTCAGGTTTTCGCTTCAGATTCAGACCTCCAACTCACGATTCACTGCTGTTTCTTCTTTTTGCTTTAAATCATCGCTGTTCCTCACTCCTGGTGGAAATTGGTGGCATTGCTAAGTCCCATAGCGGGCACGCCGCAGCGGGGCCGATTGGGGCGGGAAGAAAGCCTCAATTTCCCGGCTGTCTGCCGGCAAAGAGGCTACTCCCCAAGCACCCCCGGTTCGGAGCCTTTGCCTAAGGCTCACTAGGGTCTTTCGCACATGCGAAGACCCCCCTAACTGTGCGTGGGCTAACCGCCTCCGGGAGCGCCCCGAGAAGCGGCCGCCATTCACAACGCCAAAAACCGAAACCGTCTGAGTGCTAACACTTGATTGCACGTTCCACGACCAGATATCTGAGGGTGACCTCTCTTCAAACGCTTTCCCAGTCCTGCTGGGGGTGGGTGAATTCTCCTTACTGCCTCAGAATCACACAGAAAGCAGGTCTTGGTGTGCAGGAAAAGGCAGATGTGGGGTGCCCTTCAGATGTTGGAATTTCTGCTTTAGGGGAGGAGAGGGGCAGAGGCAGATGATTCACAGGAAAAACCCCTTTCATTCCAATCAACCCTTTCTTTTTCCTCTCCCAATGGTCAGGAGGAATGGATGGAGGATATGGAGGAGAAGATGAACCTTGCTGCCAACGCCCTGGTCCCTCAGATGAATGGTAAGGTCCACCTTTGCTTTGTGTGAAGTGCTTTCTCGCACAAATCTTTTATTGTGCCTGTGATGGAACATGCCTGTTCTGTCTTACAGACCCTGGAGGGTGCTATTTGTCAGGGGTCCTAGTCAAGACACTCGACAACGATTCTTCGTGAAGTTCAGTTTATTGAGAGTTGTACTTAGACATCATGATACTCCGTGTCAGGAATGACGTGAAAACCCCGGGAACTCCAGATTTATATACCCCTTTCAAATGCAACCCCCCTGACCCCCCTAGACCAATAGGCGAGCCCCTGGGAGCATGGGGAGATAGAAGCTGTTGTATTCCCAGTGGGGAAGTCGAGACAGGCAGAAAGCAACTTCGAGGACACTGAACTGATAGCAGGGCAGCCGAAGTGAGAGGCCGAAGCGAGAGGCCAAAGCATCCCCCACATTCCAATACATGGCAGCTAGCTGACATCCTGCCCCCCCAAGACCCCCTCCCCACTGGCCTTATCAGGCCAAGCTGTGTGGAACCTGAGGAGAAGTTGAGGAGTGTTAACATGATGAGCCTCCACCCACTCCCAATGCTCTGGCCCAAAATCCACCCATTCAACCAAGTAGGACACTATTCCACTTCCTGCCACCACTGTCCTGTTGGGGTCTGCCTGCCAGGAAAGACAGACTCCTGACACCCCTTCTCAAACTGAGGCCCGGCCTCTGGTCTCCTGCTACCCAGTGCCTGTTTACCACAAGGACCAAATTCCTTCTTTCAGCCCTCCTCTGGAGGATTAGCAGTGGGTGCCTTGACTGCTTGACTTCCCTCTTCCTGGGACTCCCCTCTTACACTAGCATGGTCTAAGGTGGTTGGGAAACCTGTGTGGTCCAGAGAACACCACCAGCTTCAAAGAGTAAAATATTTATTAAAAAGAGAAAAAGGTTACAAGCATATTTTTAGCGCAGCAGCAGATCAGCAACTGGAAGGACAAAGGAAAGTTGGTGAGAAACACAACCTTCTTCCCCTGGTTCTAAAAACATACTCTACTAGATGTTGAAATAGAGCCAACCAGGGCTATTTCTGGGTCGGAACGCACAGGAGCGGAGTTCCGGCTGGCTCCCGAGTTGGCCACACCCAGCAGAAACTCATTAGCATAACAGGCCACACCCAACAGCAGAAACTCATTAGGATTGGCTACATGAGGGGTGTGTGGCCAAACATGCAAAGGAATTCCTGCTACAAAAAAGCCCTGGGTTTTGACAACAAACAAGGTAAACCAAATAAGAAGCAAAAGGTGGATGTGGCTGGATGACCACGCTTCTGGCAACATGGGGGTGTGGCCTAATATCCTAATAGGTTTCCTGCTGTTGGGTGTGTCCTATTATGCTAATGAGTTCCTGCTAGGCTTTTTTTTACACCCAGGTGCATCCTGGGAGCCCTCCTGGAAGGCATTCTGGGAAATCTCCAGACGATTCCTAACACAAAACATGTAACTCACCTTGCAAGCTGATTTGCATAACTGTGGCTGGTAATTAAGCTAGCTTCCTGCCCTTCCAGAGACAAGAGGTAAAACAATAGGAACGTTTCAAAAATTCAGAGTGAAAACTCAGAGGGGGTGTGTGTTTCCACAGTGCCCTTTTCACATGTGGGGGCACAGAGGCAGAGAAAGGGCTTTTCCACATGGCAGTGGCCTGTGACACTTCCCTTTGGAAATGGCTGCAGCTGCCAACGCGGCGAAGGGACAATGGGACTTCCATAGGGTGCATTCCCTGCATTTTCTCCCCCGTTACCCATGTTCCCCATGATGGGAAGGTGTAGCTAGGCAGAAGCCACTGGAAATAACCGAACCTTTATTCAAACTCAAAGAGCAGAAACTAGAGGAGGGCAGAGCCAGGAACTCCCCACGGCCAGGCTGAGGGGCTTGCGTGCTTTCCTGCGTCTCTTTGTAGCGGACAGAAAGAAGGAAATCTATGTGCTGAACTCACGTGAAGTATTTAGACTGCAGCATTTGGCTTTTCTGGCCAAAGAGTGGAGTAGAAGAAGCAGTGCAGTGTTCCGAGAGCCCCACCAGGTGGAAACAAAATGCTGATTTTTTCCCCACTCTGTTGCTTACTTCCCTTCATGACTACCACAACTTTTGTCTTCCAGAACGGCTGGCCCAGGGATTCCCTCTCCCCCTCCCAGATGATCAGCTCTCCAATCTCATCTTCCGACTACACCAGGTACGTGGCAAATTGCAGAAAAGAAAAGCAGGTCTTCAAGGTAGCTGCCTGCCTCCTAGCCATCAATGAGGAGTCCCCCGAGGAAGGCAGAGGACGCTCCCCAGTTGAAATGGTCCTCCGGTGGCTCAGCCCTTGGCAGCTTTCCACACCGAGGGGTGTTTTATGCAGGCTGACAGGCCGATCCCAGGATTCTTTGCCATATTGCAAAGGATTGTGGGAGGACAGGAAACATCAGATAAGGAAAGCATCAGATTAAAGTAAAGGTAAAGATTCCCTTGCTCGAAAGCCAGTCGAATCTGACTCTAGGGTTGCGGTGCTCATCTCCGTTTCCAAGCCAAAGAGCCAGCGTTGTCTGAAGAAGTTTCTGTGGTCATGTGGCCAGCATGACTACAGCATTATTATTTAAACTAGTAATAAGGCCCGTTGCAGAAAGAAATGCAGCGAGCTCTAGAAAGAGGGCCTGGGAGAGCGCTCTGGCTGCAGCAGTCACCCCCCCCCCAAGCACCATGACGTTGGCTGTGCAGCTTTTCTGTCCGCCCCCCCCCATATTCCTGCCCAGCTTCCTTCCTGGAATCCCTGCACCTTCAGGCTGTCTTTTCTTTGTTGAGAGACTCAGTGGGAGTGGCCATTACTAGGAATGAGCTGGAGGAAAGGAAGCCCCAGCCATCCCCAGCTCCGCAGAGAGTCCCTCAGTGGCTCGGAGCACACTGAGCCCGAGACGCTGGCTGCAGCTTCTGTGGACAGGACTCCAGAACACAGCCAGCCAACGCAGCCAGTGCCTTCTGAGTGGCAGTTCAGGCAGCCAACTGATTTTGGTGCGCATAGAACTTCGCCACTCGAAAATGCAATTATTAATAAGGAGAGGTAGGGTTTTGTGTCTTCAGAAGTGAAATCATCTTGGTTACTCAGAGATAGCAAATTGTGTGTGGCGAAATTTCTGGCAGCTGCTGTTAAGTTGCATGATAACTTTTGTAGTAACTTTTTGGCTCTTCTTTCATGGGATGAGGGTATGCTGTTCACAACTCTGGTTGTGAACACAGCAAGAAGGAAGGAAGGAAGGAAGGAAGGAAGGAAGGAAGGAAGGAAGGAAGGAAGGAAGGAAGGAAGGAAGGAAGGAAGGAAGGAAGGAAGGAAGGAAGGAAGGAAAGAAGGAAGGAAGCCATCTTGGGATGGAAAGGCTCAGCAGAAACCCTTTCAAAGTAGTCCCAAAGCCAAGAGCTTCACTCCACCTCAGGAATCCGCTGTGCACTTCCGAATGCACACTGAGAGGCCTGGAGACAATCACTGGCACAGCCATGCACTTCCCTCCAGTATGCTGCCAATATCTACTCAGGGCACCTCGGCCGGGCTCACAATGCAGATGCCAAGTAAATTGCGACATAATCAGAGTCCCGATTAAAACGGTGCCTCTCAGTTGCCCAGACGCAGAAAGGGAGGAAAGACGAAGTGGGAGTCTGTCATTTTGCTGCTCTGCTTTGTTAGACTTATGTTGGCAAGGGGCTGTGGCTCAGTGGAGGAGCCTTGGCTTGGCATGCAGAAGGTCCCAGGTTCAATCCCCAGCACCTCCGGTTAAAAGGGATCCAGCAATAGGAAAGACCTCTCTCTTGCCCAAGACCCTGGAGAGCTGCTGCCAGTCTAAATAGACAATACTGCCCTTGATGGACCTTCAGTAGAAGACCACTTCATGTATGCTCATGGTTTTTGCATTTCTACCCCAGAATTTCTTACTCATTGGAGTTGATACTCACTATGTTTGGTGAAGACACCAAAGACAACGAGAGGAACCATGAAGACCCAAAGAAGCCCATCCATCCATCCATCCATCCATCCATCCATCCATCCATCCATCCGAACATAAGAAAATAAAAGAAGCCAATGTTGGATCAGGCCAATGGCCCATCTAGTCCAACCCTCTGTCACACAGTGGCCAAAAATACCAGGTGCCATCAGGAGGTTCACCAGGACACTAGAAGCCCTCCCACTGTGGACCCCCCCAGCACCAAGAATACATAATGCATCACTTGCCCCAGAGTCCCTATCTATACCTTGTGGCTAATAGCCACTGGTGGACCTCTGCTCCAGATGTTTATCCAATTCCCTCCTGAAACCGTCCATGCTTGTAGCCATCACCACCTCTTGTGGCAGTGAATTCCATGTGTTCATCACTCTTTGGGTGAAGAAGGACTTCCATCCCTCCTTCCTCCTTCTGCAGCTGCTTGGTTTTGGGCTTTGAATGGGAGGATGCCTCTCCCAAACTCCTTGCTCTTAGCTAATGGCCTCCTGTGTGTCAGGCACTTCAGAAAGTCAGTCGAACACCAGGCTTCATAAGAAGATAGCGTTTATTAGACAGCAGTTCTAAAGGCACGTTAACATTCTATTGTCAGGTATGAAACACACAAAGAAACATCTACAGATATACCCTCCTGGGTCGCCCCCCCCCTCCCTAGAGCCTACCAATAGCTAAGAAGCCCACGCACGGGAATGAGAAGGTCCGAAAGTTATAAAGCTGTAAATATCCCAACGGCCTAGCTGTCTTCTCAGGAGAAAGGAAAAGAAAACAAGCCTGGGGAAACCAAGGCCGTTCAGAGCATCTAGAGATAACCCGGGCTGTGAATCTCTGTGTTGCCCAGGCAACCTACTCACCTCCCCACATACCAGACATGATAAATGCAGACCAACTGGCACCTCTACCCCTCCCTTCTACCCTATGGCAGGGTTACCTAACATTCTGTCCCCCTGATAATAAATCTAGCCCTTTAGGCTTCAAGGGGTAGAACTTGTGAAATCTGCGCAGCAACCTGGGAGCGCGAACATGATCCTCCTTCACCCACTCCCTCTGTTCAGGCCCAAAGTCCACCCATTCAATCAGGTAATACAACCGGTTGCGTGAAATCTTGGAATCCAAAATCTGAGCAATCTCGTAATGAGGTTCCCCCACTACCATCAGGGGAGGGTGGGGCAGGTCGCTTCGGTCTCCATTTGTTCTCCTCAGGCGAGCGTCTCAAAAGCCTTATATGAAATACAGGATGAATAGATCTCAGTGATTTAGGCAATATAAGTTCAACTGTTACATTGTTCAACACACGTTTGATTTCAAAAGGACCCACATACTTCCACCCCAGTTTTTTACTGGGCTGCAGCCCCTTTAAGTTCTGTGTGGAGAGATAAACAGATTCCCCTTGTCGAGGGGTCCATGCTTTGTCTCGTTTCTTGTCAGCCTGCTCCTTGTAGGCGGACTTAGCGTCCTCCAGCGTTTGTGCTAAAAGCGGCCATGCCGTTTGAAGCTGTTTATACCAGTCTCCCGCCTCCCCCGGCGGTAAGGCGGACGAAGCCAGGAAGGGGAGAGGTGGAGCCTCATAACCATTGACAGCCATAAAGGGGGACATTCCCGTGGAGGAGTGACACATGTTATTGTAACAAAACTCAGCTAGTGGCAATAATGATTCCCAATCATCCTGTTTAAAATTTGTAAAGCACCGAAGGTACTGTTCAAGAGTTTGATTCACCCGTTCCGTTTGTCCATCAGTCTCCAGATGATATGCACTGCTTACCACCCTCTCCACCCCCAGCAGTGTCATCAACTCCCCCCAGAATTGAGAAACGAACTGAGACCTCCTGTCGGATACCACCTTCGCCGGGAGAGTATGGAGTCTCACCACGTGTTGCAGAAAAGCTTTCGCCAGCTTTTTGGCTGAGGGGATAGATCTGAATGGAACAAAATGTGCTTGTTTGGAAAACATGTCAACTACCACCCATATGACTGTTTTCCCCCACTGGGGGGTAAGTCAGTGATAAAGTCCATGGACAAAACCTCCCATGGACGAGTCGGGGTCGGTAGTGGTTGTAAAAGTCCAGGTGGCTTTCCGGGGTGGTGTTTGTTCATCAGGCATATCTGGCAGGCTTGTGTAAACAACGACAAGTCCTTCCTCATCCCTGGCCACCAAAACTGTCTTTGAAGCAATTGCAATGATTTAACAAAGCCTGTGTGGCCCACCAGTTTAGAACCGTGTGCCCATTCCATAACCTCCCCCCGCAGGGAGAGTGGTACAAAAACCTTCCCATTTTTGTGCCAGAAGCCATGCTCGTCACATGTCGCCTCCTCCTCCTTCGCTAAGGAAGTGCAGTCAGCATCGGAAAGGGCCGACGACAACCTCAGTTCCCACGGGGAAGAGAGCGGGGAATTAGGCGGGGACCTAGTTTGGCTACGAGTCATCACTACCCCCCCCAGTTGCAAGGGCGTGAAAACTGAGTCTCTGATCTCCTCCCTTTTGCTGTCATGTTGGGGAAGGCAGGACAAGGCGTCAGCCAAGGAGTTTGCCTTCCCTGGGAAATGGTGCAGTGTGAAGTCAAACTTTGAGAAAAAATCCGCCCACCGCAGCTGCTTGGCGTTCAGGGACTGTGGTGAGCGTAGCAACTCGAGGTTTTTATGATCAGTCCACACCTCGAATGGCACCCTTGCCTCTTCCAGCCAGTGCCGCCATGTTGACAGGGCCAACTTGATCGATCCTGCTTCTTTCTGCCAAACTGACCAGTTTCTTTCTGTGTCATTAAACTTTTTGGAGACATAGGCGAGTGGGTGCAACTTCCCATCCTCCCCCTCTTGCATGATGGGCCCTCCCCCATAGCGACATCCGATGCGTCTATGTGGACTATGAATTTTTTTAACTCGTTGGGGTGTGCCAACACTGGTTCAGAGGTAAAGAGGGTTTTTAACTGTTCAAACGCCCTCTGACACTCGTTAGTCCACTCCAAATGGGCCCTGGGTTGGGTACTCTCTGGACCTTTCCCTTTTGTCTTAAGTAGGTCCGTTAGGGGCAGGGCTACTTGGGCAAAATTTGATAAAAACGATCTGTAAAAATTTGCGAATCCGAGGAATGCTTGTAGTTGCCTCCGCGTCTTGGGGGGCTCCCACCCCACCACGTCTTTGACCTTATCTGGATCCATCTCAATCCCCTTCTGTGAAATGTGGTACCCTAGGAAGGAGATCTCTGACCGATGGAACTCGCACTTAGACAATTTAGCAAACAGCTTGTGCTTGTGCAACGTTTGGAGTACCTCTCTAACGAGTTTCACATGGGATTCCAAATCAGGGAGTACAGCAAGATATCATCAAGGTAAACAAGGACCCCTTTGAACAGATACTTATGCAATACTTCATTAATCAAATTCATAAAAACTCCAGGGGCCCCTTGCAATTGCCCCAATGGGGTGTTGAACGCCATTTTATATTCGTCACCTTCCCTGATGCACACTCGGAAGTACGCATCCCGAAGATCTAGTTTTGAGAAAATCCCCCCCCCCGGCAACCGTGGCCAGCAAATCCTTAATCAGCAGTAGCGGGTAAGCATTTGTAGCTGACACTGCATTGAGACCCTGGTAGTCAGTACACAGTCTCAACCCCCCGTCTTTCTTCTTCCGGAATAAAACGGGGGCGGCAAAAGGTGAAGAGGCCGGTCGAATGAAACCCCTCTCTAAATTTTTATCAATGAACTTTCTGAGTTCCAGTTTCTCGGCTGGACTCATGGAGTACAGCTTCCCTTTTGGGAGCTTCTGATTTGGCAACAGTTCAATGGCACAGTCAGAGTTCCTATGGGGGGGTAATTCATCTGCCTCCTCTTCCCTGAAAACTGCGGATAAGTCACGATACTCCCGTGGGATCGTGGCCCATTCTGCCTCTGCCACCCCCACTGGCACTGGGTTGGCTTCCAGAGGCGGGGGCCCCCACTTGCTATCCCAGACATGAACCTTACACCGCAGTGAGATGAAGTTAACCATCCCAGCCTCCCACGGGATGTGTGGCTCGTGATCGAAAAACCAAGGACTCCCTAGGACCAGCGGGAATCTTGCGGCGGAGGTTACCACGAATGGTCTCACCTCCCAGTGTTTCCCCACTCCCATACATAGGGGCACAGTCTTGTATTTACAGGGCTCCTTCATAGTGGAGCTGTCCATTTGGGTGAAAAGCAGGGGCTCTGCTAGTTTCAGCACTTTCGCCTCTAAGCCAGTCACTAGGGAGGGGTTAATAATGTCTCTCCCACAGCCTGAATCTATCAGGGCTCTTACCCTTATGTGGGTCCATAGACCCGGGTCCATCAGAGTCACTGTTAAAAAGAAAAGGGAAGAGGATTTGCTCACCGGATTTAGCGCCTGAGAGTCCGGGACCTGCTCTTCAGTTCGTTTCACAGCAGGTCCTTCTCGTTTCCCACCACCGCGGCAGCCTCCTCTTCCGAAGACTCAGTGTCCTCACCCAACGGGGCGACCTGTAGCGCTCTTGTGCCCCTCTGCTTTCCCGGAGGTTTTGGGGTAGAAGTGTCGAACTTCTTCTTAGGTCCTTTCGCAGCACTTTGAGGGGTTGAAGATCATGGACAATTTGCAGCGAAATGGCCCGCTTCTCCACACTTTAGGCATAGCCCTTGCTTCATCCGGCTTTTGCGCGTCCCGTCTTTCGGCCGTTGAGCTGGGTTCGCCTGCCGTCCTTTTGGTGGGGCAATGCTGGGTTGAGCCGTCTTTCCTAAGGCCGCTGCATCATCCAGCTTGATGGCTTTCAGCTGGGTTTCCGTAGCCACCGCCTCCTTCATCCAACTCAACAGGGTTTCTGGGTCCCTCCCACACATAATGGTGTGCCGGATCTCTGGGTTCAGGCCCAGGCGGTACTGCTCTGTGAGTACTCCATCTGGCCAGCCATGGATCTTGGCAGCGTGCCTCCAGAACTCCACCATATACTCTCTGACCATCTTCGTCCCTTGGTGAAAGGCACAAAGGAACGCACGCGCAGCCTTGTTCGCGTTTGTGTCTTTGAACTGATCTTTCATCGCCCACATGAACGCATCCACCTCCCTTAATTCGTGCCTGTCTTCCTGGTATAGGGCTATGTACCAGTCAGCCGCCGCATCTTTCAGGTGGGAAGCGATGGCGTCCACGATCCGCTCCTCGTTCGGGAATAGGTGGCCCCAATTCTCGATAAACTTGTCCGCCCTTACCAGGAAGAAAGAAAACTTCTCAGGCGTGCCATTGAAGGTGGCATCCGGAAGTTCAGCTGGGTTCGGCAGCATGGGTCCCCAGCCCCTCGGCATCCCCAGTGGTCCTAGCACCAGCGGCCCCGCAGGTGGGGGCCCCACTGGTTGGTCCGGAGGTGTTCCAGGTTGCCCCGGCACACCCCCGGGTGGTGGTCCAGCTGGCAGGAGCAATGGTCCTTGCCTGGGAGGCCCCACGGGGTCTGGGGGTTGCCTCCTCTCCATTTCTTCTCTTATGCCATCCGAGATCATTTTTGGGATTCGAGACAAGGACTCGTCTATGAGGCGTAGTAGTCAATCCTGACTGGGATCTCCACTCCATCTTCGGCTTCCCACGGTCCTTTCCAAGTCTCTGGTATCAGGGTGGGTATCTTCTTCACCCTCCGCCGTACTCAGGCGATAGACTGTTCTCTTGCCCCGACTCTCCCGGACCGATGCTTGGGGGGTGAGAAACCATGTCTCATGCATCTCTGTGAGCGGTTTCGCCCAGTCCCGCCGCTTCTGCAGTCTGGTCGTCACTCCAGCATACGCTCCCCCGTACAGTTCTCTGTAGAGCCCTCCTAGGTCATAGTTGGGCCCCCATGGCGCTGGGGCACTGGAAACCGGGACCACCGCCATGGTCGAGGGCACAGTAGATGTCGGAACCTTCTCCTCCTCCAAAGTTGGGGTCGGGATGGTGTCTTCCTCATCACTCATCTCTGTGAGAGAAGTGCGGTGTAGAACCGGTCCCAATCGAAGATGATTCCTGACAATCTGTCAGGCACTTCAGAAAGTCAGTCGAACACCAGGTTTCATAAGAAGATAGCGTTTATTAGACAGCAGTTCTAAAGGCACGTTAACATTCTACTGTCAGGAATGAAACACACAAAGAAACATCTATAGATATACCCTCCTGGGTTGCCCCCCCCCAGAGCCTACCAATAGCTAAGAAGCCCGCGCGCGGGAATGAGAAGGTGCGAAAGTTATAAAGCTGTAAATATCCCAATGGCCTAGCTGTCTTCTCAGGAGAAAGGAAAAGAAAACAAGCCTGGGGAAACCAAGGCCGTTCGGAGCATCTAGAGATAACCCAGGCTGTGAATCTCTGCATTGCCTGGGCAACCTACTCACCTCCCCACATACCAGACATGACAAATGCAGACCAACTGGCACCTCCACCCCTCCCTTCTACCCTATGGCAGGGTTACCTGACACTGTGCCTGCCCCTTTCTCCTTGGCAAGCTGCCCCTCATTTGGAGGGCTTCCCCCCCAGGTGCCAAAACATGCTTGCAAGATGAGCAGGAGGGACAAGCTAATCTCTCCCCAAATTGATTGTATTTCTGGCCCTGGGTATCGGCTCCTGATATTGTGTTGCTGGACATGAGGCTGTCTCGGCCTCTTCATCTCGGCTGTCCACAGATAGTTTTCAGGCTGTGCTGTTTGGATTCCAGGCCCAGTGGCTGGGAAATGCAAGCAGAGGCGCCCGTCCGGAGGTGACCTCCCCCCTCCATATCTTTAAGCTCAGGTCGCAGTTGTTCAAGGTCATCCAGATAGCCCAGCTCAGAGAGCAGAGAGAATCCTGACCAGGGGTCATTTTGTAGAAAACCAGGTGCAGGAGCTCATTAGCATAACTTATTTGCATATGCCACACCCCCTGATGTCACCAGAAGTGTGTTAGAAGGCAACACCCACCGCTCAGGCTCCACCGGACTGTTTTGGATTGCTAGCTATGGGGGTGGGAGGACATGCAGATCTGCCTTCACAGAGGAGGGAGAGCTTGTACCTGAATAAACCTTGCTCTTAAAGGTACCACTGGACTGTTTTGGCTAAGAGGGGGAGGACACGCAGATTTGCCTTCACAGAGGAGGGAGAGCTTGTACCTGAATAAACCTTGGTCTTAAAGGTGCCAGTGGACTGTTTTGGATTGCTAGGTATGGGGGGGGGAACACGCAGATCTGCCCTCACAGAGGAGGGAGAGCTTGTACCTGAATAAACCTTGGTCCTCGAGCAGGTAGAGGGCCAGGGAGGTGGCAGGGCAGAGGTGCAGGAGGTCAGGGCGGAGCTCCTCACAGGCCTCGCGGGAGTAGCTGGGGCCCACCTTTCAGAGGCACTGCGCCAGGACCAGCATGAGGACGGGCAGAGCCTGGGCGGGCTGGGTGCCATGGCCCAGGCAGTGGCAGAGCAGCTCAAGGGCCAGCTAGCTTGTGGCAGCGCTCCACTGGATCAGCCAGTGGGCCGGGAAAGGCGAGGGGGGCTGCTGGGAGCAGGGGGCGGGGCTTGCTACATGTTCCCACCCTCTGGGCTCCTTACTGCCGGAGCTTCACTCCTGCGCACTCCTGCAGGAAATGAGCCCTGATTCTAACCCTGTTGGGGAGGCAGTCTTGATTGGGGGGGGCGGTGTCAAGAGAGACTGAGTCTTGATGCAAGAGCCCCAAATCTGTCTCCTTTTGCTGCCTGAAGGCAGAAGAGGAGACATGCATTCCCAGGGAAAGGGGGTAATGCAGCCTGTAAGGAGTTAAATAAAATGGGAATCGATGAAATCGTGTCTGTTGGGGGGACAAGGAAGGGGCTGGCCTTGACGCCGTCCTTTCTAGCTCCTCTTGTTTTTGTGGTATTTGTTCATGGCACAGCGTGAGCCGGTATAGTCAACAGAATTTCAGTAAAAGCAGGGCATTAGGGGACTGCAGAACTCTGGAACCAATCAGCAAGAATCGGAGCACCGCATTGAGTATTAACAGGACACTTTGAGCAGTGGGGCTTCTAGTGTCCTGGCCCCACTGCTGGACCTCCTGATAGCACATGGTATTTTTGGCCACTGTGTGACGGAGTGTTGGACTAGATGGGTCAATGGCCTGATCCAACATTGGCTTCTCTTATGTTCAGTGCAAACATTTCATAGTACTGACAGCCAGTTCTACAGAGCAGCAAAGACCACAGACACCAACCACTGGTCCAGAATAAGTCTGAGAACTGTTTCTTCTGGTGCGACCCAGTCACCTGTGCAGAAGAGCCCTCATGGATCATTCACCTACCCTCAGCACTGTTCCAAATCTCCAGGAATTCCCCAGGCCATAACTGGCAACTATACATGTAAGCAAGACAGTGAGTGGACATAAGAACATAAGAGAAGCCAATGTTGGATCAGGCCAATGGCCCATCCAGTCCAACACTTTGTGTCACTGTTGCCAGTCTGAATAGACAATAATGACCTTGATGGACCTTCAGTAGAAGACCGCTTCATGTATGCTCATGGTTTTTGCATTTCTCCCCCAGAATTTCTTACTCATTGGAGACGATACTTACTATGTTTGGTGAAGACGCCAAAGACAGCGAGAGGAACCATGAAGACCCAAGGAAGCCCATCCATCCATCCAAACATAAGAACATAAGAGAAACCAATGTTGGATCAAGCCAATGGCCCATCTAGTCCAACACTTTGTCACACTGTGGCCAAAAATACCAGGTGCCCTCAGGAGGTCCACCAGTGGGGCCAGGACACTAGAAGCCCTCCCACTTCTGCCCCCCCCCAGCACCAAGAATAGAGTGCATCACCTGCCCCAGACTGAGATTTCCTATCTATACCTTGTGACTAATAGCCACTGATGGACTTCTGCTCCATATGTTTATCTATGTCAGGTAATCCTGCCATATGATGGATGGGAGGGTAGGAGGACTGGATGGTCTGTAACTTTTCATGTGTGGAATGTGAGGAGGTGTGCAGGTTGCCTAGGAGACAGAAGATTTCACAGTCTGGGTAGCCTGTTATCTCACCAAATGGCCTTGGTCTCACAGCCTTTTGTTTTCTTCTGTGGAGACAGCTTTAGGCCAGTTGGTTATTTACTGCTTACAACTTTTGCACCTAGTTCCCACACGCGGGCTTAGTAGTCATTGGAAGAAGGGTCACCCTGCTGGTGGGTATAACTGTAGAGGCTTCTTCAGTATGACTTATCCCTGACAAAGAAATGTTAATGTGCCTTTAGAACTGCTTTCAATAAACGCTATCTTCTTCATGAAGCCTGGTGTTTGACTGACTTTCTGAAGTGCCTGACAATCTAATTCCCTCTTGAAGCTGTCCATGCTTGTGGCTGCCACCACCTCCTGTGGCAGTGAATTCCATGTGTCAATCACTCTTTGGGTGAAGTAGTACTTCCTTTGGGCAAAGAAGTACTTCCTTTTATCTCTTCTAGCCCGACTGCTTGGCAATTTCATGGAGTGCTCTATCCCATGCACAATCTTATAAACCTTGATCAAGTCACCCCTCAACCGTCATTTCTCCAAGCTGAAGAGTCCCAAGCGCTTTAACCTTTCTTCATAATGAAAAGTGTTCCAACCCTGTCGTGCAGCCATTAGTGTGGGGAGGTGCAGCACGTTCAGAGCTCCCCCACTGGGCGACAGGTTTGCCAACACTGGCTTGGGGGGTTTCCTGGAGGTATGGGGGCGGGACCTGGGGAAGAGCAATGTAAAATCAATGTAAAATAAGTCTCAGTTTCATATCTCCTGGATACAAATTGCATTACAATACTGTAATGCTGCCAGAACTCTGCCACAGGAACGGTTATATTTTCATCCTCACTGTTTAACAAGTAAATCAATTTGTGTTGAGTCAGGAAGCTCTACGATACCACCAAGTAGTGACGATGAAATGTTTTTCTTTTAAGCACATATATCAAATCAGATTTAGATTCCTAACAATTGAGTCTTTTATACAATACGTTCCAGCCATTTGTACGCTCTTGATCATCTTTTTTAAAAAATATATTCTCATCTAATCCTTGTAACCTCACATGCAATATATCCATTTCCGCTGCTTCCATTAATTTAAACATTACATCCTCTTGGGTAGGTACTTTTCCAGTCTTCCAACATTTTGCTAACAATATTCTAGCAGTTGTTACAATATACAGCAGTATACAGGGCTATTTTGGGGCAGGAACGCACAGGAATGGGTTGGCCACGCCCAGCAGGAACTCATTAGCATAACAGTTCACATCCAACAGCAGAAACTCATTAGGATTGGCTACATTAGGGGTGTGTAGTCTAACATGCAAAGGAGTTCCTGCTACCAAAAAAGCCCTGGGTTTTGACAACAAACAAGGTCAACAGAATAAGAAGCAAAAGGTGGGTGTGGCTGGATGACCACACTCCTGGTAACATGTGGGTGTGGCCTCATATGCTAATAAGCTGTGCTATCACGGGGTGTGGCCTAATAGGCTAATGAGTTCCTGCTGTTGGGTGTGGCCTGTTATGCTAATGAGCTCCTCCTCCTATTATATAAATATAATAGTTTTGCAAGTTGTCTGGAGTTATATTTAATAGCTCTAGTTCCACTTTTGTATTCAACATTTCCCAAATTAAACTGCTTCTCCACGTGTACTTAAGTGGTGTACAATAAAAACAGAAGAAAACAGCCTAAAATAGATTTAAAAACAACCACAGAACAATAAGCCTTAGATCCACAAACATGCACTCCCCCCAACCTCAAGTAGCAGATTGGCTCGGACTCAGCGCGTTCCTGTGTGACTGTCCTCGGAGCACCAAACTTTGGAGCAAGCTCGATCCATGCCAGGGCCAGTTTTCGCAATCGGAGGGAATGCCGCAGCGGAAACGTCATCAAGGGCTTTCTGCTTTATCCCACTGCTCAGTCTCGCTTTCCTTGCCGGCAGACTGAAAGTGGACTTGTGCCACTCCCAGCCGCCCTGGAAGCAGGCAGGATGACCCACGGGAACACGCTATGGACTTCCCTGTTGGTCTCCCTTTCTCTGATGCTGGTCAAGGGCGTCAGCCCCGGCTTTGTGGGCAGGATCAGGGGCAAAGGCTTGGACCTTGGTAGGTATTCTGATTCCACTCTACTGCCCAACAGGCAGCCAGGGAACTGTGCGGCAGGCTGGGGTCTTTGGAGGCCTGCAGTGAGCGTTTGCTGGTGAAGAGTGCTTTGCTAAACCTGAGCAGCTGCATTCCACGAAATTCTGCTTTCAACGGGGTTCCCCAGCGTGGGGTCCTCGACTGTGGTGGCCCCCTGCCAACACCTTACCTGCTGCCCCCCGCCAAGTGTTTTTAGAAAGCGGGTGGGCCCAGTGTGGCTTTTGCCCAGCCTGGCTTCTGATTGGTCACTGGAGATTTGATGGGCTGTGTAGATTTTTAAAGATCTCACTTTGGCAGCAACTGCTGCTGCCGCAGAAACATCTTCACTGTGCGACTGAAGGGAAGCCGCAGCTGGCAATTTCTAGGTGGACCCGTCTCCTGCCGCAGTCGTGCCGTGGCTACACCCGTGTCGGAATTCCGCGGGTGCCTGCAGGCTCCAAAAGGCAGGGGACCCCTGATTTTAAAACAGGGCTGTTCCTTTTGACCTGTACTTGCCAGAGGCTCAGGGGAGTAACCAATGTTCCCTCTAAGCTGTGGAGACTTGTGAGCAAAAGTTCTACTTGGTGAGCTACTGGCATTAAAGTTGTGAGCGAGCAATTCGGGTGCCGCGTAAATGAGTTTGCTCTGGAGCCGTCCTTCCTGAGCTAAGACAAAAAATGTGTGAGCCGGAGGTCTAAAAACACTGTGAGCTAGCTCACATCAACTCAGCTGAGAGGGAATGCTGGTGGTAACCGCTGCTCCCTCCTGGGAGGATGTCGACCTCTGACGTCCGTGATTTTCCTGTTTGCTTTCCTTTCAGCTCGCCGGGAGGGCGTTGCAGCCTTGCAGAGAGAGCTGCCCAAAATCAGCCTGCCCGATGTGTCCGGGAGCACGTGCTTCTTTGGGGGAAATATATATTACAGATTCTGGAGGTGAGGCCACTGCGACGGAACTCACGTTGAAGACAGGTAGGACGGAGTGCCCCCGGGATGGAATCGAAGGAGGGTTGCCAAGTGTCTTACCTGGCAAAGTGGGGGAGATGCGGTCCCTTTCTGGGACCATTGAGTTTTCAGGCTGATGGCTAGAGTGTCGCACGGCAACGTGCCCAGCACGATGACATCACTTCCGGGTGATGTCATTGCCCCGGGCACGTCGGCCTGATCTGGAACTTTGTGGGTGGGGGTTCCCCCCGCCGGAAGGATCTGGACCGGCAGGTTGGGGGCCCTTTGGGTGGGACTTGTCAGCCCTAAATCAAGGGGATTCATTTGTTTTATTAATCAGTCGCCAAACTGATGCCTTCCAGCCCTCCTCAGGCAACTGGCAGATTTTTAAAAAATACAGAATAAAAACGGGTCTTAAAACCCATTCAAACCAAACCATCTCATTCATGCAACTAAAACCAAGTTAAAAAGGTCCTACACTGCCGTGAAATGGAGGGGGTGGAAAAGGCCATCAAGTTACAGCCAACCTAGGGAGACCCCCACAGTTTTTTTCAAGGGAAGGGGCCGGAGCGCTGAGCAATATTTGCTGAAGCCGAGCAGGGACTGAAGCGATGAGACATTAATGGTTGAATCTGCATTTGCATTTTTAAATCAGTTGCGTGCTGCTGAGATGCCATCTCAAACTAGTGAGAGCCAGTGGTTAAGTGCGCAGTTAAGTGTAGTGGTTAAGTGCGCGGACTCTAATCTGGGAGAACCGGGTTTGATTCCCCACTCCTCCACCTGCAGCTGCTAGATGACTTTGGGTCAGTCACAAGCTCTGGCACAGCTGTTCCTGAAAGAGCAGTTTGTGTCAGAGCTCTCTCAGCCCCGCCTACTTCACAGGGTGTCTGTTGTGGGGAGGGGAAGGGGAAGGAGTTTGTAAGCTGCTCTGAAACTCCTAGTGAAGGGCAAGGTATAAATCCAATCTCCTCCTCCTCCTCCTCCTCCTCCTCCTCCTCCTCCTCCTCCTCCTCCTCCTCTTCTTCTTCTTCTTCTTCTTCTTCTTCTTCTTCTTCTTCTTCTTCTTCTTCTTCTTCTTCTTCTTCTTCTTCTCTGTGCTTGTTTGAATGTTGTTTGGAGAAGATTCTTTTAAAGCAGTGCAGAGGTGCAATGACAGTGGAGCCGCCCCGAAAGGACGATAAATATAGGTGGACCTGTGAAAGTATGCTAGTACTGTTGAGGTGTGAAAACGATACCAAATGTGGACAGATTTTTTGAAGACGGAGTCAAAAGGCAGGGACACTGGTGGTGGGAAATACAAATGTAGATTCAGCCACTTTGTCAGAGCAGCGGAGGATTCCCCAGAGGGAGAGATCTCGTATTCTGTAGTTGCTTCATCCATTCCTGTTAGACTAGGGAAGGCCTGTAGGTGATATGAGAACCATCTTTAAGTTCTTGAAGGGCTGTCTCATACAGAGGATGGTGCGGAGTTGTTTTCAGTTGCCCCAGAAGGTCGGACCAGAACCAACGGGTTGAAATTAAATCCGAAGAGTTTTCGGCTAAACATTAGGAAGAACTTCCTGACAGGTAGAGCGGTTCCTCAGTGGAACAGACTTCCTTGGCTGGTTTTGTGGTGAGGTGGGCGGGGCTTGGGGAAGGGAGAGGCCTCAGCTGGGTATAATGCCACAGAGTCCACCGTCCAAAGCAGCCATGTTCTCCAAGGAGACAGATCTCTGCTGTCTAGAGTACAGTTGTAATTCTGGGGGGGGGGGGGCCACTTGGAGACTAGCAATCCTAGGCCTGGCAGTTGTCTAGGGTTGCCAGGTCCCGTCCCATCCTGTCCCCCCACCAGTGGCAGATTCCACCCTCCAAAGCATCCATTTTCTCCATGGAAAGTTATCTCCGTAGTCTGGAGATGACCAGTAATTCCAGGGGATCCCCAGGTCCCACCTGGAGGCTGGCATCCCTAGGCAGCACCCTCTGGGTGACTTGATACCTCCTGATTGGCATGACTCATCTAGGCTTGGCTGCTTGCTGCTGTTCATCAGCAGCCCCTCTATGAAAGCCAGTGTGATGTAACAGTTCGAGCTTCAAAGTAGGGTCTGCCAGACCCAGGTTCAGATCTCCACCTCGAGGTGGAAGCTTGACTGGGTGATTTTGGACCAGTCGCATACTTTCAGCCTAACCAAACTCACAGGGTGGTTGTACAGATAAAAAGGAGGAGAGAATAATGTAAGCTGCTTTGGCCCCCACCGTGGAGAAAGACTGTATTTTTCCTAGGTAGTGTCAGACGCCTGCAAAAATCAGAATCACCAACTCGTTTCTTCAGAAGGAAAGTTTATCGATACAGTATTGGCAGGGCATGTCTACTTCAGGTTCCATGTTAAGACTAAAGCAGAAAGCGCGGGGTGAACAGATAACAGAGTTCTAAGGGGTGACTGAACCAATCAAGGAGAAAGAAGGGGCCCACAAGAATGTAACAGTCCTGCGTTCCCAGAAATGGTGTTACAGCTAGGAACCAAGGTCAGGCACATTAAACGTATAGTTAAGGGAGCATCACCCAGACAGTGAGAGAACAGAAATGAAAACATTCCTCGCAGCTTCCCCCCCATACCAGACCCTATGGCAGTGAGCTGACAGGCAGAGGCTGTGGGGGAAGGGGGTGGAGACGGAAAGCTGAAGACAGATAAAGGCAGGTTGGCTGCTGGGTGGGAAGGAAATAGGGTTGCTAACTCCAGGTTGGGAAATTCCTGGGCATTTGAAAGGCGGAGCTTGGGGAGGGTGGGATTTGAGGAGGGGAGGGACTACAGACAGGTATAATGCCACCGACTCCACCCTCCAAACCAGCCATTTCCTCCATGAGAACTACCATTGCCAACCTCCAGGTGAGGGCTGGAGATCGCCCAGAATTACAGCTGAACTCCAGCTGACAGAGATCAGTTCCCCTGGAGAAAATGGCTGCTTTAGAGGGTTGACGCCAGTGTTCCCTCTAAGCTGAGTTAGTGTGAGCTAGCTCACAGTTCTCTAGCCTCCAGCTCGCAGATTTTTGTCTTAGCTCAGGAAGGATGGCTCTGAAGCAAACTAATCTATGCAGTAACCAAATCGCCCACTCACAACTTTAATGCCAGTAGCTTACAAAGTAGGATTTTTGCTCACAAGACTCCACAGCTTAGAGAGAACACTGGTTGACTCTACGGCATTATACCCTGCTGAGGCTGCTTGCCTCACTGTCCCAAGGCTCCATCCCCAAATCTCCAGGAATTTCCCAACCTGGAGCTGGCAGCCCTAAGGTGAATTGATCTCTGTAGCTGGGAGAGCCGTTGTGATTCCTAGAGCGCTGCCACTGCTGCTGTGGCGGGAGAGGAAGCCAGCTGATGGCTGGGAGCACTGCTGCTGCTGTGCGGGGGGGGGGAGGAAGAAGGCAGGAGTCTGGGAGAGTGATGGGGGCAGAAAGAGAGAGTGATGGGATTGGGGGCAGAAAGAGAGAGAGAGAGTGATGAGATGGGGAGGCAGAAAAACAGAATGATGATGGGTCAGAAAGCGAGAGGAAGTCACACGCATGGAGGAGAAAGAGAGAGAGGGCAGAAAGGGGGGCAGAATGGGGAAATAGTGTGAGAGAGGTAGGGGGAGAAGGAAGGAAGCAAAGGTGTGAGAAATGGGATAACCATCCTGCAAGTTTCTTGCGGGTCTCCACTTGTACATCTTGTACTAGATCTAACGGGTGGAAATTACAAGGGAGTCGATACCGGCTAAATATCAGGAGGAACTTCCTAACCGTAAGAGTGGTTGAGCAGTGGGAAAGACTGCCTCGGGAGGTGGTGGATGCTCCTTCGCTGGACATTTTCAAGTGGAGGCTGGACAACCATCTTTCGGGGATGTTGTAGGGCTGTCTTTCGGCTACGCTCCTGTAGAGTGCAGGGGGTTGGACTAGATGACCTGCAAGGTCCCTTCCCACTCTAACATTCTATGATTCTATCTCTAATACATCTTAAGATTTTAACAAGCACCCTGAGGAGATGGACAGTGGGACAGAGGAAAGAAATCTCATCTCTGCCATCATAATAGCTTAATTACAGCTCGATTCTCCTTGCCTTAGAAGTCAGACAGGCTCTTTAGGAGGCAAGAGCAGGTTAATGATTAGCAGGAGTCACAAACTAGCCTAAGCTGGAGAAGAGAAAACTTTTCCAACTGAGATAGATCTCAAAACTTAGGAAAAAGTTCCACAGGAAAGCCTCTGGTCCTCCGAAACGGAAATAAAATAGAATAAAGTTGCTTTTTTCATGAGAAAAGGATTCCGTCTCCATATAAACCTTCACCACTGGACCCCTGATGTCGGAGTTTGAGTAGCAAAGTGGGAGGAAAGGTTTGGGACAGATTTGAATATTGACCGACGCAGAACGAATGCACACAGACCTCTCTCTCTCTCTCTCTCTCTCTCTCTCTCTCTCTCTCTCTCTCTCTCTCTCTCTCTCTCTCTGCCTCCTTTCTGTTTGAACTTGGCTGGTGATGTCTTTTAAATACTGCTTACATGTGACCATGAAGCTGTGTATCCACGAAGCTGTACTATGGCATGCAGATTGTTACACGTCCATACATGCTTGCATACATTAGACACTTACGCACACTATACACTCTAGTATCCATTATTATCAGTAACCAGGAACTCCCGAAGGGATGTTTTTAGGAAACTATGGGTGTGAAGAAGGAAGGTTCGATTCTAAGATGGACGCTGTCAGGATATAGGCCATGTCAGCAGTGCTGGGCGTGGGACAAAGTCGAGGTGGGTCTGGCCAGTTTGGTGTCCTGGTTAAGTGCGCGGACTCTAACCTGGGAGAACCGGGTTTGATTCCCCACTCCTCCAGTTGCACCTGGCTGGATGACCTTGGGTCAGTCACAAGCTCTGTCAGAGCTGTCCTTGAGAAAGAGCAGTTTCTGTCAGCGCTCTCTCAGCCCTGCCTACCTCACAGGGCGCCTGTTGTGGGTAGGGGAAGGGAGAAGAAGTTTGTAAGCCGCTCTGAGACTCTGAGTGAAGAGCGGAGTATAAATCCAATCTCCTCCTCCTCCTCCTCCTCCTCCTCTTCTTCTTCTTCTTCTTCTCCTTCTCCTCCTTCTTCTTCTGGAACGGTTCTGGCACAGGACAACCTGACCCAACAAGCATGATCCAACAGTGAGGTCATGTGTGTTTTTCATGACCATCAGATAATTTTTGCTCCAGATCCGGCCGCCGGGGGAACCCCACCCCCAAAGTGCCAGCATCGCGGCGACATGCCCGGTGTGATGACGTCACCCAGAGGTGATGTCATCACACCACAGCATGTTAGGGGGACACTCTAGCATTTGAGGGAAAACTCTATTCCCTCAGATGACTGTGCCCCGCCCCCAATGTGCCTGACGTGATGATGTCACCAAAAAACTCCCAGAGAGGAACCGGGACACCCCCCCACGTGTGCTGCAAGCCAGTTAAGACCTGACAACCCTACCTACCAAGTCACCTTTGGGCCAGCTTTGAATCTACTTTGCCACCCTTTGCCCTGGAGGATTGGTCATGTCATAAGCTGCTTGCTATGTTCTTACGTTGCTTGTTATGCTCTCTTAGGCTGTATACTGCTTCAAGCAAAGTTACTTCTTCATTCTAGGTAGGGATAGTTTAGGTTACGCTAAGCTACACACTCTCAATGTTTTCCCCTGTGTTGGGGTATGCTCTGGAAATTCTTAGGCTGAGTTCAGACTGGCGATTTGCCCCACTATGGCCACATTTCAGCCATGTTTCCCAAGTGGATTAAAGGGGGCGTTCACACTGGCACATCTGCCTGGCATTCCCCACCCATAGGCAACCCGTGCTGCTCTGCTTCGCTTCTGGGATTAAAAGATACTTGTTGAAAGTGGTAGCAAATCCCGGAGAGCCCATTTATCCCACTGCAGTCCGCTTCCCAGAAGTGTGAACGCTCAGCCGAAAAGCTGGGAGCACCCCACGTTGCGCATAAGGCAGCAGCGATATGATTGGCTGTGCTCCACTCTACCACCCAATGCGCTGCCGATGCAACGGGATCCTCCCCAAATCAGCCGGATGTGCTCATGCACACCTAGGCATCCTGATTTACCAGGAAAAGCCGCTTACGGCTGCGCCTCCGGGCCAGCAGTCTGAACGCTCCCGCGCGCCTCCTCCCGGTATGCTCCCGCATCAGTCGGCACAGTGTGACCAGGAAAACCCAGAACGGTTTGTTCCGGGGCTTTTTTGCCACGACTGGCTCCTGCTTCAAATTGCCAGTCTGAACTCAGCCTCAATGTGATTAAAAGGGAGTATCCTTGTTAGGGCTTATGTACCAATAAAATCCCATGAAATCTATGCACTTGGTGTCCCAGTTCGTTCTTTTCCTGGCAGCGTTTTTCCCAGAGTAATATTCAAAGGCTCCCTCCCGTAAACACAGGTTTAGCCTGGAAAGAATGCAGGTAAACAACACGCCCCTTAACAGCAGTGGTCCGTTTGCGTCTCTGCCAGGGTGTAATTCCAGCTCACCTCCTCATAAGAACATACGAACATGACAGAAGCCAATGTTGGATCAGGCCAATGGCCCATCCAGTCCAGCACTCTGTTTATCCAGTTCCCTTTTATAAGAACATAAGAGAAGCCAATGTTGAATCAGGCCAACGGCCCATCTAGTCCAACACTCTTTCGCACAGCAGCCAAAATATACCGGGTGCCATCAGGAGGTCCAGCAGTGGGGCCAGGACACTAGAAGCCCTCCCACTGTTGAACCACCCCCAGCACCAAGAATACAGAGCATCCCTTGCCCCAGACTGAGAGTTCCTATCTATACCTTGTGGCTCATAGCCACTGATGGACCTCTGCTCCATATGTTCATCCAGTTCCCTCTTATAAGAACATAAGAGAAGCCAATGTTGAATCAGGCCAATGGCCCATCTAGTCCAACACTCTTTCGCACAGCAGCCAAAATATACCGGGTGCCATCAGGAGGTCCAGCAGTGGGGCCAGGACACTAGAAGCCCTCCCACTGTTGCAAGAACGCCACAGCCAGTTTTTTGGCTGAGGGAATGGAAGTGAACGGGACAAAGTGAGCCTGTTTGGAAAACATATCGACTACAACCCAAATAACAGTCTTTCCCCCACTCGGTGGCAAGTCAGTAATGAAGTCCATGGAGATTACCTCCCAAGGGCGAGTGGGGGTTGGTAGAGGCTGCAGTAGACCGGGGGGGTTTCCCGGCCGGGGCTTGCTCATAATGCAGATCTGGCAAGCATTTGTATACAGAGATAAATCCTTTCTCAGTCCCGGCCACCAGAATTGTCGTTGGAGGAGCTGGAGTGACTTGACAAAGTCAGTGTGCCCTGCAAGTTTTGAGCCGTGAGCCCAGCTCATCACCTCCCCCCGGAGTGACAATGGCACAAAAAGTTTTCCATTTTTCCACCAGCAGTCTTGGGCATCTTTCACCACTCCCTCCTCCCCTTCAAGCGCCTCCCTGTCTGCCTGGGACATGGCAGATGCAAATTTCGACTCCCATTGGGAAGAAAGCGGCATGGGGGGGGGGGGGGTCAGTGTTTGCTTGCGTGTAGTTACCACCCCGCCCAGTTGGGAGGGGGTGAAGACTGAGTCCCGGACCTCCTCCCATTTGCTATCATGTTGCGGGAGGCAGGACAGCGCATCGGCAAGCGAGTTAGCCTTTCCCGGGAAATGGTGCAGGGTAAAATTGAACTTAGAGAAGAAATCAGCCCATCGCAATTGCTTGGCATTCAGCGCACGGGGCGAGCGGAGGAGTTCTAAGTTTTTGTGTTCAGTCCACACCTCAAATGGCACTCTTGCCCCCTCCAGCCAGTGTCGCCATGTAGCTAGTGCCAACCGGATCGACCCTGCTTCTTTTTCCCACACCGACCAATTTCTTTCAGTGTCATTAAACTTTTTGGAGACATATGCAAGGGGGTGGAGTTTACCATCATCCCCCTCTTGTAAGATGCCCCCCCCATAGCGACGTCCGAAGCGTCGACTTGGACAATGAATTTCTTGAGTTCATTAGGGTGAGCCAGCACCGGCTCAGAGGTAAAAAGGGCCTTCAGGCGTTCAAATGCAAGCTGACAGTCCGGAGTCCATGCTAAGCGTGCACCCGGCTGTTGTGAGAATAATGGGGCTGCACGTATCTTGTGAATGTGTTCACCCATGCCACCCACACCTCTCCCTCTTGGTTTGTGTGTTCCCTGAGTGTCGCCTCCTTATCAAAGGCAATAGATGCAAGCTAGGAAACCCCCAAACGCTGGCAGAGACACTCTTAGCAAAAGGTCTCTTCTTAAAATAAAACTTATCTTTATTAAGAAAACAGCCAAAGGTTTACCAGGCAAGGTGGTTAGCAAGACGCCAAACCAACTGCCAACACAGTACAATCCTATTTCTTAAACATTGATAGTGAAAAATATAGACAATAAACATGCAAGCAAAGTTTCCCCCCAAGAGCATGCAGAAAACGAAAGGCCTTTCGGGCTGACTCCCAAAGTCTCCAGAGAGCAAAATCTCTCCTGGTTCCTTCAAGAGCCAGCGAAAGTCTGTTGGGACTGCCCAGTCTTTATACCCGAAAGATCAAAAGATCCCCAATAATCAAATTACAGTTGTAAATTGAAATATTGAAGTTGAGGATATTTGCAAGGAAATTGCTTTCTTGCGTCTCACACAACAAAAGTTGCCTTTTGTTTACAGAACCAGGAATTGTGTTTTTCCTGGTGTTCCCAGCATTGAAGATAAAACCATTCTTTCATGTTATCTCTGGGATGGGAGCAGGGGTGTGAATCCCTGTATCAGATGGATTGAAGTCTGTCACTGCCCAAATGGCTTTTCCTGCCAGATGGGATTTATGGTTTAAATGGATATAATGGGTCTCACACCTAAGGGAATTTACATTGATTTAGATTCTGGGAGTGGAATGAGTGAACTTTGTACGTGACAGAGAGGGGTGCTTTGCCTGGAACAAGGATTTTGCACAGACTCCTGGGATTTTGTTCAGTGACAACAGACCAAAGCAGTTTGCTAGCAAAGACAGAGACAGATACATGGATTTTATAAACTATTTGGTTCATTTTAAGACCCAAACCTTCTATATTTCTGAAATTTCTTACCACACCGGCCAGGTGCAGTCAGGGGCTTCCCCTTAGTTTTGAGAAGGTCAGTAAGGGGGAGGGCCACCTGCACAAAGTTCGATAGAAATGATCTGTAAAAATTGGCAAATCCGAGGAAAGCCTGGAGCTGTCTCCTCGTCTTGGGGGGTTCCCACCCCACCACATCTTTAACCTTGTCAGGGTCCATCTCAATCCCCTTCTGTGAGATGCGGTAGCCTAAAAAGGCGATTTCCAACTTATGGAATTCACATTTGGACAGTTTCGCGAAGAGTTTGTGCTTGTGCAACGTCTGAAGTACTTCCCTGACCAATTTTGTATGGGAGCGGAGGTCGGGGGAATACAAAAGTATATCATCAAGGTAAACAAGGACCCCCTTGAACAAATACTTATGCAATACTTCATTAATCAAGTTCATGAATACCCCGGGCACCCACTGTAATCCGAATGGCATAACCAGGTATTCAAACTGTCCCAGGGGGTATTGAATGCGGTTTTGTATTCGTCCCCTTCTCTGATGCGTACTCGAAAGTAGGCATCTCTAAGATCCAACTTAGAGGAGATCCTCCCCCCAGCAACCGCGGCTAGGAGGTCCTTGATCAGGGGCAGAGGGTATGCATTGGTAGCTGAAACAGCATTTAACCCACGATAGTCTGTACATAGCCGCAGCCCCCCGTCTTTCTTTTTCCGGAACAGGACGGGTGCGGCAAACGGGGAGGAGGCGGGTCGGATGAACCCCCTCTCCAAGTTCTTATCTATAAACTTTCTAAGTTCTACTTTCTCGGCCGGGCTCATGGAGTACAATTTGCCCTTAGGTAGTTTCTGGTTTGGCAGTAATTCAATAGCACAGTCTGAGTTCCTGTGGGGGGCAGCTCGTCCGCCTCTTCTTCCACAAAGACAGCCGCTAAATCCCGGTATTCCCGCTGGATTGCCTCTAGTTCTGCTTCTGCCACCCCCACCAGCATAGGTTCGACTCCCAGTCGCACCAGGGGTTCTGCAAGTTTAACTATCTTCGCCCCTAGTCCAGTTACTAACGAGGGGCTAATGATGTCTTTCCCACACCCAGAGTCAATGAGAGCTCGCACTCTCACATGGGTCTGTAGACCCGGGTCCATCAGAGTCACAGTCAGAAAGAAGAGAGAGGAGGATCTGCTCACCGGGTTCAGCGCTTGCGAGTCCAGGACCTGCTGTTCAGTGCTATTTACAGCAGGTCCTTCTCGTTTTCTGCCTTCGGGGTCTCTTCCTCCAACGAGTCAGATGTCTCGCTTAGCGGGTTAATTTGCAGAGCTCTCGCTCCTCTCGGTTTCGCCACCGGTTTGGGTGTGGATGTGTCGAATTTCTTCTTGCCCGCTTTCGCCCCCCGGTTGGGGTGGGTGATCCGGGGCAATTTGCCGCGAAGTGGCCCGATTCTCCACACTTCAGACACAGCCCTTGCTTCATCCGAATATCCTGCGTGCCGTCTTTGGGTCGGGGGTTCATTGGTTGGGTCTTCCCCCTGGGTGCCGGGGTGGGGCCCGCTGGGGATCCCTTCCCCAACGCCGCCGTGTCATCCAGCCGGATGGTTTTCAGGCGGGTTTCCGTGGCTGCCGCCTCCTGCATCCAGCCCATCAAAGTTTCCGGGTCGTGCCCGCGCATCACGGTCCGGTGGATCTCTGGGTTGAGTCCCAGGCGGTATTGCTCTGCCAGGACTCCATCCGGCCATCCCCGGACTTTCGTGGCTTGCCTCTGGATTTGGATCCTTGCTTGAACGCTCGCAAGAAGGCTCGGGCGGTCTTGTTTGCATTCACATCCTCAAATTGCTCCTTCATGGCCCACATGAAGGCATTGATTTCCCGCAGCTCCCGCCCGTCCGCTTGGTGCAGTGCCATGTACCAGTCTGCCGCCGCCTCCTTCAGGTGCGATGCGATCGCGTCAACCATGCGGTCTTCGCTCTGGAACAGGTGTCCCCAGTTCTCAATGAACTTTTTGGTTCTCACCAGGAAGAACGAGAACTTCTCTGGGGTCCCGTCAAAATCCGCGTCGAGGAGTTTGGCAGGCTTCGGTGGAAGGAACCCCCAGGGTCTTTGTGGTCGCAGCGCCGGCGGCCCCTGTGGAGGGCCCCACTGGCTGGTCCGGAGGTGCCCCGGGTTGCCCTGGGACACCTCCTGGCGGCCCCGCTGGAACGACCCTTTGATCGGGGGGTTGCTGATCAGGAGGCGCCTCTCTTTGCCTCCTGTCCATTTCCTCTCGGATACCGTCCGAGATCATCTTGGGGATGTGGGAGAGGGACTCGTCTAGTAAGCGGAAAAGGCGATCTTGACTCGGGTTGCCGCTCCATCTCCGGCTTACCACTGCCCCTTCCAAGTCTTTCGACTCCCGGCGCGTGTCTTCCACCCCTTCCGCCGTGCTCAGCCGGTGAATTGACCTCTCAAACCAGCTCTCCCACACCGACGCTCGCGGGGTGAAGAACCACGTCTCCATGCGTCTCGGCTAGCGGCTTCACCCAGTCTCTTCGCTGTTTCGGCCGGGTGGTCACACCTCCGTACGCAGCTCCATAAGGGTCCCCATAGGGCCCCCTTAAGTTATATTCCAGGCCCCACAACGCCGGGACATAGGTACCCGGGGCTTCCAAGGGCATGACTGCCGTGGTGCTTGGCACCGTCATCACGGGAGGTTTCTGGTCCTCCGGTGGATCTTTGATCGGGAGAGTGTCTTCTTCACCGTCGCTCATTTCTGTGCGAAAATGGGTTTCCGACCAGTCCAGACTAAAAGTGAATCTTAACAAACTGTCAGAGTCCTCAGTTAGTCAGTCAAACACCAGGCCTTATTCATTGAAACAAGGATAGTATTTATTAGACTGCAATACTAGGTCACTAGAACAGAAGCATTGTTAAGAATAACTTGAATACATGAAGCACTTGGGGTTATACTCTAAGGGGGGGAAGAAGCCCCCACACTTCTACCAATGGTTAACAAGCCCGCGTGCAGGAAAACTAAGAGGTGCTAAATTACTATGTTCCCACCACACAAAAGTTCTCAAGCCTAGCTGTTGTCTTTAGGAAAGCGAAAGTAGACGTCCAGCCTGGCTCCAAGGCCATTCTGGCCTGGGCGAGATGGGAGATAGCCCGGTCTCCCAGGCAACCTCGTCACCTCCCCGCATACCAACAGAAAACCAGATACATTTATTGACCCCTCATCTACTCCCTTCACCCTTATGGCAGGGATACCTGACAAACCCCCAGCACCAAGAATACAGAGCATCCCTTGCCCCAGACTTCCTATCTATACCTTGTGGCTCATAGCCACTGATGGACCTCTGCTCCATATGTTCATCCAGTTCCCTCTTATAAGAACATAAGAGAAGCCAATGTTGAATCAGGCCAATGGCCCATCTAGTCCAACACTCTGTCACACAGCGGCCAAAAATACCACGTGCTATCAGGAGGTCCAGCAGTGGGGCCAGGACACCAGAAGCCCTCCCACTGCTGCCCCCCCAGCACCAAGAATACAGAGCATCCCTTGCCCCAGACCAAGAGTTCCTATCTATACCTTGTGGCTAATAGCCACTGATGGACCTCTGCTCCATATGTTTATCCAGTTCCCTCTTATAAGAACATAAGAGAAGCCAATGTTGAATCAGGCCAATGGCCCCTCCAGTCCAACACTCTGTCACACATCGGCCAAAAATACCACGTGCTATCAGGAGGTCCAGCAGTGGGGCCAGGACACTAGAAGCCCTTGTTCACGCTAAAGAGCTAGAGCTTTTGGCCTCTGGACAATCGTAAAATCTTCTGGGTACACGGGCACACATTGCAAACATGGACGCAATCAGTTCCCCCCAATATCTATAACCTGATAAATACCAAAGAGAAGCACGCAGGATTTGACTTGCCACGTAAAGCATGGAAGATGGCTAATGGAATACAAATGGGCTTGGGCAGACGCTCAGACCTGTTGTTTAAATGGGGCAGAAATCCCAGGACCCGAATGTGATTACGGCACAGCCCGCCAAACTATTTTTCATCTGCCACAGGAATGTGAGCCTTGTACTTTCCAGGGAAATGTGACCTTTCCCCCCGCTGTGACTGTGTGGATTGAAGATTTTAGATAGTAGGACTGAGTGGGATTGTTCAATCTGTCTCTAGACGCATTGTATCAACTCGATTACGTATTTTATATTACTATATGCTTCCTGTGTGCAATTCTGCCATACAATAAATATATCTGTCTCTGCTAGACCGCCAGCTGCTCTTTCTTCACACGCAGACACCCCCCGCCCATCTCCCTGCCGCCAGGGAACCACCTCCAAGCAAGGAGAGCCCCTTGAGCAAGCATTCCCTAGCTGTTTGGAACCCCGAACCTGACACAGCAAGGCCCTGCTGGCAGCTGCAGCCATAGAGAATCCCCAAGCACCAGTTTGGTGTAGTGGTTAAGTGTGCGGACTCTAATCTGGGAGAAACAGGTTTGATTCCCCACTCCTCCACTTGCACCTGCTGGATGACCACGGGCAAGCCATACTGTCGGAGCTGTTTTTGAATCATAGAACAGAATCACAGAATCATAGGGTCTTGAAAAAGAACAGTTTCTGTCAAGAGCTCTCTCAGCCCCGCCTGCCTCCCAAGGTGTCTGCTGTGGGGAGGGGAAGGGAAAGGAGTCTGTAAGCCGCCCTGAGACTCCTTTGGGGAGTGAAGGGTGGGGGGTATAAATCCAATCTCTTCCTCTTTTTCTACCTTTCCTGGCACCCACCAGATGTTTTGAGAAAGTAGGGCTCCTGACCAGTAGGGCTTCTGAGTGGCCACTGGCAAACGGTTGGACCAATCAGATTCAAATAACCTTGTTTGAGTGGCAGCTGCCACCACGGTGAAAGTTCTATTCTCTCTCACCCTCCTTTCTCCCAGGGCATTTTTAAAAAAATTTCCTCTCTTGTCCTCTACACTTTGTAGACGTGTTTGTGTGGCTCCAACTCCCCTGGTGACCATTTTGTGGTGGCACCCACCACCTCCTTCCAGAATTCCAAAGGTGCCCCCAGGCTCAAAAAGGTCGGGGGGTCCCTGCTTCAGCGGGAGACGGGATCTGGTCAGCTTGAATGGCCGCTATTGGGTATTCCCTCCAAAAGAAGCCAGAAGCTTGTGAGGCACAGAAGAAGAAGAAGAAGAAGAAGAAGAAGAAGAAGAAGAAGAAGAAGAAGAAGAAGAAGAAGAAGAAGAAGAAGAAGAAGAAGAAGAAGAAGAAGAAGAAGAGGAGGAGGAGGAGGAGGAGGAGGAGGAGGAGGAGGAGGAGGAGGAGGAGGAGGAGATTGGGTTTATACCCTCGCCCTTCACTACCCAAAGGAGTCTCAGAGCAGCTTACAATCTCCTTTCCCTTCCCCGCCCCACAACAGATAGCTAGTGAGGTAGGTGGGGCTGAGAGAGCTCTTTCGAGGACTGCTGGTGAGAGAACAGCTCTGAGAGAGCTTGTGACTGACCCAAGGCCACACCAGCAGCTGCATGTGGAGGAGAGGGGAATCAAACCCGGTTCTCACAGGTTAAAGTCCAGGCACTTAACCACTATGCCAAAGTGGCTGGGTGCCCAGCTGGGACTACTGACCAGTAGGGCTCCTGAGCGGCCACGGGAGATCGGTTGGACCATGCAGATCCCAAGAACATTGTTTCAGCGGCAGCTGCCCCCGCAGTGCCAGTTTCATCCTGCCTCTCCACCCCAACCGCCTTCTCCCTTCTCTTCCTCCGAAGCTTGAATATGCACTCGTTCTGGCTGCCTAGCTCAACGATCACGCCCATCCCACACATGGGCCTCCGGGTCTCCATCAACGACGCCTACACCGAGGTCTCAGGGCAGTGGCGGTGGAGGTACTGGCTGGTGTAAGTCCGTGGACCCTTCCTGTCCTTTCTAATGTTCACAGCTGTTGAGCCGAGAAGCTGCTCTTGCGCGCCAATGTGAGATTGGCCCTGCCGGGTCAGGCTCTCACCACCTAGCGGCGGTGTCACGGGCCCCAGCTATGTGTTCCTATTTGGAATGTGCCTCCCTGGTGGGTGGTCCTTTGCCCCACCCTCGTCCGTTTGTTCTTCAAGGTAAGCTAGCTCTGCCCTTCTGCTAATGAAAATCTCCCCCCCGGCCCCCTGTGGTGTTTCCAAACAGACAAGACGAGGGCTCATTTGACATGACGATTGAAAGACTCTCCATCCCTGTGAGCTTGGAGCTGGGCAGCGATTCCACGGGGAAGCTGACTGCCACCATCTCTGCCTGCAGCACCCGCATCTCCAATGTACGTGTTCACCTCTTCGGCACCTGGAGGTATGTGTGTCAACCTGGCCCTGACCTGGATGCCCCAGTCTGGCCGAATCTCATCAGATCCTAGAATCCTAGAATCCTAGAATCCTAGAATGTTAGAGTTGGAAGGGACCTTGCAGGTCATCTAGTCCATCCCCCTGCACTCTGCAGGAGCATAGCCGAAAGACAGTCCTACATACCTACAACATACCCACAAGATGGTCAGTCCAACCTCCACTTCGAAAACGTCCAGGGAAGGAGCACCCACCACCTCCCGAAGCAGCCTGTTCCACTGCTCAACCACTCTCACAGTCAGGAAGTTTCTCCTGAGATTTAGCCGGTATAGACTCCCTTGTCATTCCCACCCATTAGATCTAGTCTTGCGATCCGGAGCAAGAGAGAACAGATCTGCTCCATCTTTTAGATCTTGGAAGCTAGGGGGAAATGCACGTGCCCACATTTTTAACACCAATAATCCATGAATTTAATAATTGTAAGACATATAAAATACTCAGAGCAAATTCTTCCATAAACGGCAGGTAGAAATTCACTGGCAAAGTTGATCACGGGTAGAAATTCACAGGTGGAGTTTTCCCACCAACAATTTGTAATAAATTCAAAAAAAGCTCCTTGAACTGTAAGGATGTTAGTAGAGTCTCTGCCAGCTACATCCTTACAGTTCGGTGATGGCCCCACAATTATAGAACAACCATACTATGTTTGTGTTGCATGCTGGTCTTAAGACCATAATAATAAAACTAAACTATTATAGAACATCCTCCCCACTTTTGAGCATAAGCCTGGCCCAGTCAGTTTTGAACATAAGAACATAAGAGAAGCCAATGTTGAATCAGGCCAATGGCCCATCTAGTCCAACACTCTTGTCACACAGTGGCCAAAAGTACCAGGTGCCATCAGGAGGTCCACCAGTGGGGCCAGGACACCAGAAGCCCTCCCACTGTTGACGCCCCCAAGCACCAAGAATAGAGTGCATCACCTGCCCCAGACCGAGACTTCCTATCTAAACCTTGGGTCCAAGAGCCACTGATGGACCTCTGCTCCAGACGTTTTCATCTTCAGGGTGCTTTATTTAGGACTACATTTGATTACAGCAGATTTTAAATTTTGGTTTTATGTATTTTTATGTTACCTTGGAGAGCCAGTTTGGTGTCGTGGTTAAGTGTGCGGACTCTAATCTGGAAGAACCGGGTTTGAGTCCCCACTCCTCCACTTGCACCTGCTGGATGACCTTGGGCAAGCCATAGTTCTGATAAGAGCTGTCCCTGAAAGGGGCAGTTCTGGAAAGAGCTCTCTCAGCCCCACCTACCTCACAGGGTGTCTGTTGTGGGGAGGGAAAGGGAAAGGGGTTTATAAGCTGCTCTGAGACTCCAAGTGAAGGGCGGAGTATAAATCCAATCTCCGCCTCCGCCTCCTCCGCCTCCTCCGCCTCCTCCTCCTCCTTCTTCTCCTCCTTCTTCTCCTTCTCCTTCTCCTTCTCCTTCTCCTTCTCCTTCTCCTTCTCCTTCTCCTTCTCCTTTCTCCTTCTCCTTCTCCTTCTCCTTCTCCTTCTTCTTCTTCTTCTTCTTCTTCTTCTTCTTCTTCTTCTTCTTCTTCTTCTTCTTCACATAAGAGAAGCCAATGTTGAATCAGGCCAATGGCCCATCTAGTCCAACACTATGTGTCACACAGTGGCCAAAAATGTCAGGTGCCATCAGGAGGTCCAGCAGTGGGGCCAGGACACTAGAAGCCCTCCCACTGCTGCCCCCCTAGCACCAAGAACAGAGTGCATCACCTGCCCCAGACTGAGAGTTCCCATCTATACTCTGTGGCTAATAGCCACTGATGGACTTCTGCTCCAGATGTTTATCTAATTCTCTCTTGAAACTGTCCATGCTTGCAGCTCCCACCACCTCCTGTGGCAGTGAATTACATATGTTAATCACTCTTTGGGTGAAGAAGGACTTCCTTTTATCTGTTCTAACCTGACTGCTCAGCAATTTCATGGAGTGCCCATGAGTTCTTGTATTGTGAGAAAGGGAGAAAAGTACTTCTTTCTCAACCTGCTCAATCCCATGCATTATCTTATAAACCTCGATCATGTCACCCCTCAGCCATCGTTTCTCCAAGCTAAAGAGCCCCAAGCGTTTTAACCTTTCTTCATAGGGAAGGTGTTCCAACCCTTTGATCATTCTAGTTGCCCTTCTCTGCACTTTTTCCAATGCTATAATGTCCTTTTTGAGGTGTGGTGACCAGAACTGTACACCGTATTCCAAATGAGGTCGCACCAATGATTTATACAGGGGCATTATAATACTGGCTGATCTGTTTTCAGTTCCCTTCCTAATAATCCCCAGCATAGCGTTGGCCTTCTTTATTGCAGCTGCACACTGTCTAGACATTTTCATTGAGTTATCTACTACGACTCCAAGATCTCTCTCTTGGTCCATCTCTGCCAGTTCAGACCCCATCAATGTGTATTTATATTTAGGATTTTTGGCTCCAATGTGCATCACTTTACACTTGGGCCACATTGAACCCCATTTGCCACGTTGACGCCCACTCACCCATCCTCTACAGATCCCTTTGGAGTGCCTCACAACCCTCCCTGGTTTTCACCACCCTGAACAACTTTGTGTCGTCTGCAAATGTAGCCACTTCACTGATCGTTAATAAACAAGTTCTTCTTCTTCTTCTTCTTCTTCTTCTTCTTCTTCTTCTTCTTCTTCTTCTTCTTCTTCTTCTTCTTCTTCTTCTATTTTATGGAGATGGTAAGCTGTCATGAGCTCCATAAGGAAGAAAAGCAGCGGATAAATGTTTCGGACAAATAAATCAAGCTGATCTTCATGGGCAGCATCCCAAGGGAGGGGCACCTTCTCTGGTTTGCTGAGCTATGATCTGCCTCCCCCCCCCAACATATCCTCTGTTTCCTTTCTTGCAGGAGCTGGTTCTACAATCTCTTTGACGATCAAATAGGGTCCTTCATCAGAGGGTTATTGGTCGACCAGGTAAAGCCAAAGGGGGGGGGTTCCAAAAGATTCTCTTGGACATGTGGAGTTGCCTTAAAGCAAGGGGGACCATCGCTCTCAGTTAGAGTTGCCAACTGTAGGTTGGGTAATTCCTGGAGATTTTGGGGGGCCTGGGGAGGGCAGGGGTCGGGGGCAGGGAGGGAGCTCTGGAGGGGATAATGCCATTGAAGCCGCCTTCCAAAAGAGCCATTTTCTTCCGGGGGAACTGGTCTCCATCATCTGTGGATCAGCTGTAATTCCAGGGCATCCCCAGGCCCCACCTGGAGTCTGGCAACCGTACTCCTTGTTTAAGTCCTTGCAGCTTCTGCTCAGCGGCAGCAGTTCGGAGGGTCTTGGGCACGCAGAAGGGCCTCCCCCCGGCCCGAGTTTTCTTAAGCGGAGACAGAATCCGGGACCCTCCACATGCCGCTCCGGTGCCCTGCCGCTGGGCCATGCCCTCAGTTCCTTGTCCTCTGTGCCCAGCTTCTACAACGGGGATTCTCAGGATGCAAACATGACCTAAGGCCCGGCCTTCTAGCCTGGCCTTTCTCCCTCACATTATCTGTGGACTAGCCGTTCATAATGAATGGTAAAAGCAGGGGTCATTTCGTAAAAAAAGAGATGCAGGAGCTTATTAGCATGACTTATTTGCATATGCCACACCCCCTGGCATCATCGGAAGTGTGTCAGAAGGCAACATCCACCGTTCAGGCTCCACTGGACTCTTTTGGATTGCTAGCTATTGGGGGGGGGAGTGCACAGATCTGCCCTCACAGAGGAGGGAGTAGCCGGGGCCCACCTTGCAGGGCCGGCATGAGGACGGGCAGAGCCTGGGCGGGCTGGGTGCCATGGCCCAGGCAGTGGCAGAGCAGCTTGAGGGCCAGCTAGCTTGTGGCAGCTCTCCACTGGATCAGCCAGTGGGCCGGGAAAGGCGAGGGGGCTGCTGGCAGCAGGGGGCGGGGCTTTCTGCATGTGCCCACCTCCTGGGCTTCTTACTGCCGGAGCTTTGCTCCTGTGTGCTCCTGCAGGAAATGAGCCCAGGGTAAAATAAATTCTTCACATGCTCAGAAATGGCAGTGCTATGCTGGGGGTTATAACGGCAAGTCAAGCAAGCCACACTGGCCACTTCTGGTGTGTTGCCCTCCTATTTCAGCTCTTGTATGCTTCACACACACACACACACACATGCACACACTAGGGTTGCCAGCCTCCAGCTGGTTGTATATCAAAATGAGAGCGCATGGGAGGAGATCGTATCAATGCAAAGACACTCAGTGAATGAAGTACAAACAAAAGTGGAAAGCTTGTATTGTACAAAACAATGCAAAGAGTTTGAAATTCTTGTTAAAGTTCAACAAACCCTCATATATTCTTAAAGAGCTAGGAACAAAAAGTACTTGACGCAAGGAGAAAATTCTAAACGAAGTCTATGAACCCTTCGTATCAAAAACCTCAAGGTTCTACTTCTTGCAGGAGAAACAGCTATACACGGTTGGCCTCACTGCCGGGTTCACGTTCGGCTTCTCCAGACGGCTGGTACTCTTCAGCTGTGAAATGAAATAAAGTTTCAGTAATTCTCCTTCAACTACTTTCCCATTCGGCCCCTGTTTGAATTGTTTTGCACAATATAATCTTTCTGCTTCTGTTCGTAATTCATTCATGGAGCATCTTTATATTGAAACAGCCTCCAGGTGGGGCCTGGGGGGATCTCTTACTTTTGCAACTTATCTCCGGTGGATAGAGATCAGCTCCCCAGAGAAAATGGCTGCTTTGAAGGGTGGACTCCGTGGCATTGTGCCATGCTGAGGCCCCTCCCCTCCCCAAACCATCTACCCCCAAAGTCTCTAGGTCTTTCCCAACCCATACCTGGCAACCCTACATTAGAAAAAGAAGAGAGATTGGATTTATACCCCATCCTTCACTGCCCAAAGGCATCTCAGAGCACTTACAAACTCCTTCCCCTTCCCCTCCCCACAACAGACACCCTGGGAGGTAGAAGAAGAAGAGGAAGAGATTGGATTTATACCCCCCGCCCTTCACTACCCAAAGGAGTCTCAGAACAGCTGACAAACTCCTTCCCCTTCCCCTCCCCACAACAGACACCCTGTGAGGTAGAAGAAGAAGGAAGAGATTGGATTTATACCCCGCCCTTCACTACCCAAAGGAGTCTCAGAGCGGCTGACAAACTCCTTCCCCTTCCCCTCCCCACAACAGACACCCTGTGAGGTAGAAGAAAGAAGAAGAGATTGGATTTATACCCCGCCCTTCACTACCCAAAGGAGTCTCAGAGCGGCTGACAAACTCCTTCCCCTTCCCCTCCCCACAACAGACACCCTGTGAGGTAGAAGAAGAGGAAGAGATTGGATTTCTACCCCGCCCTTCACTACCCAAAGGAGTCTCAGAGCGGCTCACAAACTCCTTCCCCTTCCCCTCCCCACAACAGACACCCTGTGAGGTAGAAGAAGAAGAAGAGATTGGATTTATACCCCGCCCTTCACTACCCAAAGGAGTCTCAGAGCGGCTGACAAACCCCTTCCCCTTCCCCTCCCCACAACAGACACCCTGTGAGGTAGAAGAAGAAGAGGAAGAGATTGCATTTATACCCCGCCCTTCACTAGCCCAAATGAGTCTCAGAGCGGCTGACAAACTCCTTCCCCTTCCCCTCCCCACAACAGACACCCTGTGAGGGAGGTGGGGCTGAGACAACTCTAACACAAACCATCCTTGAGAGAACAGCTGTGCCAGAGCTTGTGACTGACCGGAGGTCACATCAGCAGATGCAAGTGGAGGAGTGGGGAATCAAACCCAGTTCTCCCAGATAAGAGTCCGCGCACTTAACCACTATACCAAGCTGGCTCATTATCCCCTGCTGAGGTCCCACCCCCTCCCCTCTTCAGGCTCCACCCCCAAATCTGCAGGTGTTTTTCAACCTGGAGCTGGTCGCCCTCACACACACACACAAGCATCGTGAATCAGCAATGGCGACCGGGAATCCCTCTGGGGCGAAATACCGAGCCAAGTAGCCGCACCGAGTTTTCTGCTCCGACTCCGGCATCGTCTGTTATCAGCTGTAGGCTGCAGGTCGAGGAGCGGTCTTAGCCGAGGCCCAACCGGGGCACCTGCCACAGACCCCCCCCCTGACAACTCAGCTGCCCCACAGCACCGCCCGCCACTCCGTGCCACAGCAAAGAGAGCGGGCATCAAGGAAGTCATTGGCACCAGCTGGCACAGAAATCAGCTATGCGCTGTGCAGGGGGAGAAAGCCAATTGATAAGCCACGCCGCTGCCTGAGAAATGCTGAGGGCAGGGAAGGAGGGGAGCCCTGGTGGGGGGGCAGAAGGGGCCAGGTGATTGGGGGGGCAGATGCATCGCCAAGGGGAGGGCTCTGCTCCCTGGCCTGGCTGCTTACTGCAGCAGGGGGTGCCCGTGCCTGCCGTGTCTGGGGCTCGTGCCCACCCTACTTTGGGGCAGCTGCAGAGGCCACCCATGACTTGGATCAAGGGGGGGCAGTAATCCTGGGGGCCCACCCTGGACTTTTCCCCAGGGCCCCAGAATCACCACAACCGCCCCTGTGCAGCAGGTCACACCCCAGAAGTCCTGCCGCATTCAACCACAGCTGGCAAGACCGTTCTTCTTTCAACTTGCCGCTTGCTCCCTGCTCTGGTCAGTGAAATGTAAGTTAAGAGAGCCAGTTTGGTGTCGTGGTTAAGTGTGCGGACTCTGATCTGGGAGAACCGGGTTTGATTCCCTACTCCTCCATGTGCACCTGCTGGATGACCTTGGGGAAAGCCCATAGTTCTGTCAGAGTTGTTCTTGAAAAAGAGCAGTTTCTGTCAGAGCTCTCTCAGCCCCGCCTACCTCACAGGGTGTCTGTTGTGGGGAGGGGAAGGGAAAGGAGTTTGTCAGCCGCTCTGAGACTCCTTTGGGTAGTGAAGGGCGGGGTATAAATCCAATCTCTTCTTCTAAAGGGCCTCACCAACCAAACCAGCGCTCCCCACCCTGGGGCATTCAAAAAGGCCTTTTACCTGGGAAGATATTGGCACATCTGGGGCAGAAATGCATGCTCCTGGTTAAACAGGCCTTTCTCTAATGGAGCAGGCCCCGTCCAACAGTGGCATCTTTTGCTCCTCACAAAAGCCAGCTGGCGGGCAGATTGTGCCAGGACATGTAGACAGGCTGTTTGCAATAATTGCTACGTGGCTCTCTGGCACCGGCTGCCCTGTCCGAGGGTGCAGGAAGGACTCGAGAAAACCGGAGGCTCCTGAAAAGTCCACGTAAGGACAGAGGTGGCATTTGAAGCCACTCCATGGGTGAACTGGATGGATTTGGTGCCATCTAGCGGACAGCCAAATTGAGCAAACTTCAGCAGACAGCGGAAGACAGGAGGGTCTGGCGTAATCTGGTCCATGGGGTCGCGAAGAGTCGGACTCGACTGTGCGACTGAACAACAACAACAACAACAGCGGACAGCCAAGGCCTGCAGGGCAGAGGAACCAAAGAAGAGGGTCCGTCCTCTTTACCTGGAACCCAAATTGCTGGGTCAGCTGTGGGGGGGAGGAGTGTCTGTCCAAGTCACAGTTACAGATCCCGGCTCATACTTTATTGCTCAACTAAAAGACAACTCAAGCGGGGTCCGAAGCCCTGCTTTTAAGCCCATGAAACGACGCACCCATCATGCACCCACTCCCAACAATAGGCTATTTACAAAAGCCACTGCATCCCAATAGGTGGGATCTAAGAAGTGCCTTGCTGGTTTCCATCAATCCAGCCGTCACAAGCCAAATTCTGGATCTTGTCCATGATCCCCACCGTAATGAGTCGCTTTGCCCTGGGCAGGGACTTAGAAATGCCAGGTGCTGCTCTCCTGCCAGGGAGACAGACGGTCATCGACATGGTCTCCCTGCGCTCGCTCTCTCTCTCTCTCTCTCTCTCTCTCTCTCTCTCTCTCTCTCTCTCTCTCTCTCTCACAGGTCTGCAAAATAATTTCCCAAATCGTCCACTCCAGAGTGCAGCCCTTTCTACAGTCTCTGCCAGGTAAGGGGCGTCTCGGGCGGGGGCAGGAACAAGCCAGGTGACAGCCAGGAGGACCGGGGACTCCAGACGCTGCCCCCAAGTGTCCCTCTGTCCACTGGGGCCTTTGAGAATGTGGAGGGACGCCGTCTCTCATGTCTTGCCACTGGGAGAGGAGGACACTTTTGGCCAAGGCTTATGGTGGCGAACCCCCTTCTGAACCTCCTTCCCGGCCAGGGTTTGGAGATCCTCTTTCATGTCGTCTCCAGGGCCAGAGCCGGCAGTGTCTAAGGAAGATGCCGAGGAAACTGTCTTTGGGGGTGAACGCGACCTGTGCCACGTCTTAAGATGTTGCCGTGGGCCTGAACCACAGAGGGGAGATGAGAGGGCTTTGGTCCACAATTCCTCTCCTGTCCATAAGAATATAAGAAGAGCCCTGCTGGATCAGAGCAATAGTCCCTCCAGTCGAGCATCCCGTCTCACAGAGGGCCAACCAGTTCCTCTGGACAGCCAACAACAGGGCATAGAGGCTGATGTTGCCTCCTGGCTCTGGGATTCAGAGGTTTAGTGCCTCTGAATGGGGAGGTTCCCTTTACTCACTGCCTAGTAGCCACTTTTCCTCCATGAATCTATCTAATCCCCCTTTAAAGCTCTCTATTCCTGTGGCCATCTCTCCATCCTCTGGCAGCGAATTCCACGTTTGAATCACTCTCTGCGTAAAGTGGTCTTTCCTTTTGTCCATCCTGAACCTACTGCCCGTCACCTTCATTGGATGCCCTCGAGTTCTAGTCTTTGGGAAGAGGGAGAAAAATGTATCTTGGTCACCTTCCTCCACCCCATGCTTAACCATCTCTTTTCCAAACTGAGAAGTCCCAGACCCTTCAGCCTTTTCTCATGGGGTAGGTGCCCCACCCCCCAAATCATCTTGGTCGCCCTCCTCTGTGCTTTCCCCAGCTCTGCAGCAGTGTTCCCTCTAAGCTGTGGAGGCTTGTGAGCAAAAATTCTCCTTTGTGAGCTACTGGCATGAAAATTTTGAGCGAGCGATTCGGCTACTGCATACATCAGTTTGCTCTGGAGCCATCCTCTCTGAGCTAAGACAAAAATGTGTGAGCCGGAGGCTAAGAAACAGTGAGCTAGCTCACACAGACTCAGCTTAGAGGGAACACTGCTCTGCAGTGTCCTTTTTGAGATACGGTGCACAGTCTTCCAAATGAGGCTGGACCATAGAGGAGCATTACAATATTGGCTGCTTCATTCTCAATTCCTTTCCTAATAATCCCTAACATATAGTTCAACACTGCAGCACACTGGGCTGATGCTTTCTCCGGACTATCCACCATTACTTTGAGAACTTTCCCCTTCTCTCAATCCCAGCAAGTTCAGACCTTATTAGCCTAAGAGAAGCCAATGCTGGATCAGGCCAGTGGTCCACCCAGTCCAACACTCTGGGTCACACAGTGACCAAAAAATACCAGGTGCCATCAGGAGGTCCAGCAGTGGGGCCAGGACACTAGAAGCCCTCCCACTGTTCCCCCCCGGTCCAAGCACCAAGAATACAGAGCCTCACTTGCTCCAGACTGAGAGTTCCCATCTATACCTTGTGGCTCATAGCCACTGATGGACTTCTGCTCCATATTCTTATCTAATTCCCTCTTGAAGCTGTCCATGCTTGTAGCTGCCACCGCCTCCTGTGGCAGTGAATTCCATGTGTGAATCACGCTTTGGGTGAAGAAGGACTTCCTTTTATCTGTTCTGATCCGAGTGCTCAGCCATGTCATGGAGTGCCCACGAGTTCTTGCATTGTGAGAAAGGGAGAAAAGGACTTCTTTCTCGACCTGCTCTATCCCATGCATAGTCTTATAAACCTCGATCACGTCACCCCCTCAGCCGTCGTTTCTCCAAGCTAAAGAGCCCCAAGCCCTTTAACCTTTCTTCCTAGGGAAAGTTCTCCAACCCTTTCATCCGACCCTCATCCATCCTCTCCTCTCCTGCAGATTTTGACAGAACAGCCTCATTTATTTCTTGCTTCCTTTCAACAAAGGATGCTTTTCACTTGAGATTATCCTAAAGGCAAGAAAGTACATGGGGGAAGGACCACCAGACCACCTTGAGGGTATCTTTGGACCTTTTTAGCACCACACCCTGAAGGCATTTGTCACACAACCAAGGGGACAGTCCCCTGACTCTCTCTTCTGTCTTGCAGTCACGGCAAACATCGACAAGATGTCCGGGATCAATTACTCCCTGGTTGGTCCTCCCGTCACAAGATGGAATTCCCTGAATCTGAAGGTAGGGAAAGAGGAGGGACCCGGGAGGAGGAGGGTTACCGTGGTGTGCTTTTGCTCTTGAGTAATCTCGGGGGGGGGAGGGCTCTTCTTGATGAGATGCAACTCACCTTCTTCTCTGCATCCCTTTCACCCTCTCTAGGGAGTCCTGCCCAGTATTCCCTCTAAGCTGAGTGAGTGTGAGCCAGCTCACTGTTTTTTAGCCTCCAGCTCACCCATTTTTGTCTCCGCTCAGGGAGGACGGCTCCAGAGCAAACAAAAATTATGCAGCAGCCAAATCGCTTGCTCACAACTTTAATGCCAGGAGCTCACCAAGTAAGAACATAAGAACATAAGAGAAGCCAATGTTGAATCAGGCCAATGGCCCATCTAGTCCAACACTCTGTCACACAGCGGCCAAAATATACCAGGTGCCATCAGGAGGTCCAGCAGTGGGGCCAGGACACCAGAAGCCCCCTCCCACTGCTGCCCCCTCCAGCACCAAGAACAGAGTGCATCACCTGCCCCAGACTGAGAGTTCCCATCTATACCCTGTGTCTAAATGCCACTGATGGACTTCTGCTCCAGATGTTTATCCAATTCCCTCTTGAAACTGTCCATGCTTGCAGCTGCCACAACCTCCTGTGGCAGTGAATTCCATATGTTAATCACTCTTTGGGTGAAGAAGTATTTCCTTTTATCTGTTCTAACCCAACTGCTCAGCAATTTCATGGAGTGCCCACAAGGAGTTCTTGTATTGTGAGAAAGGGAGAAAAGTACTTCTTTCTCAACCTGCTCAATCCCATTCATAATCTTATAAACCTCGATCATGTCACCCCTCAGCCGTCGTTTCTCCAAGCTAAAGAGCCCCAAGCATTTTAACCTTTCTTCATAGGGAAGGTGTTCCAACCCTTTGATCATTCTAGTTGCCCTTCTCTGCACTTTTCTCAATGCTATAATGTCCTTTTTGAGATGTGGTGACCAGAACTGTACACAGTATTCCAAATGAGGTCGCACCAATGATTTATACAGGGGCATGATGATACTGGCTGATTTGTTTTCAATTCCCTTCCTAATAATCCCCAGCATAGCGTTGGCCTTCTTTATTGCAGCTACACATTGTGTAGACATTTTCATTGAGTTATCCACTATGACTCCAAGATCTCTCTCTTGGTCCGTCTCTGCCAGTTCAGACCCCATCAACGTGTATTTATATTTAGGATTTTTGGCAAGTAGAATTCTTGCTCACAAGACTCCGCAGCTTAGAGGGAGCATTGCAGCCAGTGTTCCCTCTAAGCTGAGTTACAGTGTGCTGGCTCAGAGTTTTTAAGCCTCCGGCTCACACATTTTTGTCTCCGCTCAGGAAGGAGGGCTACGGAGCAAACTAATTTATGCAGCAGCCAAATTGCTGGCTCAAACTTTAATGACAGGAGCTCACCAAGTAGAATTCTTGTTCGCAAGACTCCGCAGCTTCGAGGGAGCATTGCAGCCATTGTTCCCTCTAAGCTGAGTGAGTGTGAGCTAGCTCACAGTTTTTTAGCCACCGGCTCACACATTTTTGTCTTCGCTCAGGAAGGACGGCTCCAGAGCAAACTAAATTTGTGCAGCGGCCAAATCGCTTGCTAATAACTTTAATGCCAGGAGCTCACCAAGTAGAATTCTTGCTCACAAGACTCCGCAGCTTAGAGGGAGCATTGGTCCTGGTGGGCGGCCATGTTGGTCTCCGGCAGAACAGCAAGATTCAAATCTAGGAGCACCTGGAAGACTAACCAGATTTTGAGGGTATAAACATTTGGGGTATCAAAGCTCCCTTTGTCAGATATCTGATGGACGGAGCTTTGACACCCCCCAAAAGCTGATACCCTGGAAATCTGGTTGGTGCCGCCGGACTCCCCTCTGGCTCTCCTGGTGGGCCCTGCCTTGAGGGAGGTGGGAGACCCACCTTCTTCCTGCAGCACCCGGTGCTTCTTTTAAGCGCTTAGAACATAAGAACATAAGAGAAGCCAATGTTGAATCAGGCCAATGGCCCATCTAGTCCAACACTCTGTCACACAGTGGCCAAAATATACCAGGTGCCATCAGGAGGTCCAGCAGTGGGGCCAGGACACCAGAAGCCCTCCCACTGCTGCCCCCTCCAGCACCAAGAATAGAGTGCATCACCTGCCCCAGACTGAGAGTTCCCATCTATACCCTGTGGCTGATAGCCACTGATGGACTTCTGCTCCAGATGTTTATCCAGTTCCCTCTTGAAGCCGTCCATGCTTGTAGCTGCCACCACCTCCTGTGGCAGTGAATTCCAGGTGTTAATCACTCTTTGGGTGAAGAAGGACTTCCTTTTATCTGTTCTAACCCGACTGCTCAGCAATTTCATGGAGTGCCCACAAGGAGTTCTTGTATTGTGAGAAAGGGAGAAGAGTACTTCTTTCTCAACCTGCTCAGTCCCATTCATAAGCTTGACAGAGACGTGAAGGAGCAACAGCGACTGACCCTTGAGCAGGAGACCCTTCGGGAGTCAGTTCAGCCGATGCTGAGGAGCCCATCAATGGTGTGACCTCATTTGGAGTACTGTGTACAGTTCTGGTCACCACACCTTAAAAATCCTGGGGCTTATAGCTTTAGAAAAAGTGCAGAGAAGAGCAACTAGAATGGTAAAAGGGTTGGAACACCTTTCCTATGAAGAAAGGTTAAAACGCTTGGGGCTCTTTAGCTTGGAGAAACGACGGCTGAGGGGTGACACGATCGAGGTTTGGAGCAGGTAGAGAAAGAGGTCCTTTTCTCCCTTTCTCAAAATACAAGTGGGCACTCCATGAAACTGCTGAGTGGTCAGGTTAGAATGAATAGAAGGAAGTCCTTCTTCACCCAAAAAGTGATTCACACATGGAATTCACTGCCACAGGAGGTGGTGGCGGCTACAAGCATGGACTGCTTCAAGAGGGAATTAGATAAGCACATGGAGCAGAGGTCCATCAGTGGCTTCTAGCCACAAGGTATAGATAGGAACTCTCAGTCTGGGGCAAGGGATGCTCTGTCTTCTTGGTGCTGAGGGGGGGGCAGCAGTGGGAGGGCTTCTGGTGTCCTGGCCCCACTGCTGGACCTCCTGATGGCCCCTGGTATTTTTGGCCACTCTGTGACACAGAGTGTTGGACTGGAGGGGCCACTGGCCTGATCCAACATTGGCTTCTCTTATGCTCTTATGTTCATTCCTGGGAGAAGTTGCAGCCTCTCCTTTGGCCACTGAAGACTCAGGAGAACTGCCAGAATCAGAGAAAAGCAGCAACTGGAGGCAAGAGAAGCTGAAGAACTTAGGTAGATCATGAGAGGGAAGGTAGGAAGGGTCGCCTCAGTGCATAGTCCTCATGACCCTTTCTTACATGCCCAGGGAAATGCCGACCACCACTTTGGCATCCGGAAAGATTTTCTGCAGGCCAGTTTGGCCAGGGAATGGATCTTAGAGGTTGTTTTGCCATCTTCTGGGTGTGGAGCAGGGGCCACTGGGGGTGAGGAGGAGGTAGTTGTGAATTCCCAGGCATTCTGCAGGGGGTTGGACTAGATGACCCTGGAGGTCCCTTCCAGCTCTATGATTCAATACAGAACTGCCAGTTTCAGGAGGGATGCTGAAAGACCTGAATAGGATTGACCTGACAAGTGGAGGGTGAACTGATGGACAAACGAAAAACTGACAGATGACCAGGCCCAGATGGCATACATTGAAGAGTTCTGAAAGAACTTAGATGAGACTAGAGATGTGAAAGCCCGGAAAAAAACTGGGAAAATTTGGGGGAAACCTTCCCCCCCTCCCATTTTTTTTCTGAGGACTTTTTCCCCCCCAAAAAAATTGGAAAAAAATAAAAAGGAAAAAAAATGATTATGGAACGTTTTATTTTAACATGATGAATAAAATATTTTAAGACAAATATTTTCCAAATAATTTCTAAAAAGTACGTATGGTATCAGATTAATCTAATTTCTGTGCACGGAGGACTAGCAAGTCCTAGGTTACAAACTGAACTCTCCAATGCAAGTTTTTAGAGGTCCATAATAACTGTGATCCTGACAGACACAACGGAGTAGCTGCAGAAGCAGAGACTGATAACTGATAATTACAGCTCAGAAAATTATTCTGATTAAATTTCATGCCCATTAATTGAAACTTAGTCCTACACTCCCTTCTATACACGTCCCCCCTCTTCAGTTCTTTTTATGAGAGTGGGTTTTTTAAAAAAAATATTTAATACTCTGGAGAGGAAATATGAATAATTGTTACTTTTGGATTTTTAAGGAGCTGCGGTGGCTCAAGTGGTTAAGATGCTGAACTGCAGGCTGTGGAAGGTCAGTAGTTCAGCAGTTCGAGACCCGGGTGCCGCATGACGGGGTGAGCTCCTGTCTCTAGCTCCAGCTCCTGCCAACCTAGCAGTTCGAAAGCAAGAAATTGCAAGTAGATAAATAGGGACCACTTTGGTGGGAAGGTGACAGCGTTCCGTGCGCCTTGGTGTTTAGTCATGCCGGCACATGACCACGGAAACGTCTTCGGACAGCGCTGGCTCTTCGGCTTTGAAACGGAGATGAGCACCGCAACCCTAGAGTCGGATTCGACTGGCTTTCGAGCAAGGGAACCTTTACCTTTACCTTTACCTTGGATTTTTAAAAATTATTTTGTGGAGGGTTTTTTCGTCTGTTCCACGTAAACTAGTAAACAGTTCAGGAGATTGTTGCTCCGTTTGTTACAATTACAAATAAATATTGTTAAAAAAAGTAAATTCTGTTTGTAATAACTGTTTGGATACACTCTATTCTTAATATGCTAGTTGTGATAATTTCAGTGCCAAATAAAACTGTCCATAGTCATATTTTATGTTCCTAAAGTAACGGAACGACTTTCAATCTGGAAAAGAAAATAGGGCTAATGTGACTTTTTTCAACGTTTCCAAAAATTTCCGTTTTTTTCCGAGCTTCAAAATTTCTGAAAATTTTACATCTCCAGATGTGACCTTGTGGATCTCCTGACAAAAATATGTAACCTATCACTAAAATCCGCCTCCATTCCTGAGGACTGGAAGGTAGCTAGTGTAATCCCCATCTTTTAAAAAGTTTCCTGGGGTAGATCCGGGAAATTACAGGCCAGTCAGTCTAACATTGATACCAGGTAAGTTGATGGAATCTATTATTGAGGATAGAATTATTCAGGGCTCTTTTTGTAGCAGGAACTCCTTTGCATATTAGGCGACACGCCCCCTAATGTAGCTAATCCTCCAAGAGCTTACAGAGCTCTTCTTACAGGGGCTATTGCAAGTTCTTGGAGGATTGGCTACATCAGGGGGGTGTGGCCTAATATGCAAAGGAGTTCCTGCTACAAAAAGAGCCCTGGAATTAGTACAATTAGTAGGCACCGTAATGAACAAAAACTATTGAGGAAGAATCACTATGGATCCTGTAAGGGAAGATTGCACTGACCTGCGGGGCTCTTTCTGTAGAGAAAGCCCAGCAGGAACTCATTAGCATAATAGGCCATACCCAACAGCAGAAACTCATTAGCATATTAGGCCACGTCCCCATGTTACCGGAAGTGTGGTCACACTTACCTTTTGCTGCTTATTCTGTTTACCTTGTCTGTTGTCAAAACCCAGGGCTTTTTTTGTAGTAGGAACTCCTTTGCATGTTAGGCCACACACCACAAATGTAGCCAGTACTAATGAGTTTCTGCTGTTGGGTGTGGCCTATTATGCTAATGAGTTCCCTGCTGGGCGTGGCCAACTCGGGAGCCAGCCGGAACGCTGTTCCTGTGCGTCCCTGCCCAAAATTAGCCCTGCTGACCTGGATAGCCCCAGGCAAGCCCGACCTTGTCAGGTCTCGGAAGCTAAGGAGGGCCGACCCTGGCAAGTACTTGGATGGGAGACCTCCAAAGAATACCAGGGCTGGGAGGCAGAGGCAAGGTTATCAAGCGACTTCTCTGAACATCATCTATGACCCACAAGGGATCACCAGAAGTCGCTGTGACTTCCAGGCACAGGCATGCACACACACACACACACAAACACAAAATACAAAAATACCAGAAAAAGAAAAAGAAAAGAAAGTCCACGGTCACTATGCAGAGGTAGACAATGTTTCTTGCCTTATGGAAAGCCTGGCCCTGACACTGGAAATAGAAATCCAGGGTTTTTTTTGCAGCCCGTCTGAGTCCGACGTCTTCCCCAACGTTCCCCTCTTTCTGCTTCTTCTCTCACCAGGGTGAATTCTTTTCCCTCGCTCACCGCTCTGCTGCCCCTTTCCCACCTCCTGCCGTGCCCTTCCCCGTGGATCATGACTGCATGCTGTATTTTGGCGTCTCCGGCTACCTGTTCAGCACAGCCGGCCACGTCTACTACCAAGCGGGCGCCCTGACCTACGACATCACGGACGACATGGTAAGGAGGGGCGGCCGGATTAGCAAAACGGGCCAAAGCTCAAAGGCCCGCCTTGCTTCAAGCAGGAGATTTCTCCCGCCCGCACACCCTAGAAAACACCCACCGCCACCACCAGTATCCAGGCCTTCATTTACAAAAAAACAAACAAACCAGGAATCAGTGTATAAATGCACCTGTCTTCCAAATCTGCTGTGTCAGACGCTTCCTTTTCTGCAACTCCATCAAGAGCTTTGCTCCCCCTTAGACAAACTGCCTGCGGTTCAGGCCGCTCATCAGCCTCAAAGGGCAAGCCTCCTGACGGCGGGCAGCAGGACATATTAAATACTCAGCCATTTATTATTGCAAAAGACAGCAGTGTTATCAATTCATAATAATAGCTAATGAATTAATGGTAATACAAGGATGAAATGTGAGGTATATAAAATCCAGAATAGGTAAAAACACATTACAGTAGGTCTTCCATTACGAGGGACTTCGGTCTTCTAATCACTAAACAAGAGAATCTGGCCACAGCGTAAAATACAAAATTAGTTGCTGTAGATTTTCCGGGTTGTGTGGCCATGGTCTTGGCATTGTAGGACCTGATGTTTTGCTAGCAGCTGTGACTGGCATCCTCAGAGGTATAACACAGAAAGATGGAGGACCCTCTGGGTCGAGGTGAGCAGAAAAATGGTAGGCAGGTAATTTATACCTACTCAGGAAGGCGGGGTAGGGCTGAGCCATTATCTTGTAGGAGTTCCCCAGGCTATGAACATGCTACTGGAGGAGATTTCCTGAGGAGGTTCTTTTGTCTATGGATTGTTTCCTGAGGAGGTTTCCTGTTTCCTGAGGAGGTTCTTTTGTGTGTGGAATGGCTATTGAAACTCTAATCTTATCTGCAGTGCTATTTTCAGCTGTAGAGCCTTTTGTGTTTTTCAGGACAGGAAACTATGCCCTATTTATTTTTTAAACTCTCTTCTTTCCTGTGGAAATTGTGTTTATGTTTATGAATTTCAATGGCTTCCCTGCGTAATCTGACATGGTAATTGGAAGTGTTGTCCGGCCTTTCAGTGTTTTGGAACCAAATGCTGTGTCCTGTTTGGGTTAGGCTATGCTCAGCCACTGCTGATTTTTCAGATTGGCCAACTCTGCAGTGTCTTTCATGTTCTTTTATTCTTGTCTGAATGCTACGCTGTGTGGTCCCGATGTAAACCTGCCCACAACTGCATGGTATGTGGTATACTCCTGCAGAAGTGAGGGGGTCTCTTCTGTCTTTTGTTGATCGTAGCATCTGTTGTATTTTTCTGGTGGTATTTTTGGCCACTGTGTGACAGAGTGTTGGACTAGATGGGCCATTGGCCTGATTCAACATTGGTTTCTCTGATGTTCTTATGTTCTTATGGTGGGTCTGAATACTGTTTATAGGTTTTGTTTTTTCATAAGTTTTCCCATCTTATCCATGATTCCTTTGATAGATGGCAAAAACTGTTTTTCCTCAGTTGTTTGTTTTACCTTTGGTTTAATCGCTCTTCTGATTTCATTCTTGGAGTAGCCATTTGCTTGAAGTGCGTGGTTTCAGATGATTTAGTTCGTCATTGAGAAAGTGTGGTTCACATATCCGTCTTGCACGGTCTACTAATGTTTTCATTGTGCCTCTTTTTTGCCGAGGTTGGTGATTGGAGTTTTTGTAAGATACGAAACTTTGATAATCTTCTAGGAGAAAGTTATACAGAATTTGTGGCCTGAAT